>CM031894.1:11779540-11970035 GCA_018691285.1 Cucurbita argyrosperma subsp. sororia | reverse complement strand
TAATGTCATTATCTATATATACTGATTATTCTAATTTTATGGCTTAATTTGTAGATTTGGAAGAATTTGAAGAGAAAAAAAAGCTTAATATTGAGTTAATGAGAATATTTATATTATAGTTTGTCAAAAAATGATGAAGTATCGACTTAATTTATCTAATCTTATGGTATTATAAATGGGAATAAACATAGGTATAAGACATTATTACGTAGAGTTTAGAATGTACTTGTAGGGTTTGAGCTATAAATGGAATGAGTAAAGCTAATATTATGAATAGTAAACTATAATATTGTTTAAAGCCTAGGGGAGGAGATTGCATATTAAGGCTTAAAAGCTTAAAAGTAAAATGTAACGTACCCTAAATTTCTACATACTCAGAGTCGCTACTAACGTCTTTTATGCTCATCTATAATGCGAAAATATAATTCTTACATGAACATAATTGATAACATATACTTAAAAAAACGTTTAAAAACAATTTCTTCTCTGGAAAACACAGTCATAGTCTTACATGTTTAAATATGAAATACTGAAATTTAGAGAAAACAAAACAAATACAAAATAATTTAAAACAATGAAATGCAAAAACAACCTATTCTAACTTAAGACTATAAATTTAAATATGAATCTACCCTATGCACGTGCCACAGTCTCTGCTCGCGATGTCGCCGTCCTCCGTACAAGTGCGCCTTGCCTTTACCTGAAAAATGATGTGGCACACGGCCTGAGTATTTCAAAGAATACTCAGTAAGTGGCCCCAATATAGGGGTCATGCAAATGCAAACACATGCAATCATGATTTAGGGACCTATTTCTATCATCTTAGGGGTGGCCTCTAGTCTCGGACAAATTGGATGTGTAGTACTTCCCTACACACGACTCACACGTGCGAGTGAGAATCCCCAGGGCGCTCGCACACACCCCTGGACCCTCTGGTCAAGCTAATCTGAACACCCTCATCTGTGTGCTTTCGCACCTGTGCGCATTCACGCTCATCATACGGTGTGCGTCCGCACTCATCATCTCTAGGGGAAGCAGCCCTATGCTTATGAACATACTATATGCATGAGGTCCCTCTAAATCCATCATAATGTCTCTTCTGACACAACCCTTTAGTCTCATCTCTTTGTTACTCTAGGTAACACATACTCGTGGATATTTATATTAATATCATTTTCACGCTCTTAGGGTTGTGTTCTATGTCGATCTAACGACATGATGCAATATGGCACTCATCATCATATAACATGCTCAATATGGAAAACATTATCATATTAAGGTAAACGTCCCGCAATCATCATACTCATCATATTGCCACAAAGTGCATCAAACATGTCAAGTACGACATTCATCAAAATATATATATACTGAGCACATCATCAAGTATCGTAACTCACACATCATCATAACTCATACATCATCATAACTCATATACCGCATCGTACGACATAGTTCATACATCATCGTAACTCATACAATTTTTAGTCTATCCTATAGTAAGACCACTTACCTGATTAGCTTATACGGGTGTCACTAATTTATCCTTAATGAAAGTTTTATTTTTTCCCTTTCTATCTAAGCCAACCTATATGAATCCATGACATCAATTTCATGTTCAATTCTCTGACTCTTACAATGGTTCATGTGTTAAACTTCATGCGAGCATTAAAGACTTTGCATGGATAAAGTCTTGGAACGTTATAATATACATCTAGATATATATACATATTATATATATTGGTTCATGTGCTAAACTTCATGCGAGCATTAAAGACTTTGCATGGATAAAGTCTTGGAACGTTATAATATAAATCTAGATATATATACATATTATATATATTTTTTATTTATATTAAGATTTCATTTTCTATTTTTTATTTGGAGGGACTACTTTCTTGTCTTATGATATTCTTCCTATACTCTACTTTTTCTCTCCATTTTTGTTCCAGACATATGTTTTATTCTTCCTATACTCTACTTTTTCTCTCCATTTTGTTCCAGACATATGTTTGACCAATTTTTAATCTGATTGTTACTCCTAACTCTTCCCTTCTATTTTTTCTCTTTGTATTTTTTTTTCTTTTGATTTTGTATTTTGGCTTCTCGTTATTTTCTCTTTTATTTCCGTCCTACTCTCCTTATTATTTTTTTTCCTCTGTATGTCTTTTCTATGCTCTCTCTTTTAGTTCTGTCTTTGCATTTCTTCCCGTCTCTCTTTCCTTCTGATTTTGTTTTTTTTTCCTCTATATGTCTTCTCTGTACTCTCTCTTTTAGTTCTGTCTCTGTATTTTTTCATGTCTCTCTTTCCTTCTGATTTTGTTTACCGTATTTGGTCTCCTATCTATATATACTGATTTTGTTAACAATATTCTGGCCTCTCTCCCGTGCTATCTGTATTTTTCATGTATTCTAATTAATTTTCTTTCCAAATCTTTCATTTCTCTGGTTTTCCCTCTTTTTTTTTTTTTTTTTCCCTTTTAATTCTGTTATCATTCAAATTCACAAATATCACATATAAATTCTTCTCCCCAAATCTTTCCTTTCTTATTTACTTGTTAATTTTTTTTTTAAACGGAATATTTTTCTTTCCTCTCTGTTCTGTATTTACTTCTTATCTTCTATTTTTTCTCTCGGTTCTGTATATTTTTTTTTATTCTATTGACAGATATTATCCTCAGTTATAGTTAATTTTCTATAACCTGATAACCAAAATCTAAATAGATGGGCAGGGAAAAGAAATCTATTCTGAATAATTAGACAGACGAAAAGGAAATCCATAGGATAAGTGAAAAAGAGATCTAAAATATGACTTAACATAAAGCAAGATCTCTCTCCAATAATTGAATCTCTAGCTCCCGTAAATCTCGTTGTTGGTATTTTTTTGCAAGATCTCTCTCCAATAATTGAATCTCTAGCTCCAGTCGTAAATCTGGTTGTTGGTATTTTTTTTTTTTTTTCATTGTATGAACTACCGATGAATCCTGTATTCTGATTTGAGATTTTGACTGATAAGTTGGTTGAGGAGAGATAGTTAGGAGAGGAAGGGGTTAGTGAAGAGTAGTTTAGGGAAAATTATTTAATTATTATTATTATTATTATTTATTTATTATTATTATTATTTTTTTTGGTCGTTACAAAAATGTGCTAGATTTATTTGTGCTTCAACCATAGCATGAAAGGTCACTCGTTAGATTTGCAATGATTCTACTAGCTCATGCCCTAAAATCATTCTTTACATGTATATAAAATGATTCTATTTCAGTCGTGTTCTAATGGTTTGTAAGGTCACTCCTTACATATATATGAAATGATTCTACTAGGGCCCTATCCCTTTGTAAAATAAATCATTGCATGTATATGGAATGATTCTGCTAGGGTTGTGTCCTAAGGATTGCAAGGTCACTTCTTGTATGTGTATGAAGTAATTATTGTTGGATATTTTCTAACGACCGTGATGTCGTTCCTTACATTTATATGATGTGATTATAATAGGGTCATGCCCAAACAATGTGAACTCAAATATAGAGTTGAGTCGACGTGAACCTTAATATAGAGATAAGCTCAAATGAGTTAACCATTTAAACTCAAATATAAGTTGAGCTCAACTAATGTGAACCATAAGTACTATGATGAGTTTAGAGGGACGTGCTATAAATCATATGATTAAGAACCTATAGTCGGACTACTATGTTGAAATAAGCTTAAGAGAGCAAATAATGAGTTATTACAACGAGAATAATATATTTGCTATAAAGATTGAAGTGACGATTTTGGACTAAAACATAAGAACGATATTTCACGATTATGAGTTGTAAAAATATTTAAATTGATTCTTGCTACGGATTCTTTTTTTATGTGATACCTAATTTTGTATGGTTTTGTAGAGATAGCATATCAAAGTTTCGAGACTATGGAGCAACAATGTGTTACCGTCATATAAAACTTTTAGATACATGTGTGCTTATAATTTATAATAAGTTATGTGATTAATTGTAATGACCCTAATTTCCAAAGGAAACTAGAGTCTCTACGATGCATATTAAAAGAGCAGTGACCTACACTAACCTAAAGTCTATGAAAAATAAATACAACTATCCTATGTAGGTTCTATGGTCTTTTGATGTGATGTCGTCGTCAACCGTATAGTATAGGGTGTCTTGCCTTTACTAAAATATAAAAATAGCGTGTGGCTTGAGTATTTATTTTAAGAAATAAACAGTAAGTGACCACATTATTAGAGATATGGAATGCACACATAAGATATGAATGGGACCTAGCATTTAAAATTGTATTCTCTTAGATAACTTTCTTATTCGAGTCATTGGATGTGTATTTACTACTCTACACACGGCTCATACATGTGAATATGGACCCATCAAGCGATTCCACACCCCTTAGTCCTCGTACTGGTGGGGCTAGCGTCTCTAGTGTTGTTGCTGAACACTAGGAAGGAATAGTGACCGTTGTAGCATCATGTTAAACATGACAATCATTTTCATTTTCATAATGTACGGGTCCGTACTCATCATAAAGAGAAATATCTCGATGCACGTGACATACATTTATGCATGAGATCCCAACATTTTCACATTAATTAAACCATGTAAGACACCCCTCATTTTTCTCCATTTCATTTCATTTCATTTGTAACATAACAAAACATGTCTCAAGGTTGTGCGTCATATCAAAACATTTCATCGTATCATATATGTCATAAAAACATAACATATCATATCATGCAACATATCATATCTTCCAACGTACCGTATCATTTAACATGTCATGTCATTCAACATATCATATTGTTCAACTTGTCATATTATTCAACATATCATGTTTGTTCGAGTTGGCAATGGTCTCTCCTATAGAGTGGCTGATTCTCGATGGAACGTTGAGTTGTTCCTTTGATCTCACCGATGTTGTATCCGGATGAAAATTAGTCTATTCATGTTCGTCTCACTCTCTGTAACTCACACACTCAGAATCACACACTCAGAAACAGAAGGTTGAATGGCTAGAGTGGGTATGGATGGGCAATTTAAAGAGAGGGTGGGTGTGGACTGGGTCGTGTATGAGGTACTTATTTTACTTATCTTACAAAGGATATGAGGATTCAACTATGTTGGACTACTTAATGCAAAACTATAAAGATAGGTTGGGATTAGATTTTTTTTTTTTTTTTTTTTTTTTTTTTTTTTTTTTTTTTTTTTTTTTTTTTTTTTTTTACGGTTTGGATTGGATTGGGTTGGGCTGGATTGAATTTTTCAAAAACAAAAAAACTTGAGTCCATTCGCAGATTGACATTTTCTTGCGACTCGAAAATAGAGTTACTATCCAACCCTAGTGTACCTACTTTTAAGATTTTTATGAAGAGGAATACATAGAAGAAGAATTAGGCCAAAAATTAGGATACATTCTGGGAAAATAAAACTTTCATCGAAGAGAAGCAAATGAAAGGCTTTCATAAAAATTCTCGTCCAACCCTAGTGTAACCTACTTTTAAGATTTTTATGAACATTAAAAAATATTTGATGTTTGTAACCGATCTTAATTAGTTTGTAATTTATAAATGTTTGATATTTGAGTTTTATTAGGAAAATTTAGTTATTAATATATTGTAAAGAAGTATGATTTGTTAATGTAATTAAAAAAATAAATAAATAACTCGACAACTCAATCCAATTCAAAAAGGAGTGTTGGATAGTCCTATCCCCCTACCTAATAGTTATATGTCGTAAGCTGCCATTGTTGACTTTTTGCTTGCATCACATATTACGCCAATTTTAATGTTTCAAAACTCTCTTTCGAAATCTCTCTGCCCCGTTTTCTAAAACTTTCTTCTTGAGTCAGGGCCAGAGGCCTGAGTGTTAGGATCGCACAACAACGCACACACTCGATCTAGATGAACACAAAGAACAGGATAGAGAAAATTGCAAGAGAACTCTGGCTAAAAAAATTCTTTTTATTGATGACTTCAGGTATGTACAGATAGAAAGAACATTTAGGACAGTATATATATAGTTCAGTTTACTATATATAGTTTTACCAGATTTAACCATCTATTATATATAGCTATTTTACTATATATAGTTTTACCCGATTTAACCATCTACTATATATAGCTACTTACCATATATAGCTTTACCAGATATAGCTTTACCAAATATAGTTTTACCGAATATAACGGTTGACCAAGCTATAAATAAGCAGTAGGCTCCATAACCTAAAACTAAGCATAGGTTGCTTGGTCGTAGTCGACGCAAGAACGAATTGGCTTAACTCACTTGTTGTTAGGAAGTACATGTCGTACAATCGCAAGTCCACTATTTTCAAAAGTGCGATTGTGACAAAAGAGTGTTGAATTGAGTTGAGTTAGATAGTCAAATCTATTCGTGTTGCTCGGATACCAACTTAACCAACACGAAATTTAGGTCAATCGAGAATATCTTACAAAAATGAAAATTCGTAAAAAAATGATAGTAGTTATGTTTATTGGTGGTCATGTCAATTAATGGCAATAAGCAAAAATGTTGTTGGATCATTTTTATGATACATTTTTGCTTACTTATCCGTTTTTGTTGCTTACCTCTATTTTGCATTACAATTTAACCATTTTCTCTCTCTCTAGCTTGTCTTCTAAGCCGTTGGATCTTGATCTTACGTGATGAGATGATCATCAGACAACATTTTGCTTTCCAATGGTAGAGAACATAGTATAAAGAGCAAAGGTTTGATTTTGGTAGAGCTTGTTGTGAATAAATAATTAATAAAAAAAATATTCTTAGGAGTCTCGAAGGACCCCCTCGAAAGCACGAGTGCCACATCACCAGGTGTGGCCAACGTATTCTTTCGTCTCTCTAGTGGGTCCTACCGTAGTACTAGAAAATTTCTCTCACTAGTCGAATTATACTCAAATAGAGTGCAAATTTTTACTGATCATATAGTACAAATACTTACCGATTCACGTTTTTTAGTCAAACAATTGCAGAAGTAAAAGGTCGATGATAATGTGTCATATCCACTAAATTGTTGTAATAGTCTGCCCATAGTTAGTAGATGTTATCTTCTTTGGGGTTTACCTTTCGGGCTTCCCCTCAAAGTTTCTAAAATGCGTTTAAGATGGAGAGGGTCTAACCTTACTTTCGATAAGTGTCGCGCACCGTCTGATGACTAACTCTGATACCATTGGTAATAGCTCAAATCCACTACTAGTAGATATTGTCTAATTTGGCCAGTTACGTATTACCGTAGCTTCACGATTTTAAAATGCAGTATGTTAGGGAGAGGTTTTCACACCGTTGTAAAGAATGCTTCGTTTCCCTCTCCAACCGATGTGGGATCTCACAATCGCTAGCCACAACCTTATAAAGAATACTTCGTTCCTCTCTTCAATTAATGTGGGATCTCACAAGCCACCCCCTTCGAGGCCCAACGTCCTCGCTGACACTCATTCTTCTCTTCATCGATGTGAGATCTAACAATTTAGCCCCTTTTGAAGCCAAGCGTCTTCATTGGCACTCGTTTATTTCTTCAATCGAAGTGGGATCTCACCATTATACTCGGTTTGACTATTTTTTTTTTTTTTTTTTTTTTTATTTAGGTATTCACCTATCGAGTCTATATAATTTTTTTCATACTTGGGTAGTACTAGAAAATTTTGGTAGACACGAAAAGGAGAGGTTGTAGGGCATTTGGCATGAGCCCTAAGCGGCCCACAACCGTACAGCTTCCCCTACAATAAATTCATTACCCCTTTCCCTTCCCTTCACACTCCCATAATGTCATTCACTCTCTCTTTCTTTTTTCATTTCTTCTTCTCTCTCTAAAGCATAATCCTCTAAGAGAGAGAGAGGATATGGGGCACCATTCTTGCTGTAACAAACAGAAGGTGAAGAGAGGGCTTTGGTCACCCGAGGAAGACGAGAAGCTTGTCAATTACATTTCTACTTACGGCCATGGCTGTTGGAGCTCTGTCCCTAAGCTTGCTGGTAATTACCTTCTCTTTTCCCCCTCACAATTATTACTAAACTCGAAAGCTTACCTCGAGAGTTGAGTTTCCATAAATTTAATCGTATAGAATCAGATCGTCAATCAAATTATTTCATCCTTCAATTAAATAATTTTTTGGTACGTTTTGCAGGCCTACAACGATGTGGGAAAAGTTGCAGGCTTCGATGGATAAATTATCTAAGACCTGACCTTAAACGAGGGAGTTTCTCTCCCCAAGAAGCTGCCCTCATTGTTCAACTTCATAGCATTCTTGGCAACAGGTGTCTTTCTTTTTCTCTAATTTCTCGTCAAATTGATTATCTTCGTGCCTATAAGGATACTAAATTACCAAAAATATTCCACGGACCAATATAAAGAGAGAGAAAAAAAAGAGATTCATTTTGATACTAAACCAGAGCTTCGAGACTCTCTAAACGTCTTTTTGTTTTTGGGTTTCTTTCAGATGGGCTCAAATAGCGAAGCAATTACCGGGAAGAACAGACAATGAAGTGAAGAATTTTTGGAATTCGAACGTAAAAAAGAAGCTGATCTCTCATGAGGTTTCAGCTTTGGCCACCTTTCCTGGCCATCTCCAAAACCCTAATGTCTCCATTAATAATGAGGGCTTCTTTTTTCTCAATGCAAACCCTAATTTGATTCTAACAACTTCACCCCATCAAGATCAGCCATGTCTTCCAACTTCAACTCTACAACCTGGTTTTGATCTCATTGATTATAAGCTTCAACAATTCACCAATCTCAATCCAAATGCCAATTTGGTTCATTTGCTGCCTTCCTTGTCCCCCTCAACCAACCTTTTACCTCACAACCCTCCATTGTGGCAGTCATTGGGTGGTTACCGTCCCCAATCGCTCGAACCCAATCAACTAATGGTTGCAAGCGGAGAGTTTGTCACTCCAACGACTACACTACCTCAATACGTTGATGGTTCGATTTTCGATCCCGCAAAATTATGCGAGGTTGTTGAGGAAAATCTTTGCTCATCAATTCCACAAATTTCAGCTCCTTTGCAAGATCTTGACCCATTTACCAAATTATCAAGCCTTCCAAATGGTTACTACCCACAAGATCAATGCTTGGCAGCCAATCAAATGGCAATGGAGCAAATTGACATGATAATGTCATCGATCATGCAGATCCCGTCGTGCTCGTCGTCGTCGTCATTGTTGGGTCTATCGGAATTATCGAGCAATCTAGTTTCGTCAAGCTGGGGAGTGTAGGATATATAGGTACGTCATAGTATATGTATGAGTATGTGTGTAGGTAAGTAATAATTGAAGAAAATGCAATTGTTTTGGTTTGATATGTATGTTTGAGAAGGAAAGAGGTAGTCCATAGGGAAAGAACCTAAAAGTTGCTAGTTCAGGTTGTTTACTAAGTAATGCTTGATCAAGTACCATAAATACATTGCCTTGTTTCACATGCCTCCAAATTCCTCAAATATATTTCCTCTATACTATCATATGGTTCCAACATTCCTGAAAACACTTCCCTACAAACAAAGGATAAAATGAAAATTGACCTTAAAAATGTCAGGAAACTCTTAATTAATGGTTGTTTTAGCTCGGTAATGTTAATTAAATATGGGGTAAAATTTTTTCTTGCTTCGAGTTAAAGAAAAAACAGTTTAGCGTACTATTTGGTTTCTTAAGTTAAACACCAAGATTAGAGGATAAAAGGAACATTTTAGAAATTTAGATGCTAAAAACTAAATTTATAATTCATAAAAATATATTAATGGAATACAGATTTGAAGTAAATGCATTAAAAAAAGTAAAATAGAAAAATAGAAAATGAAAAGTGTAGGCGTCAGAAATATATTGAAAAGAAGCAAAAATAGAAAAGATAGAATTTGGTGCGGTTTAAACTGAAAGGAGGCATTTTCCATTGCATATAATTTTAACTCAAAAAGGATCTTATTCTTCGTTATTATAGACCTGTTCATGCATGTAACTCCCTTATCTTCGATTCTATGGCGGTCAGCGTGAAGTAGTCAATCATACAAGGGTACTTTACCTTTATCGGTAAAAATAAGAGTAATACTTGACTTGAGTATTTTAAGAAATACTAAGTGACCCTACTATTGGGTCAGGAAATACATAAATGACTTTAAACTCTGCTTTCAAGTAAAATTGGATGCATAGTTTTTCTCTACACACAACTCAAGTACATGCACATGAATCCACCAAGCAAATGTATACGTACCCCTGGACTTGCCCTTCAACTATTGCACATTCACACTACCAAAACACAGAGGGAAAGGAGCCTGATAGTATTATAGTGTACACAGTACTGTTTCTTAACATTATGACAAATATAAATGTCGTATAGATTGTACATTCGTGTTTCATAAACATTTTCATGGATACATTCTTGGCATAACACCACCTTACAATCTCGAAAACAATAATGCTAACATGGTGTGCATGGCATATCATAGCATAACATAAGTCGTAATACATCATCACGTAGTCATAACATTGCATAACATAATTAACATCACAATAGTCATAAAATACAGCACTTGGAGGGGGCACAAAACACGTGTCGTTCATACAACATTCGATTCATCCAACCATACCAATTGTAAACTCACTTTCTTAGTTGACCTAGGTCTAATTCACTGCGTTCCGTTGATATTAGCTTAACACTGGTACTTGAAATTTAATTTTACCTCTAGAGTCCCACCACCATAACTTAGAACTCTATTTTGGAAAGTGTCTTACCTAATTATGCATAAAATAATTTAAGCTTATTCTAATTTATTTAAGTTAGCTAAAAAGTACTCCTACTAACATTTAACACTTCTAAAGAGTTGAAACTAGTAGAAAAGGGCCTGAGAGGATCAGACTCAAGCCATTTCAACCAAAAAGCCGACCTAGAGCTGTAGAAAATGTACTCTCCAAACGGCCTAAATAAGATGAAAGGAAGCAATTATTGTAATTTAGTAAACCAAGGGATCCAAGTCTCCACTCTCAACCGAAGACATCCAATATTTAAAAGTACAAGGATTAAAACCGACTTTTCGAACCATAACTAAAGCAAACAAGCATTGAAAGGATGAAAGGCGTCAACTTTAGCGACAAGTTCAAGCTTGTGAGGAAGAAGCAGTTGAATGAATTCAAGGTGGCCTAACCCTGAACTTGATGCTAAGGTTGACACCTTTCAACGAACGCCCGTCCACCTTGCTTCCAAACATGGAGACATGGAGATCGTTCGAGCTTTGTTGGAGAAGAACACGAGTGCTTGCTTGGTTTACGATAACAACGGGTTCATTCCTCTCCATTATGCAGTAATTAATGGACAAATCGAGATTATGGAAGAGCTAATCAATACAAGACCACAATCTATTTGGACGAAGCTCAATGATGGTCGAACTATTTTACATTTATGTGTAGAAAATAACTATTTGAAAGATATAAAGTTGTTTATTGAAATACTTATGAATCATGATGAAGAACTAAACACAAGCCCTAGAAAAGGTTAAACTTTGCAAACATGCAGAGGTTGCTCCGAGTGAAGAATCTCGAGCAAAGTCAAACTTCCAAAGGAAAATGTATGTCAATAGCTTGACTTAGTAAAAATAGTTATTAGTTTGAACACGTTCTAAAAAGTGGTTAGAGATTTATTTAAGAGAATTGTTAGTAGTTGGCAAAGGATGGAGCAAGTTTAGGAAAATAATCGATGATTTATTTAAGAGAATTGTCATGGATTTTAAACTTCTTAGAAAATTTTTCAGGGAGAAATGTTCTATTCACCACCACAAAAGAGGGAGAAATGTTCTATTCACCACCACAAAAGAGTTGAAAAGTATAAGTACTTAAAGTTGTACTCTTAGTACAAGAAAACTCTCCCTCACGTTGTTCTTTATACTTCAATTATTTGTTAATTTTTATTTTTGGACATTTTTTAATAAGTGAGCATGTGACGTAACATTCTAACGACTACAACAAGTGTATTCACCAAGATAAAGTTGTGAGCTTAATGGGAGGACATTTTTCTATAAGAAAAATATTTTGAGTGTTGTCGACACGTTCCATGTTCGCTCTAAAGAAATTGAAGAAAAGAGATTAAAATGAAATCTTAATTATGTTGAACACAACTCTCTATGGAAAATACTTGCACATTTTATTAAAATCCAATCGAGGAGAGATTTACAAAATACAACGCAGAAACTATTTTGTATTGCTTGTATTTGTTGGGATAATAAACTAAATAGGATGGAGGGGTATTAATAGACTGTCAATCTATTCCTAAAATTTCTCAAAATACCTAAATCAATCTTCCTAAATTTATTAAAATCCCTAAATCATTTTTTCCTAAATTTATTTCTAAAATCCTAAATCATAAACATAATTACTCATACAATGGTTGAGTTTAACCCTATTGGGCTAGTGATGACATTTTAACACTCCCCCTCAACACTAGTCCTCATTCGTTGCACCATGTTGAGCAGCTAAAACTCTCATGTTTTCCAGTAATCAGCCTTTTTGTAAACAAGTCTGCCACTTGATCATCTGTCTTGATTTGCTGCATCTCGATTTCTTCTTTCAAGACTTTCTCTCTAATGAAATGATAGTGTACCTTCACATGCTGTGTTCTAGCATGAAACACCGGATTTTCTGCTAGGCGAATCGCAGATTGGTTGTCGCAATGAAGTGATATTGGATAGTCAACTCTCTGGTGCAAATCTTCCATCAAGAGTTTCAACCACGTACTTTCCTGAGCTGCTCCAGCTGCTGCTCTATACTCTGCTTCTGTAGTTGACAACGATACTGTTGGTTGTCTTTTGCTACACCAAGAAATTGTTCCTGAACCCAACTTGAACACATATCCAGTGGTTGATTTTCGAGCATCGTGGTCTCCTGCATAATCAGCATCATAGTATCCAACTAGCTTGCTGTCTTTGCTTCTTTTGTACAAAAGACCATATTCGATTGTACCTTTGACATATCTCAAGATTCGTTGAGCCGCATCCAGATGAGACTTCTTTGAATTTTGCATGTACCGACTCATGACTCCAACTGCATAAGAAATATCAGGCCGAGTTAAAGTTAGGTAGATAAGACTACCTACCAGTTGTTGGTATGTCGTTTCATCGTTCAACTTTTTGCCTTCATGTACACAAATCTTGAAATTTGTCTCTATCGGTGTTGAAGCTTGTTTACATTCTAACGTGTTGAACTTCTGAAGCATATCTCTTGTATACTTTTGTTGGCAGAGAAACAATCCTTCAACTATGTGATCAACTTCTTGGCCCAAAAAGTGTTTAAGCTCTCCTAGCACTTTCATTTGAAAACTTACTGATAAATTTCCTCTTGTTTGATGAATTTCTCTTTCTTCATTTTCGGTGATAATCAAATCGTCCACGTAGACCAACACAATTGCCAATTTTCCTTCTCTTTCTTTGATAAACAAGCTTGAGTCTGCATGTGCAACTGAATAACCACTTTGGGTAAGAAATTCATCAATCTTACCATACCAAGCTCTTGGTGCCTGCTTCAACCCATAAAGAGCTTTTCTAAGCTTGCATATGTGATTAGGATTAGTTGCACTCTCAAATCTCTTTAGTTGGTTCATGTAAATCTCCCTGTCTAACTCTCCGTGCAAGAAAGCATTCTTCACGTCCAAGTGCTAGCAGAACTCGTACGGTAGTGATCTTTGCCACTGGAGTGAATGTTTCATCATAGTCTAGTCCATATTGTTGAGAAAACCATCGAGCTACTAGTCGAGCCTTGTATCTCTCGATTGATCCATCTGGTCAACGCTTTATTTTGTAGACCCACTTGCAAGAGATGAGTTTGGCATCTCTTAGTCTTGGCACTAGTTCTTAAGTTCGATTATGTTCTAGGGCTATAATTTCTTCCTCCATTGCTTTTTGCCAAGCTGAGTTTTGTGATGCTTCTTCATATGTTTCTGGCTCATTAACTTCGTCTTCTACAATAGCTGCGTTGACATACTCTAAACTTGACTTTTGGATTATTTCTAATTGTCTTAGTTGTGAGGTGCCCTTTGTTTCTCACTAGGTTTGCTTGGTTGTGAGTCACTTCTTGCTCACCAACACTAGTGTCACTTGAATCTTTAGGCACATCAGCACTGAAGCAAATGTGTACAGTTTGCTCCCCCATCTTCTGTGGAAGAATCTCTTCAGTTTGCTCTCCCGTCAGAAGAATTTCTTCAATTTGCTCAAGGCCTGGTAATACTTTCTTCTTTGAGGACCACCCCTCTTCCATTGCACCACTTTGATCGTCAATCATGTGGTTTGAGTATCCTGAATCAATGATCCAATCATTCTCATAATGGATATGGTCTCTCATCATCGCCATGAGTGCTAGCTCATCTTCTTCTATAGCATATAGTACCTCTGCATCCCATTCCTCCTCCATCTCCATGTTGGAGGATGCCGCATTACTTTCGACAGATTTTTTATTAGACCAACAATCTCTAGACATGTGGCCCTTCTTCCCGCAATTGTAGCAAATGCCCTCAAATCTTTTCCCTTAAGAGTTATTGTTATCATTTTTCTGAGCTCTCCCTTGTTGTACAGTTCCTTGGTGACTTCTTTTCTCACCATTGTATCCGCGTCTTGTAGACAGCCTATTATTGCTCCGGCTTTCACTTGTGTAGAGTGCTTCTTCTTCACCCTTCAATGTGATGCCTCCTATTTGTTTAGCCATGGCTTCTTGGCTGGCTAACAAATTTTCGAACTCTACAAGTGATGGTTGGGTGGGTCATCCTTGTATAGCAATAATAAAGCTTTTATATTCTGGTCGCAATCCGTGGATTATAATCCGCTTCATTCGAGATTCTACAATGGCGAACTTCGGGTGTAGTTTAGTAATCTCCCAATAGGTCGACTTGACCTTGTGGAAGTATTGACTAATCGTCATGTCATGTTGTGAAATTGATAACAACTAATTCTCCAGAAGTTGTAGCCTCGTATCATTCTTCTTCGAGAACAATATCATGAACGTGTCTCATGCTTCTTTCGGTGTCTTGGCATCCCAAATATGCTCTAATATCCCCTCTTCGATTGTGGTCTTCAGGGCAAACATTGCTTTGCCTGCTTTGATTCTCCATTTGCGCAACGCGCCGTTAGAATCATCCTCTGGCGACGTAGTTTCGCACCCGCCAACGATCTCCCAATGATCATGTCCTTGTAAATAGGACATCATGCATGTTGGCCACGTGTTGTAGTTGTTGTTGAGTTTCTTGATTCCTCCAACGATTTGGAAATCACCCATCGTGTTGGCTATACCTCAGTAATACCAAACAAGCTCTTTCGACACAAGACTTGCAGAGTCATAAACTACTCACGACACAAAAGAAACTCACTAACTACTAATCTCAAGAAATCGTTTCTGATGTGAAAGATCAGACAGAGCTGCAACCACAGAGAGATTAGATAACCTATAGAGCTGCAACCATAGATAATATTAAGAATTCCAAGTGATTAGATAACCTACACTAACCTCGCTCTAATACCAGATTGTTGAACACAACTCTTTGTGGGAAACACTCACACAATTTATTAAGACCAATCGAGAAGAGATTTACAAAACACTAGAAACTATTTTGTATTGCTTGGATTTCTTGGAATGATGAACTAAGTAGGATGGAGGGGTATTTATACTCTATTTCTAAAATTTCTCAACCTTTTTCCTAAAATACCTCACTCATTTTCCTAAATTTATTCCAAAAATCTCCGAGTCATTTTCGTAGATTTATTTCTAAAATCCTAATTCATAAATATAATTACTCATCCAATGGTTGGGCTTAACCCTATTGGGTGAGTGATGACATTTTAACAAATCATACCGTTGAATAAATTCGATCAAATACTAAAATTTCACAGTGTCAATAAGTTAACCAACCAATTAGAACGTAAAGTTGCAATCGAGAGTGAATCTCTCATATTTCCTATTTGAAAACTTTTCGACATTCATACATACAAATACGATGAGAAAACAAGTTAATTAATGGTTCGATTGAAGTTCAAATTCGAAAATTAGGGTTTCATTAACCACTCACTTAAAATGTTTTCTTTATTACACTTTCTTTACACACAGTCCACACGTACCGAGGCCCATAGAAGAGTACACCATCTCACAGTCATACTTGTCGAATACATGTTGTCCATAGCTGCATGTCCATTGCATGCCAAACCCTTCGTGTCGTGCTACTTTACCGCTTTCATTATGTATAGCTTCTTATTATATTTTCTAGGAGTATGACGTTTCGGCAAAATTATGTTTGTACTGTTAGACTTGAAATGCCTAAAAATGTACTAGAGGGAGATGTGATGAGTCGTCAATTCTTCTTGTACGGAGTTATATACTATTTAAGTCGTTGTATTGTCTTTCTTACTTGCTAACTTATAACATGGTTTCATCATTGCTTTTAGCCTTGCTTCCAAACTCTCTTTCTAAAATCACTATGCCCCCATCTTCTAAATCTTTCTTCTCCAAGCGGGATTAGAAGCTTGGATATACTTCGTACGGTCGAAGGCAACACAAAATCGAATTGGTTAACTCACTCACTAGTAAGAGTGCTTGCTGCACAATCGCTTACAGGGGTCCTGAAAAAGTGCAATTGTAACACACCACATGCCCTTGAAGCTGTTACTTGAAGGCCATCACAACTTTAGTCCTTTGGTATTTTCTCTTAGAATTGCCCTTCTTTTTCTTTTTTACTTCAACATGGTGACGATAACGAGGACGCACTTTACGTGTTAGTTGAGTTATGCTTAATTACCAGAATTGCGCCATGATTTTCTATTTGAACATAACTTAGCAGATAAAAGGTCAACGACGATCTCAAAAGTCGAATCTCTATTATTAAATTTAAATGACCAAGTAATTTGACATAACCACAATCGTCTATTAAAATAAAAATAATGTATAAGAAATAAGCAAGTTTAAAAATATTTGGGTAAAAATATTGAGAGAATAAGACTAATGATAGGAGGCACTTATTTTGTTGAATGGATAGATTTTGAGAAAGAAGGAGATTTTGACTTTAAGAAAAAGCCCAAAAAAACAAACATTTTGGGCAATCAAACTTATATATAATTTTGTATGTAATACCAAAGAAAGTGCCTTAATCTCTCTCTTCCCTTTAGTTCACCATATATAGAAAAAGATTCCTTTCCATTGTTCATCTTTGATTTTTTGCATACAACAATTTAAGAATTACAGAGAGACATAACTTATAATATAATAGTTGTTCATGGGTCTAGTGTAGTTCATTGGTCTTATTTTTCACATGGCGTATGTTTGTATTACAATCAATATCGATTCTTGATCTAACAACCTTGTTGAATAACAAGATTTTTAGATCTGAATTATCAAAGAATCCCAAAAACGAATTATCTGGATGATTAAAATCAAGACTATGGAAATCTCCTTTGTGATTCAAATTCCTCTCCAAGATAACTTAACTAAAGCTACATGAATAACTACTTATAACATTGAAAATAAACTTTAGTTATCAATTGAAAGGTTGTCACCCTCATCTCCCTCAATTCCATGATGACTATGAGGTATTGTAGCTTAAAATCTTGAAAAATAAAATAGTTGATTATTTGCCATAATTTTTCTCTTGTGATTCGTAGTTAAAAGTTCACAACCTTTATAGAATAATCAAATTGAGACATGTACCAACTAGGAAGAATGAGTTTAGAACAAAAGTAAAATAGGATGAAAAAATTGTAGTAGGAAGCATGCAAGGAAGGAGAGAAATGTGCACGTGACGTATGTATGGTGTGCACATGGGTCAGTCCCATTTTTGTCTATCTAACATTAGTTTATCTATTTTTTGATCCGATTTATTGAATATGAACTTTAAGAAAGAGGTAGAAAAATGTTGTTTAAATTACCATAAGATAAATTCAAGTAGGAATTACTGTTGTATTAAAGAATAACTAAACTTTAATTATGCAAATTCTTAAATCATAACTATTAAAACCTTTAAAATCAAGATGATTTCATTCCAAATAATAAAAATTTTTAGAAACTCGATCTAAAAGCCTTACTTCAAAATAAGGTCTTTAGATCTAAAATGTCCAAGAAATTTAAAAGGATAAGAAATCACTTCTAAAATTAAAATTTAGATTATTTTATTGATCAAATATTTAAAAAGTAAGAAAATTTATTTGAGATTCAAATCACCTGGAATAAATTATATCATGGAATGATTATAAGGGATTTAAACCAATTAAGCACAAATTAATCTTTTTACTATATTTTTCAAATTTCTTTTACAAAGACAACTTATATATAACTTTATATAGCAATTAAAGTGAAACGCGTGACCTTTTCATACTCGTTTCAATAGTTGTAACTTCCTAGTTTATGAACATAATTAGTATTATGTAAGTGTAACTTAAAAAGCAAACAAAACTTTTAAAACTGAAAAATACATTAATAAAATACCATAACTCTCAATTTTAATCATTCGTTCAAGAATATGTAACCAACAAAAAAAATAATAATAATAATAAATGAAAGCCCACTTGAAATAACTTGAATCATTGTTACATAAATGAAATTTAATGCTTATTTAATTTGATATTAATGGCGGCTTCAATTTATTTTTTGACAATGTGAACAACACTTTTTTTGACATGTTTCTTGAAGATCACATTATATGATTGAGATGTCTTAGTTCATATCATACATATTTTAAAAAATTTTAGATTCCATTTTTAACGAGGAAAGTAATTTAAGATAAATGAATGAATTTATTATATTTAGAACTTGATTGGTTCATTGGAGGTGATAACTTAAATAGAGGGATTGTTTGGAAGAATAGAGTAAAGATATGGAAATGTTGAGAGAGAATGTGAAAGGGAATAATAAGAAGAAGAATAAAAAGTGGAATACGTAGAGAATATGGAGTGCATGGGAATGCATAAAAGGAAACACATCCTCAACAAAGGCAACCAATCATGATGCTATCAAAAGTTCTCCAATTTTATGAATGTTGGGAGACCTAATTTTATTCACATTCTTAACGGAATTATTATTATTATTCGAGTAAACATTACAATGTTTGCTTCATTATGTTATTTTCATGAAATCAAGGAACATACTTGTGGGGCATCATTGAGACTACATATGTTACAGATATTTGGTGAAATTATGTGTAAGTTCAACAAATGAAATTCATACGTACGTGTTTTTATAGCTAAAATGAGCATAACTCAGTTGGTTATAGCATATTCCTTCGATCAATAGGTCAAAGGTTAAAATTATCGATCCATCGAATATTGTGTACTGAATTAATAAAACAGATTGGTTTCACCCTTAATCTTTAAAAGAAAAAAATTAAAAAGAAAGAAGTTATAATTTGATTCCTCACCAATTGTCCTTTGATTGCATAACAAATAAAGCAAAGGAGTTGGTTTTGTATTAAATGCAAGCATGTGCAACTCAATCCATTTTACAATCCTTTCTTTTCATCCTTCCACTTCGTATCTCCCTTTCCTTCACAATAAAACACTTCCTTTTTTTCCCTTCACTTATAAGCAAAATTCTTTCCCTAATTCCTTCCTATTCAATTCATATATCATATCATGCTTGTAATTGACCATATAAAGGATGTGATTTAAAGAACACGATGAACCTAATTCAACTCATACCGTTTGAGTTGGACTATCAATTTATTTTTGGTAAGGTTGAGTTGAGTTGAGTTCAAATACATAAAAAATTTTATGATTAGTTTCCATTGGTTAGTTCGAGCTTGAGAAGCTTCGGATCCAGACGGCTCGTAAAACTCACTCGGATAAGCCGTAAAACTCACTCGGATAAGCAGTATTATTGAATTAGACAAAACAACAAGCAATAAAACCAAAAATGGATAAAGCACCTAAACTATAAGACAAGTAAACTTCTCCCGACCATACAAGTGTACGATGAGCCTCATGCAAACCGTTTAGTTAAGATATGCCAAATTCCACCAAATATACAAATGGAACCTAACCATACATGCCCCAACTATATCTTCCCAATTGTGGACACTAACAATCCATCCTCCTGACTTTATTTTCAATTCTAAAACGTATTGTACAATTATTTATTTTCAATTCTAAAAAGTATTGTACAATTATATATGCATATTTTGTTTTTTTGTTTTATCATCATTTTAAAAAGAAAATTTTAAATAAATTTTATTTTTCAAAATGTTACCATGTTTAAAAATACATAGGTTGACGTTTTACTAAAAACAAAAAATTAAACAAATGGCTTACAATATTTAGATTTATATTCCGATTGTTTATGATTGGGTTTCATTTATTATTTAATGAAAATTATTTGAGTTAAAAAAATTATGAACAAATTGGATTGAGTGGCAATCCAGTCCAATCTAATCTTACTCATGAACGCTCATATATCCAAATTATCGTACGAAATAATCAACGTGCACAACACTTTGTTTTAATATAATTTATTTTTTAAAATGATTTCGTTAAACAATTTGATTCGTTACGATTTTTTCTCGATTGGTTTAATTTGAATAGATTTTATGATTTTGGTTGGTTGAGAGTATAGTTGTGTCCAAGGCATAAATCTTTTATGTCTTTGTTTTTTTTTTTTTTATTATTATTATTATTTTGAGAACATTACATCACAAAAAAGCTAGAGATTCCCAAGTCACGAGGGTTTGTTAAGGTTGACCTTCCACTCTAATTTGAGATATATTCAAATTTACTTCAGAAATTTATTAATTAATTTATGTCATATAAAAGCACCAAGAAATGAAGTGAGCTTCAATCAATAAGGTGGATTCATTCGTTTTGTTTGTTCTTTTTTTATTTATTACAACCCTTAAGCAATCTCGATTGGAAATGAGAAGATGTGCATGAAATTCCTTTTAGGTTTGTCTAAAGTTGTCAAATGTTACACCGTCATTCAAGTAATGGTGAGTTGTTCCACTTACAAATTTACACGTTACTTTATATAAGTAACTCCACGGTTGGAGTTGGAAAATACAAACACATGCGGTTAATGGGACCTATCTTTTTTAAAATAAACATGGAATGGCCTTACGTAGCTTTATCCAGTTCGAGCAGAGTTGAATGCGTAGTATTTTCCTACATATGGCCACATATGAGCACATAGACTTACCAAGCGGGCTCGTGTACCCCTAGGTCTGGCTCATCAGGCTAGAATTCGCTAATAGGATGTTAGACACTGTAGAGGGAAAGAGCCTGCATAACATCATAGCAAATATAAATGTTATCAGATTGTGCCCGTACTAATCATGACAGAGAAGTGTCCCAATGCTTACGATACACAAAAATTCATAAGGTCCCCATAGCTTAAAAATCATGGCGTAAATTTATGTTGCAAGTTAAACTTCTATTCATTTATAACATAATGATCTTGTGAATTATGCCTACATAATTCCCATCTAATTTTTTGTACATGACATGGCTTACATGGCGTGGTGTATGGAGGTTTAGACAGCATAACATAATTCTACAACATGACATAGTTACTCTATAACATAGCTTATAAGCATGACATAACACCACATAGCATAACGTGGTAGAACACAATAGAGCATAGTGAAACATAATATAGAACAACATAACAATCATAATTATTACACTTGGAGGCCACTGGACATGTGTCATCATACGTTATACAATTCATCCAACCAAACAATAGTAAAGCCACTTACTTAGTTGGTCTAAGCCAAAATATCTACGCTCTCTTGATACTAACTTAAAGTTGATTCTTGGTGTATGGAGATTTATGTATCATAAATTATCAACATCATAATATAATTCTACAACATGACATAGTTACTCTATAGCAGAGCTTATAAACATGACATAACACCACATGACATGACATGCTAGAACACAACTAGGCATAGTACAACATAATATAGCATAGCATAACATAACAATCATAATTATGACACGTGCAAGGGCCACAAGGCATGTGTCAATCATACATCATACATTTTATCCAACCAAATTAAGAGTAATGCCACTTAATTTGTTGACCTAAGCTAAAGTCATTGCGCTCTCATGATACTAGCTTAAAGCTACGCTCTCTTAATACAAGCTTAAAACTACTTCTTAAAATCTAATTCTAGCTATGAAGTACCAAAATTATAATTTAGAATTCTTTTATGGAAGAAATTGACTCATCTAATTGTATAAAATAATCTAAACTTAGTTTCAATTAAATTAGTTTAAAAAAATTGCCATACTATCCTTAAACACCATAGAAAGTTTCAAAAATGTCTCTCGAATAGTAGAAAATGGTTGAAAAGGGTCCAAGCGTAACAGATCCAAGCTGGATCAACCGAGAACCTGAGCGGGAGACATCATAAAATATATTCTTCAAATGGTTTCGAACCACCAAAATAGAGTGAAATGAAGTAATTGTTGTGACTTAATAAGACAATAGACCTCTTATTTATACTAAAGTCTAACATGGGACAAGCTTCTTTTTTCTTTTTATTATTATTATTTTAAAAAAAGAATGGTTGGTACACGATACACATATGAAAGAAACTTCTATCCTCGAAAGTACCTTAAGCTTGGAATAACTCAAGTCCTTGTCTATAGGTAGAAGATTATAATCTATAACAGGCGTTGGGTTAATAAAGTATTTGCGAGACATTGGTACGTGGAATACGTTTGTACCATGAAGAGGGATTGTGGTAGAGCTAATATATATGTCACGAACTTATTCAATCCAAAATATCAAAAGGTCCGATGAAGTATGGAATCAACTTGTCCTTTTTGTTAGAACTTTAAGACGTCTTTCATTATAGACACTTTAAAGAATACCTTGTTGCCTACTTTAAACTCCAAGTTTTTACACCTTACGTTGACATAACTCTTGTCTACTCTAAATCATGCATATTCATACCTCGATCTTTTCAACGGCCTCCATTTTTTGCTTGAACATCATGTAGACAAAAACATGAATGACATAAAATATTCAATGAAGACAAAAGTTAATTAAATCAAAAAGTCTAGAGACCACCTAAACCCATAGAAAACATCTATAACATAAACTACAATTTTATTTTATTTTATTTATTTATTTATTTAGAAATCGAAATAGGCTCTTCTCTTCTCCAAAAGTCACTTGATAATCGAGTCTAGGGGTAGTGTCGCAACGATCTCTCAATTCCACAAAAATTTTTATGTTTGCATACATGTTTTTTCCATCAAAAGTTCTACCATTGAGACATAGTGCCTCCAATCTCATGATTTGTTTGGTGTGTCTCTGAGTGTTGAGACATTGTTGACAGTGTCTCAAGTTTATTAGCTACAACGCCTCTTTTTTTATTTCAAATGATACGTGGAAACCACTACAAGGGAGTAAGATACGGATTACTATCTCAAAGAAAGAACATTGTTTGAGATTCGAATGACTCCACAAGCAAGATCGATTATGTCTAGCTTGAATGATTCTTGTTGATCAAATATCTCAACGCAAGAACACTTGTTTAAGATTCAAATCACTCTACAAACAAGATTGATCATGTCGAGCTTGAATGATTCTACATGTAACCTATACTACATAGAATTGCAAAGAAACTTAGTCATTAACTAAAGCAAGCACAAATGCATTTTTTTTACTACATTTTTCAAGTCTACTCACAAATACAACATACATATACCTGACTTTATATATCCTCAAAATGAAACTATTAAACTTTATATATCCTCAAAATGAAACTATTAAAGGTATTCTAAGAGTTGTAACATTCATACTTTATGGCCATAATTAATGATAATGTAAATGTAACCTAAAGTAAATAAAATGTCTTAAAATACATTAATGAAATACAATAACTCTAAATTACTCTAAATTGTAATCCACCCAAAATTTATAACAATGAAACTTCATTCTTCTTAAATGTGGCATGAATTGAAATATCTTTTGATAATTTTAACAACATTTTCTTCGCATCATCATTGAAATATATTGTATGATTGATGTCTTTTGGTTCATATCATCAAAGCTCTAAATCATGCTCATTTGACTCTTTACTTCCACCAAATACTCTGGTTCGTACAAAATGCTCGAGGTATGCACTTACATACAAATAATCTTGTGAAATCAACTAATTAAACTTCAAAACTAACATAAAATAAGTTCTAACTTGCCATCAACAAATTTAAATTTCAAAAACTTATCAATCTAAACACATCTGTAATATAAAGTTTTAATAAATTTAAGTTGATCATAACGGTCTTTTTTACTATCTTTGAAAGTTGATGATTTTCTTGGTTGAGAACATTTCTTAAAAAGTTGGAAAAAAAAAAACGTGTGAGAATCGTCCAATAAAGGATACAAAATCAAGGGTTTTCCATTGACACTTTGGTCAACGAACCTTTTTTGCTCACTTCATTTACAAGAAAAAGGGAAACATTTTCCAAACTTGGGTCCTACGTGATATTCTTTTTTATTATCTACAAATATATTTAAATAAATAAATGTTAAAATTATTTGACATGTCATTCATTTGGATTTCTCCATACCTTATCAAAAATGTTATATTCAAATTCATCCAATTGCTCGTAGACATTTAATATCTTGCGTCATACAAATTTGTCCAATCGTTTTGAAAATATCATCATATAATTAATTCATTATTTAAATAATTTAGAGAATCAATATTATAGTAACATATTGGTTCGTTTCAAGATCTCTCGGTCCATCCCTTTGAAGCTTTTTCTAGCGTCTTTGCTGGTACACTGTTTAGTGTCTTAGTTCTAATACTGACTGTAACAGCTCAAACTTACCGCCAATAGATATTGTCTACTTTTTCCTTTACATATAGTTGTCAACCTCACAATTTTTTAAACACGTGTGCTATGGGCAAATTTTCACATTCTTATAAGAAATGTTTCGTTCACTTTTCCAACCGATATAGAATTTCTTAATAATTGTGTGGAAACCTCTCTCTAACAAATGCGTTTTAAAATCGTGAAAGTGACGACGACATGTAACGTGCTAAAGAGGACAATATCAATTAGCGATGACTATAGACGGTTACAATTATCTATATTTAAAAAAAATAAGTCAAAAGGAAAATAATAATAAATGTCCGTAAACATTTTCTATTATTTAATTTCTAAGTTTTTTATAATTAGATGGGGACCAAATCCCTGTCTCTGCTGCACCTAATTTTTCGAAATTAACACTGTCTTGTACGATATGAAAGTGATTTGTATTTTGAGGAATTATTGAGTATGAACAAACAAGGAACATAAAAAGAATATTATTGGCATTAATTATTTGAATGAACAGTCGAAGTATAAAATTAAATTTTGTTGTCTTTATTCAGATCATTAAATGTGAACATAATCAAGTTTAATATAGTACCGCAGTATTAAATATTATTCCTTAGTCAGCTCCATTCTTAAGTCACAGTATACGGATAGTTTGATACATTTTCAACGTAATTTAACTGATATAAAGTATGAATATGCGATTAAAAGATTTAAGGTTTGAATCCATTACGAAAAATAGTGGTAATTCAATAAGTTCATGTAATGACTCATGCCCATGATTTAAATAAGGATTCGTAATTCAAAGGATGTATGTTTGAACTAAAGGTTTATCTGAACGAGAAACTTGAAATTTGCTTCTAAAATTTTTTTAGAATATATATAGGTGAGGACAAAACATACTAAAAAGACGTGTGCTTATCTGTAATAATAATTTTCACTTTTAGAAGTGAGTAGTAAGTAACCTGCTATATTTTGAGATTGGTACTCAAGAATACCACGTTAATATCAATAAATAAGATAGATGAATAAGTGATTAATGATACATTGTATCGATAAATAAGTGATTGTATCATTAATAATTAATGAGCGCACTACAAATAAAGAAAACATTATTGGAAGAGCATATGAATGTATCTTTCAAATGTTCACCAAATATTGAAGCAAGCACTTGATGAAGATGGTAAAATGTTGTTCCTTATTTGATGAGATGATGGTGAGATGACATTGGACATAGCTTCACAAAAATGTCCGCTAGGTTTTCGTCTTGTATTAGTCACTTGGTGACTAATCGGATATCTTTTTCTCTCTTTCTCTCATTTTTAGAATTCAAGAACACCAGATTTAGACTTTAATTCTGACCTCTTAATCAAAAGTACATGTAGATAAATATAACAGCTCAAGCCTACCGCTAGCAAATATTGTCCGCTTAAGCCTGTTACGTATCATCGTCAGCCTCACAGTTTTAAAATGTGTCTACTATGAAGAGGGTCTGACCTATTGCAACCCGTGTCTCGCACCGTCCGATGACTGCCTTTGATACCATTTGTAACAACTCAAGTCTACAACTAGTAGATATTGTTCGTTTTGGCCCGTTACGTATCGCCGTTAGCCTTATGATTTTAAAATGCATCTACTATGGAGAGGGTCTAGCCTTACTCCGACTCGTGCCTCACACCATCTGTGACTAGCTTTGATACCATTTGTAACAACCCAAGTTCACCGCTAGCAGATATTGTATGCTTTGACCCGTTACGTATCTCCGTCAACCTCACGATTTTAAAACGCGCTTGCTAGGAAGAGGTTTCCACACCCTTAGAAAGAATGTTTTGTTCTCCTCTCCAACTGAAGTGAGATCTCACATCAAATAAAATGTACTAAAGGTAGGTGTGGTTTTGATTATATTTGAAAAATAAAAGAGAGAATAAAACAAAATTGTATTATGATGTGAGAGGATTTAGAAAGGAAATGGTTTTGATTTTGTGTAAAGAAATGTTGAGAATTTGATATATTTGATCATATAAGCAAAGAGCAGGACATGATATTGACTTTTGTGGAAGAAAACCATGCAAACTTAATCATCTTTATAGAAAAAAACAAGAGTACAATAATTCATAACTCCACTATGCTCCTATTAACCCTTTTTGAAACACCCTTTTTACTCCAACTCTCTGGTCTTGGGAAAAGTAAAAAATGGGTCTCATATGTAAAAATTAAATATGGGTAAAATTTAATTTTATATAATGTCATTATCTATATATACTGATTATTCTAATTTTATGGCTTAATTTGTAGATTTGGAAGAATTTGAAGAGAAAAAAAAGCTTAATATTGAGTTTAAGAGAATATTTTATATTATAGTTTGTCAAAAAATGATGAAGTATCGACTTAATTTATCTAATCTTATGGTATTATAAATGGGAATAAACATAGGTATAAGACATTATTACGTAGAGTTTAGAATGTACTTGTAGGGTTTGAGCTATAAATGGAATGAGTAAAGCTATATTATGAATAGTAAACTATAATATTGTTTAAAGCCTAGGGAGGAGATTGCATATTAAGGCTTAAAGCTTAAAAGTAAAATGTAACGACCCTAAATTTCTACATACTCAGAGTCGCTACTAACGTCTTATGCTCATCTATAATGCGAAAATATAATTCTTACATGAACATAATTGATAACATATACTTAAAAAAACGTTTAAAACAATTTCTTCTCTGGAAAACACAGTCATAGTCTTACATGTTTAAATATGAAATACTGAAATTTAGAGAAAACAAAAACAAATACAAAATAATTTAAAACAATGAAATGCAAAACAACCTATTCTAACTTAAGACTATAAATTTAAATATGAATCTACCCTATGCACGTGCCACAGTCTCTGCTCGCGATGTCGCCGTCCTCCGTACAAGTGCGCCTTGCCTTTACCTGAAAAATGATGTGGCACACGGCCTGAGTATTTCAAAGAATACTCAGTAAGTGGCCCCAATATAGGGGTCATGCAAATGCAAACACATGCAATCATGATTTAGGGACCTATTTCTAATCATCTTAGGGGTGGCCTCTAGTCTCGGACAAATTGGATGTGTAGTACTTCCCTACACACGACTCACACGTGCGAGTGAGAATCCCCAGGGCGCTCGCACACCCCCTGGACCCTCTGGTCAAGCTAATCTGAACACCCTCATCTGTGTGCTTTCGCACCTGTGCGCATTCACGCTCATCATACGGTGTGCGTCCGCACTCATCATCTCTAGGGGAAGCAGCCCTATGCTTATGAACATACTATATGCATGAGGTCCCTCTAAATCCATCATAATGTCTCTTCTGACACAACCCTTTAGTCTCATCTCTTTGTTACTCTAGGTAACACATACTCGTGGATATTTATATTAATATCATTTTCACGCTCTTAGGGTTGTGTTCTATGTCGATCTAACGACATGATGCAATATGGCACTCATCATCATATAACATGCTCAATATGGAAAACATTATCATATTAAGGTAAACGTCCCGCAATCATCATACTCATCATATTGCCACAAAGTGCATCAAACATGTCAAGTACGACATTCATCAAAATATATATATACTGAGCACATCATCAAGTATCGTAACTCACACATCATCATAACTCATACATCATCATAACTCATATACCGCATCGTACGACATAGTTCATACATCATCGTAACTCATACAATTTTTAGTCTATCCTATAGTAAGACCACTTACCTGATTAGCTTATACGGGTGTCACTAATTTATCCTTAATGAAAGTTTTATTTTTCCCTTTCTATCTAAGCCAACCTATATGAATCCATGACATCAATTTCATGTTCAATTCTCTGACTCTTACAATGGTTCATGTGTTAAACTTCATGCGAGCATTAAAGACTTTGCATGGATAAAGTCTTGGAACGTTATAATATACATCTAGATATATATACATATTATATATATTGGTTCATGTGCTAAACTTCATGCGAGCATTAAAGACTTTGCATGGATAAAGTCTTGGAACGTTATAATATAAATCTAGATATATATACATATTATATATATTTTTTATTTATATTAAGATTTCATTTTCTATTTTTTATTTGGAGGGACTACTTTCTTGTCTTATGATATTCTTCCTATACTCTACTTTTTCTCTCCATTTTTGTTCCAGACATATGTTTTATTCTTCCTATACTCTACTTTTTCTCTCCATTTTTGTTCCAGACATATGTTTGACCAATTTTTAATCTGATTGTTACTCCTAACTCTTCCCTTCTATTTTTCTCTTTGTATTTTTTTTTCTTTTGATTTTGTATTTTGGCTTCTCGTTATTTTCTCTTTTATTTCCGTCCTACTCTCCTTATTATTTTTTTTTTTTCCTCTGTATGTCTTTTCTATGCTCTCTCTTTTAGTTCTGTCTTTGCATTTTTTCCCGTCTCTCTTTCCTTCTGATTTTGTTTTTTTTTCCTCTATATGTCTTCTCTGTACTCTCTCTTTTAGTTCTGTCTCTGTATTTTTTCATGTCTCTCTTTCCTTCTGATTTTGTTTACCGTATTTGGTCTCCTATCTATATATACTGATTTTGTTAACAATATTCTGGCCTCTCTCCCGTGCTATCTGTATTTTTCATGTATTCTAATTAATTTTCTTTCCAAATCTTTCATTTCTCTGGTTTTCCCTCTTTTTTTTTTTTTTTTTTTTCTTCCTTTTAATTCTGTTATCATTCAAATTCACAAATATCACATATAAATTCTTCTCCCCAAATCTTTCCTTTCTTATTTACTTGTTAATTTTTTTTTAAACGGAATATTTTCTTTCCTCTCTGTTCTGTATTTACTTCTTATCTTCTATTTTTTCTCTCGGTTCTGTATATTTTTTTTTATTCTATTGACAGATATTATCCTCAGTTATAGTTAATTTTCTATAACCTGATAACCAAAATCTAAATAGATGGGCAGGGAAAAGAAATCTATTCTGAATAATTAGACAGACGAAAAGGAAATCCATAGGATAAGTGAAAAAGAGATCTAAAATATGACTTAACATAAAGCAAGATCTCTCTCCAATAATTGAATCTCTAGCTCCCGTAAATCTCGTTGTTGGTATTTTTTTGCAAGATCTCTCTCCAATAATTGAATCTCTAGCTCCAGTCGTAAATCTGGTTGTTGGTATTTTTTTTTTTTTTTCATTGTATGAACTACCGATGAATCCTGTATTCTGATTTGAGATTTTGACTGATAAGTTGGTTGAGGAGAGATAGTTAGGAGAGGAAGGGGTTAGTGAAGAGTAGTTTAGGGAAAATTATTTAATTATTATTATTATTATTATTTATTTATTATTATTATTATTTTTTTTTGGTCGTTACAAAAATGTGCTAGATTTATTTGTGCTTCAACCATAGCATGAAAGGTCACTCGTTAGATTTGCAATGATTCTACTAGCTCATGCCCTAAAATCATTCTTTACATGTATATAAAATGATTCTATTTCAGTCGTGTTCTAATGGTTTGTAAGGTCACTCCTTACATATATATGAAATGATTCTACTAGGGCCCTATCCCTTTGTAAAATAAATCATTGCATGTATATGGAATGATTCTGCTAGGGTTGTGTCCTAAGGATTGCAAGGTCACTTCTTGTATGTGTATGAAGTAATTATTGTTGGATATTTTCTAACGACCGTGATGTCGTTCCTTACATTTATATGATGTGATTATAATAGGGTCATGCCCAAACAATGTGAACTCAAATATAGAGTTGAGTCGACGTGAACCTTAATATAGAGATAAGCTCAAATGAGTTAACCATTTAAACTCAAATATAAGTTGAGCTCAACTAATGTGAACCATAAGTACTATGATGAGTTTAGAGGGACGTGCTATAAATCATATGATTAAGAACCTATAGTCGGACTACTATGTTGAAATAAGCTTAAGAGAGCAAATAATGAGTTATTACAACGAGAATAATATATTTGCTATAAAGATTGAAGTGACGATTTTGGACTAAAACATAAGAACGATATTTCACGATTATGAGTTGTAAAATATTTAAATTGATTCTTGCTACGGATTCTTTTTTTATGTGATACCTAATTTTGTATGGTTTGTAGAGATAGCATATCAAAGTTTCGAGACTATGGAGCAACAATGTGTTACCGTCATATAAAACTTTTAGATACATGTGTGCTTATAATTTATAATAAGTTATGTGATTAATTGTAATGACCCTAATTTCCAAAGGAAACTAGAGTCTCTACGATGCATATTAAAAGAGCAGTGACCTACACTAACCTAAAGTCTATGAAAAATAAATACAACTATCCTATGTAGGTTCTATGGTCTTTGATGTGATGTCGTCGTCAACCGTATAGTATAGGGTGTCTTGCCTTTACCTAAAATATAAAAATAGCGTGTGGCTTGAGTATTTATTTTAAGAAATAAACAGTAAGTGACCACATTATTAGAGATATGGAATGCACACATAAGATATGAATGGGACCTAGCATTTAAAATTGTATTCTCTTAGATAACTTTCTTATTCGAGTCATTGGATGTGTATTTACTACTCTACACACGGCTCATACATGTGAATATGGACCCATCAAGCGATTCCACACCCCTTAGTCCTCGTACTGGTGGGGCTAGCGTCTCTAGTGTTGTTGCTGAACACTAGGAAGGAATAGTGACCGTTGTAGCATCATGTTAAACATGACAATCATTTTCATTTTCATAATGTACGGGTCCGTACTCATCATAAAGAGAAATATCTCGATGCACGTGACATACATTTATGCATGAGATCCCAACATTTTCACATTAATTAAACCATGTAAGACACCCCTCATTTTTCTCCATTTCATTTCATTTCATTTGTAACATAACAAAACATGTCTCAAGGTTGTGCGTCATATCAAAACATTTCATCGTATCATATATGTCATAAAACATAACATATCATATCATGCAACATATCATATCTTCCAACGTACCGTATCATTTAACATGTCATGTCATTCAACATATCATATTGTTCAACTTGTCATATTATTCAACATATCATGTTTGTTCGAGTTGGCAATGGTCTCTCCTATAGAGTGGCTGATTCTCGATGGAACGTTGAGTTGTTCCTTTGATCTCACCGATGTTGTATCCGGATGAAAATTAGTCTATTCATGTTCGTCTCACTCTCTGTAACTCACACACTCAGAATCACACACTCAGAAACAGAAGGTTGAATGGCTAGAGTGGGTATGGATGGGCAATTTAAAGAGAGGGTGGGTGTGGACTGGGTCGTGTATGAGGTACTTATTTTACTTATCTTACAAAGGATATGAGGATTCAACTATGTTGGACTACTTAATGCAAACTATAAAGATAGGTTGGGATTAGATTTTTTTTTTTTTTTTTTTTTTTTTTTTTTTTTTTTTTTTTTTTTTTTTTTTTTTTTTTTTTTTTTTTTTTTTACGGTTTGGATTGGATTGGGTTGGGCTGGATTGAATTTTTCAAAAACAAAAAAACTTGAGTCCATTCGCAGATTGACATTTTCTTGCGACTCGAAAATAGAGTTACTATCCAACCCTAGTGTACCTACTTTTAAGATTTTTATGAAGAGGAATACATAGAAGAAGAATTAGGCCAAAAATTAGGATACATTCTGGGAAAATAAAACTTTCATCGAAGAGAAGCAAATGAAAGGCTTTCATAAAAATTCTCGTCCAACCCTAGTGTAACCTACTTTTAAGATTTTTATGAACATTAAAAAATATTTGATGTTTGTAACCGATCTTAATTAGTTGTAATTTATAAATGTTTGATATTTGAGTTTTATTAGGAAAATTTAGTTATTAATATATTGTAAAGAAGTATGATTTGTTAATGTAATTAAAAAAATAAATAAATAACTCGACAACTCAATCCAATTCAAAAAGGAGTGTTGGATAGTCCTATCCCCCTACCTAATAGTTATATGTCGTAAGCTGCCATTGTTGACTTTTTGCTTGCATCACATATTACGCCAATTTTAATGTTTCAAAACTCTCTTTCGAAATCTCTCTGCCCCGTTTTCTAAAACTTTCTTCTTGAGTCAGGGCCAGAGGCCTGAGTGTTAGGATCGCACAACAACGCACACACTCGATCTAGATGAACACAAAGAACAGGATAGAGAAAATTGCAAGAGAACTCTGGCTAAAAAAATTCTTTTTATTGATGACTTCAGGTATGTACAGATAGAAAGAACATTTAGGACAGTATATATATAGTTCAGTTTACTATATATAGTTTTACCAGATTTAACCATCTATTATATATAGCTATTTACTATATATAGTTTTACCCGATTTAACCATCTACTATATATAGCTACTTACCATATATAGCTTTACCAGATATAGCTTTACCAAATATAGTTTTACCGAATATAACGGTTGACCAAGCTATAAATAAGCAGTAGGCTCCATAACCTAAAACTAAGCATAGGTTGCTTGGTCGTAGTCGACGCAAGAACGAATTGGCTTAACTCACTTGTTGTTAGGAAGTACATGTCGTACAATCGCAAGTCCACTATTTTCAAAAGTGCGATTGTGACAAAAGAGTGTTGAATTGAGTTGAGTTAGATAGTCAAATCTATTCGTGTTGCTCGGATACCAACTTAACCAACACGAAATTTAGGTCAATCGAGAATATCTTACAAAAATGAAAATTCGTAAAAAAATGATAGTAGTTATGTTTATTGGTGGTCATGTCAATTAATGGCAATAAGCAAAAATGTTGTTGGATCATTTTTATGATACATTTTTGCTTACTTATCCGTTTTTGTTGCTTACCTCTATTTTGCATTACAATTTAACCATTTTCTCTCTCTCTAGCTTGTCTTCTAAGCCGTTGGATCTTGATCTTACGTGATGAGATGATCATCAGACAACATTTTGCTTTCCAATGGTAGAGAACATAGTATAAAGAGCAAAGGTTTGATTTTGGTAGAGCTTGTTGTGAATAAATAATTAATAAAAAAAATATTCTTAGGAGTCTCGAAGGACCCCCTCGAAAGCACGAGTGCCACATCACCAGGTGTGGCCAACGTATTCTTTCGTCTCTCTAGTGGGTCCTACCGTAGTACTAGAAAATTTCTCTCACTGGTCGAATTATACTCAAATAGAGTGCAAATTTTTACTGATCATATAGTACAAATACTTACCGATTCACGTTTTTTAGTCAAACAATTGCAGAAGTAAAAGGTCGATGATAATGTGTCATATCCACTAAATTGTTGTAATAGTCTGCCCATAGTTAGTAGATGTTATCTTCTTTGGGGTTTACCTTTCGGGCTTCCCCTCAAAGTTTCTAAAATGCGTTTAAGATGGAGAGGGTCTAACCTTACTTTCGATAAGTGTCGCGCACCGTCTGATGACTAACTCTGATACCATTGGTAATAGCTCAAATCCACTACTAGTAGATATTGTCTAATTTGGCCAGTTACGTATTACCGTAGCTTCACGATTTTAAAATGCAGTCTGTTAGGGAGAGGTTTTCACACCGTTGTAAAGAATGCTTCGTTTCCCTCTCCAACCGATGTGGGATCTCACAATCGCTAGCCACAACCTTATAAAGAATACTTCGTTCCTCTCTTCAATTAATGTGGGATCTCACAAGCCACCCCCTTCGAGGCCCAACGTCCTCGCTGACACTCATTCTTCTCTTCATCGATGTGAGATCTAACAATTTAGCCCCTTTTGGAGCCAAGCGTCTTCATTGGCACTCGTTTCTTTCTTCAATCGAAGTGGGATCTCACCATTATACTCAGTTTGACTACTTTTTTTTTATTTAGGTATTCACCTATCGAGTCTATACTAGTATAGAATATTTTTTCATACTTGGGGTAGTACTAGAAATTTTTGGTAGACACGAAAAGGAGAGGTTGCAGGGCATTTGGCATGAGCCCTAAGCGGCCCACAACCGTACAGCTTCCCCTACAATAAATTCATTACCCCTTTCCCTTCCCTTCACACTCCCATAATGTCATTCACTCTCTCTTTCTTTTTTCATTTCTTCTTCTCTCTCTAAAGCATAATCCTCTAAGAGAGAGAGAGGATATGGGGCACCATTCTTGCTGTAACAAACAGAAGGTGAAGAGAGGGCTTTGGTCACCCGAGGAAGACGAGAAGCTTGTCAATTACATTTCTACTTACGGCCATGGCTGTTGGAGCTCTGTCCCTAAGCTTGCTGGTAATTACCTTCTCTTTTCCCCCTCACAATTATTACTAAACTCGAAAGCTTACCTCGAGAGTTGAGTTTCCATAAATTTAATCGTATAGAATCAGATCGTCAATCAAATTATTTCATCCTTCAATTAAATAATCTTTCGGTATGTTTTGCAGGCCTACAACGATGCGGGAAAAGTTGCAGGCTTCGATGGATAAATTATCTAAGACCTGACCTTAAACGAGGGAGTTTCTCTCCCCAAGAAGCTGCCCTCATTGTTCAACTTCATAGCATTCTTGGCAACAGGTGTCTTTCTTTTTCTCTAATTTCTCGTCAAATTGATTATCTTCGTGCCTATAAGGATACTAAATTACCAAAAATATTCCACGGACCAATATAAAGAGAGAAAAAAAGAGATTCATTTTGATACTAAACCAGAGCCTCGAGACTCTCTAAACGTCTTTTTGTTTTTGGGTTTCTTTCAGATGGGCTCAAATAGCAAAGCAATTACCGGGAAGAACAGACAATGAAGTGAAGAATTTTTGGAATTCGAACATAAAAAAGAAGCTGATCTCTCATGAGGTTTCAGCTTTGGCCACCTTTCCTGGCCATCTCCAAAACCCTAATGTCTCCATTAATAATGAGGGCTTCTTTATTCTCAACGCCAACCCTAATTTGATTCTAACAACTTCACCCCATCAAGATCAGCCATGTCTTCCAACTTCAACTCTACAACCTGGTTTTGATCTCATTGATTATAAGCTTCAACAATTCACCAATCTCAATCCAAATGCCAATTTGGTTCATTTGCTGCCTTCCTTTTCCCCCTCAACAAGCCTTTTACCTCACAACCCTCCATTGTGGCAGTCATTGGGCGGTTACCGTCCCCAATCGCTCGACTCCGATCAACTAATGGTCGCAAGTGGAGAGTTTGTCACTCCAACAACTACATTACCTCAATACGTCGATGGTTCGATTTTGCATCCTGCAAAATTATGCGAAGTTGGTGAGGAAAATCTTTGCTCATCAATTCCACAAATTTCAGCTCCTTCGCAAGATCTTGACCCATTTACCAAATTATCAAGCTTTCCAAATGGTTATTACCCACAAGATCAATGCTTGGCAGGCAATCAAATGGCAATGGAGCAAATTGACATGATAATGTCGTCGATTTTGCAGATCCCGTCGTGCTCGTCGTCGTCGTCATTGTTGGGTTTATCGGAATTATCGAGCAATCTAGTTTCGTCAAGCTGGGGAGTGTAGGATACATAGGTACGTCATAGTATATGTATGAGTATGTGTGTAGGTAAGTAATAATTGAAGAAAATGCAATTGTTTTGGTTTGATATGTATGTTTGAGAAGGTAAGAGGTAGTCCATAGGGAAAGAACCTAAAAGTTGCTAGTTCAGGTTGTTTACTAAGTAATGCTTGATCAAGTACTATAAATACATTGCCTTGTTTCACATGCCTCCTTCAAATTCCTCAAATATATTTCCTCCTACATTCCTGACCATATCCTATATTTGTAGCCTAAGTATAATGAAAACAACCCCTACAAACAAAGGACAAAATGAAAATTGACCTTAAAAATATTCCATAAAAAAAAGTAATTAGAAGCTCTTAATTAATGGTTCAACAAGCTTGATTATGCTAATTAAATATGGGATTTTTCTTGCTTGAGTTAAAGCAAAAAAAAAATAATAATAAAATAAAACTATCGTACCATATAGTATCTTGTTTGTCTCCTTGTCAACTTAAATATTTTTGTTTTTCTAAATAATCCACTTCTTTTTAACGTGTTTCCAATTAAGATGTCATGTAATCGTTTTTTAAAAATTAGATAAAAGGATTAGGAATTAAAGAGAAAATTTTAAAAATTTATAATTTAACATGAATTTTAGTAAATGTATATTTTTAAAAAAATGAAATAGAATAATAAAAATGAAGAGGGTAGGCGTCAGAAATATAATGAGGACAAGCAAATATAGAAAATATAGAATTTGGTGAGGTTTAAATTGGCACTTTCTAAGAGCTGAAAAGAGCCATTTTTCCAAGCATACAATATTAAATCAAAAGGATTATTTATTTTATTAAGAAAACTATCGATAAAATTTATAAAAATGTGTTTTTTTTGGAGAAGGATTCGGAGAAAAAAAACCAAACCTCTAACCTCTAATCATTTGATTAAAAGTTCAGATTTTACGATATTTGAATTATATTTATATTGGCACATCTTAACTAGTTAAACTATACTCGATTTTTTTCGCGCCTAATACAGGAAAATGTCACTTGAGAAGCAGGACAGGAATGAGAAAAGGGCGGGTAGGTTGAGAGGCCTATCAGAATTATGGTGCCTCGCTTTGGACAACAATGTGGTGCATTTATGGCAAACTGCATCCTCCAGTATCCAAAGATAGGCACTGAACTACGTATAGCTTTGTATACCAATGGTCTCAAGTTTTAATGTCTAGTCTTCGAGAATGTAGGAATTCCCTGTCAACTCCTCTTTGCCTTCTCATAAATCTTTGACACTTTTGAAAATGCAACCATCTCAAATAGCTTAGACAGCTGAATGCAACCCATATTTGAAAAAGAAAAAAAAAAGTTCAGTCATTTGATACAAATTTATGACCAGACTTTAAGAGACTTAGGTGAATGAAAGAATCATGCTTAAAAATTTTGATTAAAAACAAGAGACAAATGAAATGGAATGACATAAATGGTCACTTTTTAAAAGTACATGGAAAAACGTCAACAGAACAACTCAAAAGATAAAGAAGTACCGTTAATTTCTTCATGCTCGTTCCAAGTTCGAAGTACCATTTGTACAAATAAGAACCCCCTTCGTGACATGATTTCTTTGTAATATAGATAGATATAGGATCTATGGAGCAATTACTTAAAAGTATATTTTTGTGCAGCAACCTTTCCTATATGATAGAAAATGATATCTAGAACTAATATTATCTAGGATCGCAAATCTCAAATTTGTCTATGAAGAGCAAATCTAATTATATTAGTGTCTATAATTGATTTCTAATGACCAAAATAATATTTTTAGTATTATTATTATTATTGTTATTGGCTAGATAACAATATTTAAACCAAAAAAATAAAAAATAAAAGATATGTGAAACCCAGCAAGAATTCAGATAAGATTTTAGTCTTAAAATGGCTTAAATCCTACCATCTTGTTCCTTTTTGCATCTTATTCACCCAGCGAGTATATTCTTTCAATTCAGTTAAAAAAACTAACATAGCCTACGCAAGATAATCGCAGGGCAATTCAAATGAACCTGACTTGAGATGAACGTTATGCAGTTATTCTTGATCGGCCCTTTGCAATCCTTCGAGCAATAACTTTCCGCCCACCCTTGGTTGCTTTGCTGCTCAAAGAAGAAAATGAGGTTTTTAATGCACATTTTGAAATGATATGTTACGTTTTAATTTGGCATTACAAACCACCTTCCCTCTAAAGCTAATCTAGCCAGCTAAACAAATCTTCGTAGGATGGTAGCTTTTTTTTTTTTTTTTTTTTTTTCTTTTTTAACTCCAAAGGCCACAATCAATACAGATAAGCTACTTACGTATTTAGGAAGCTGGACAACATATGATGGTACTTCACGGTTGAATATAAATTATGGCAAGAGTGGAATGTTGAAATGTTGATCGGTCACGATTATCTTTTTTGAATGAGAAATTTGGTTGTAAGCTAGGTATACTTGGCCTTTGAACTGTTTTGGTCTCCCTTTGGGTGGAATCCAAAGAGTTCTATCTTTTGGCCGCTGGTTGTTGAAAGAATCTACCACAAACTTCAGAATTGGAATTGTGCGTATATTTCTAAGGGTGGTAGGCATACACTCATTCCAGGCACATTTTCTTATTTGCCAATTCATTTCTTTCTATGCTTCAATTACCAATAAGGATGCAAAATCCATGGAGAAATTCTTTAGAGATCTTTTTTGGGAGGGGTCTAGTGGGGATGAAAGATTACAAAAATATTAATTGAAAGAAAATTCTATTTCCCTAAATAATGGGTGGCCTTGGCATTGGTAATATAAAGCATAAGTGATGCTCCCCTTGCGAAATGGATTTGGAAGTTTCTACTTAACATCTTTTGGCTTGCTTGCAACTGAACTCTATTTTGTGGATTTTATTATTTTTAGTATTCTTTATTTATTAGGGTAAACAAACAGATATTTCAAAAAAAACTTAACCACAAAACTCTACCGGGTGATTGGGAGGGCTTTTGTTCCTTTTTTAACTTTTTTATAATCCACCTATACCTGTTGGTGATTGGGAGGGCTTATGCTCCTTTTTTTTTCTTTTTTTTTTTTTTTTTTTTTTTTTTTTTTTTTTTTTTTTTTTTTTTTTTTTTTTGCATTTCATTCATCAATGAAATTCCCATGCTTCTCCCTCAAAAAAAAAACTTAACCATAAAGCTCTACTGGGCATGTTTAAGCAAAGAAAAACATTATTTGCAAGTTATAGGTTCTCATTAGTAAAAACACTACATACATGATAAACATGCAGGAAAGGAAAGGGATAGATACCGGGCAAAGAATCCATGATTCCTTTTCCGCCTGATGGTGCTAGGCTGAAAAGTCCTTTTAGGAAATAAGAGCATTGGTTCTTGAGTCGAAGAAGTATTTCCTGCGGAAAGAAAAAAAAAGCTGAAGGGAAAATAATTGTGCGTGTATATATATATTTAAAAAAAGAAAAGAAAAAGAGAGATATATCATTGATAAATAAAATGAAAAGCCCACGAAACAATGAGTTACAAGAAGGAATTCCAATTGTTTAATAAAATAGAAAGACTATAATCGGTAAAAGGGTGTGAAAATTTGCACCAATGGAACATCAAGTGTCGTTGAAGATCCGTCCGTTTCTTGTGCACCAAAGAGACCAAAAATAGGAGCGACTAAAAGCCAACAAAGTGTTTTCGCATTCCCCTTAAAAGGATGACCAATGAAAATCATGGATAGCATGTCAAATATGTTTCCTGGCAATGGCGTGCTTCACCCAAAAGCTTGCATAATATAATTCCAATACTGATTAGCAAAATAATAGTAACCAATAGATGATTGGGCAATTCTGAGAAAGCATGGCACATAATACACCAGGAGGGTGAGAGGGAGACAAAGGGCATTCGACTCTGAATTCTATCTATTGTGCTTACACTACCATGACTAAGTTCCAAAAGGATTTGAAAAAACTGAATCTAGAGAATTGAGATAAGACCCCTTTGTAACATAAGGGAGTCTAGCATAGAAGTACTGCAAAATCCAGAAGAATCAAAAGTCCACTACCATGAGTGGTTCATCAAGGATAATGAGATTGATCATAGAAAATGGGAGAGAGAAGCCCATTCATCTATTTCATCCTCCTTAAGATTTCCGCGAATTCCAGCTTCCATTATCAGCATTCCAGACATCGGCCACAGAAGCATGGGAATAATTTGGTGACATAAAGTCTCGGATATAGTGAAGCTAGAGTGTGATCATTGGTCCAAATATCATGCCAAAATGACAGGTTATTAAAATTGCCCAACACTTTCTTAATAGGCTGTTGAGCTGTGAAATTGAAGTCCATGGAGCTTTTGATGATCCCAGATAAGCGTCAGTAGGCCATTGTTGAAAGGCATCCATCTATCCAATGAATGATATTTAGCCTTAATGGTTTTACACCAAAGAACTTCGCCCTCACAAAGAACCTGCAAAATCCATTTATACAAAAGAGCCAAATTCCTACGCTTCGGATTGCTAATGCCCAACACCACCAACCTCCCCCAATTGGGGGGAATTTGTGTAGCATACGTGCATACTTCCATGTCCCAGTAGACCCTCCCAGAAAAATCTTAAGAGAACTTTTTAACAGAATTGACAATCGTGGTAGGCATTTTGTAAAGAGAAAAGAAATATGTAGGCATACTAGAAAGAGTAGACATTAAAGAAGTAATGCCTACATTCCTTGGAAATAAAGGAAATTTCCAATTGTGAAGCTTGTGTAGTAAATTCTCCATCACTGGCTGCCAAAAACGAGTATTGGAAGGGTTGCCTACCACAGGAAGACCAACGAAAACAGCTGGCCAGCAACCCACTTTACACCCAAATTTTTGTGCCAGTCGATCTAAATTCTCTGGAGGAGTGTATTGCTATAGTTGATATTTAGACCTGAAGCCCGCTCAAAAAGATGAATAACATCAAAAATGATTTTCAATTGCCTTGTCATCCATGGAATAGAATAATAATGCATCATCCGCAAATTGTAAGTGATTAATTGTTAGGGATGAGGTACGACTGGTGCCACAGGTGTTGCTTTTCAATTCACCCAAACAAGTGCTATCATACAAGAGACGATCAAGACAATCTGAAACAAGGATAAAAAGAAATGGAGACAAAGGATCTCCCTTAGCGAACACAACGAGAAGGTATAATCTTGCCCCTTGGACGCCTATTAATAAAAATAGAGTAATTTGTGCTAGATATACAACCATATATCCATTTGCGCCACAGAGTGGCAAAGCCTTTAGCCTTAAATATAGCATCTAGAAAGCCCCAATCAACTTTATCAAAAACCTTTTCTAAATCAAGCTTTAAGATTAAACCTGATTTCTTTAGAACACGCCAATCATCAATAATCTCATTGGCAATAAGGGAAGCATCCAATGTCCATCTTCCTTTAACAAAAGCCATCTGATTTTCAGCAACGGTGAAGGGCAAAACCTTTTTCATCCTGTTAGATAAAACTCGAGCAACGATCTTATACGCATGGAATGAGACTAATAGGTCTAAAAGCATGAACCGTATATGCATCAACATGGTTAGGGATTAAACAAATTCATATTACATGTGATGGAGAGGCTATGGGAGGATGATCAGTTGGATTCTTCGGTTTTTGCTTTGCTTCCATGAAATGCATATCAAAAGCTATGATAAAAGTCTAGCAATCAATCAAAACATCCTGTATAGAGTAGCTCCAAAGAGAAATTTCAGATGAGGGGTGAGCAGCCAAGGATGGGTGAACGGAGCAGGTCTACTGGCCATGGAGACGAGTAAGGAAAGGTTGGGGAGGGGTGCGGAGGGAAAATTGTAATCTTGGATAGGAAGGTCATAGTATTTACAAACAACTTAAAACAAGTTTTTGTTATTCCGGATGCTCAATATGCAGTGCACACCTTAAGAATGCTAAAGAGAGATTTCTCTCTACAAGGTTGAAAATGAGAGCTTTGACACCTAAACCTCCCCTCCCTTGAGCAACTCATACTATGCAATCTCAATATTGCCTACCTTCTCTTATTGCCAGAACTCCCTGAGAAACACCCAACAAACCACCCTCCTAATTACCATATTATCCCTACTCTTTAGTCCATCCATTACTCTGACACAAAACACACCTTGTCCTCAAGGAGTGAATAAAGATCCTCAAATTTTTCTCCGGTTAGACATACCACAAAGTAGCAAGAATACGGGGAATTCAGCTGCAATATCATATTTCAACAGAAAAACATGGCTAACATGATATTTTCCAAAACCAAAGTCAGTTAATTACAGAATAAGTAGACACACACCCCTCCGCATTATCACAGTAAAGGATAGACATGGGCAGGCAAGTATCTTCACTGCCAAAAAGGTTCTCAAGACTACTTGAGCCCTCATCTCTAAAGCTTGGATGATTGACTATGAGTGTTGGCATCCTAAATTTTCTCTTCGCCTCAAGAGTGGCAAAATGTTATGGCGTTAAGAAACACTTGACAATCCCACTTTCACTTATGATTATATAAGGCAGTTAATTGAAATTAGAAACTACTACAAAAAGATGCAGTATAAAAAAGCATTCTTTTTCGGTTGCTTAATCAAGGCCAGCATTTGCATTTCATGGCTCACAACCAGAGGCACATACATTTAGAACATAGAACCCTGATGCTACCAGATCATTATTTCTGAACTACAAGTAGTTGTGGCTAATCATCATAGACCTTTCTTTCAAACTTTTGAACCAACGGTTAATTTGGTCAACATACCATCTGCAAATGCTTTCTGATAATGAGTGCCTCACAAACAACATAAGATGTAAACATGTGAAAATAGGGTACATTATCTAAATACAGCGTTAGAATTTTTTTTTACAAAAAAGTTGCCTAGTATTAGCGAAAAGTGAATAATGACATAGGACCGGATCATGCCCCCAATTTCACCCTGCAGGGGATTTATCAGATATGATTGTTATTTGGCATCTCTGTCTGTTTCTTGACATTATTGTATTATCATACTTCAAAGACCTTGGGGCACCCCTCGAATAATGAAAAAACTAAGTTCAACATTTGGCATGAATTTAAAGAATTATTATAATATAGGTGCAATTTTCCGTTCCTAATTTGAAATCTAGGCACCACCGTGGCATTCAGAGGCCCCTTACCAAAGTACATACAACAAACTTGCATCTAAGCATCTTATATAGGAGTTACTTTGCTGTAAAAAACCAACCGTAGCATAATCGAACAGAAAATGACGCAATTCAATGTTCAATGGGCGCATACAAAATGTTAAATGAAAAAAGAAAAAAAAACAAATTATCATCCATGCTTCAGCATCTCCTATAAGAAATCCAATCCACTACTATGTAGCAAAGAAATTTGCATATTAAATGAGCCTTCTACATTTTCCATCCTGACACTCAAATCAGATTTTTTTCTTTCTTTAGTTCATGATATGTGGGAGTGAGAATTCGAACAGACGCTTTAACTAATCAAGCTGTGTTTTCCATTAGAATAAGCTACTTGTAAACTCATAAGAAAAATTAAGACGCCACAGAAACCGATAGCATACCGTCGGGCAAGAAGAACCGGAGCGACGGAAGACCGAAAGGGAAGAAAATGCCTTCTGATTCGAGCTTTCTCAATGATTCGGTATCATTCTGCTGCAAATGGTGAGCAGTCTGATGCTTAGAGACCGAAGGAAATAGCATCGGAGTGACATCAACACCATGGCCCTGGGACAGAGATTGGCTACTCCAAATCCAGTTATTCTGATGCGTCGAACTTAATCGCAATCGATTCATCAAAGAATTTCCCGTCCGAATCAGAAGTTTGGACGCCATGAGCAAAAGAACGAGCTCACTAACACTTGGAAATCAAATCTAGGCGTGGCGGTGAGGTTGGTGACAGTGTGCGGAAAAACGTAAGGTTGGTGTGGCTGTCGCAGGAGAGCGAAGGGGAAGCAAGAAAATTTCGGGTGGGCTGGTGGGGGTGTGCAGTTTTCCTTTTAAAACAACTCAAACACGCCGAAGGATTTAAGGGAGACCTATTTATAAGAATATAAGGGTTTACCCATGATTTCAACAACTTTGGAAGAGGTTAGAGCCTAAACCACGGGAATGTGATAAATGACCAAAATACCCCTATGAGACCGATAAGAAGTTTTCAAGACCCTAATGATTTATCCCTTACGAAGTATTCCTTCTAGAATTTTGAAACGACACGTTATGACTTTATAATACGTTGATGATTATGCATGTTATTATAAAATACTCACAACCTATGAGCTTGAGATATGGCTTGAGGAAGTAAGTCAAGATTTGTACCTCGAGAATAACCCTTAAAGCAAGAACCTACGACTCGAGAACCAAGAAAAAAAATTCTAAGAACAAGAACTAAAGAAAAGTACAACGTTAAGTCCTACTTCCACCAAGACAAGAAGAATGTTAGGTGCCACTCATGAACAAAGGACCAAGGTCCTAGGAATCAGAAACCCAAGAACCCCTTTGACCTTCCACGGTATAACATGCTCATGACTTAGACTACATCACTTCAAACGTAAAAGGTCTTAGATGTAAGTTTACAGACTACATCACTTGGAACATATGAAGTCTTAGATGTATGTTTCAGATTACACTACTTGGAATGTAAGAAACCTTGGGCGTACGTATTCGAACTATGTTGCTTGGAATGTATGGAGACTTGGGCATAAGCTAGATGTAGGTTTCAAATTACAATGCTGGGAACGTAAGAAATCTTGGGTGTAGGTGTTCAGACTATGCCACTTGGAATTTATGGAGACTTGGGCAGAGGTTTTCAAATTGCCTTGCTTAGAACATATAAAGTCTTGGATGCAGGTTCCTAACTACACTGCTTGGAACGTAAGAAGTCTTGAGTGTAGGTTTCAGACTATATCGCAGAAAACGTACGAAGTCTTAGATGCAGGTTAAGACTACATTACTTGTAACAAATGAACCATTGGATGAAGGTTCAAACTATGTCACTTGAAACTCATGAAGCCTTGAACATAGGTTGTCATGTTCATGTCTTGTTCCATAAATCCTAGGTGGAGTGTGTGAGGGAACAAAAAAAAGAACCAAGAACAAGAATAAGGACAAGGACAAGAACTGAGAGCGAGAATAAAAACTAGAACATGAATCAAGATCCAAGAATATCTTAGATTCCTAGGTTTCTTGGGCTTTAGTCCTAAGAGTTTTTTCTTGAGTCTCGACCCACAACCAAGGAAAAAAGAATCTTAACAGGTAAGCCTTAATCCATACAAGTTTTGAAACATTTCTTCACATGCATAAATCTTTGATTTCTTATAAACGGGTTTTAAGGGTTGTTTCATCATTTTTCTCGTGCTTCATTCCCCCAACATGCTCTAATCTTCTTAAGATCTTTCATAAATATCCTTAAGATCATAAACGTGTCTCACATGAAGTTTCATAACGTTTAAAGTCCTTGAGGGTCTTGTAGACTTCTTAGAGTTATTATAGGGGTATTTTAGTCTTTTACCACCCCAAATCTTGATTTAAGTCCTTAACATATTCCAATGGCCCTAAAACTTTCTTAACCCTTTTAGCCTTGAAAAAAGTCTCCTTATTAAATTTTATGTCATTTAAAAGCCTTAGATCACTAACTAGTGGTGCATAACTGTAGGGACATTTTGGTCATTTTATGTAACGACCCTAAATTTCTTCTTACTCAGAGTCGCTACAACGTCTCATGCTCTGCTAAAATGCGAAATCTAACTCTTAAAAGAAAACATCATCAGTAATATAAATGTTGAAAACATTTAAAACATCTTCTATCTCTAAAAAAACACAAACATGGTCTTACGTGTTAATATGAAATACTGAAATTTAAAGAAAATAAAAACAAATACAAATAATTTAAATCGATTAAATGCAAAACAACCTATTCTAATTTAAGACTAAAAATTTAAATATGAGTCTACACTATGCACGTGTCACAGTCTCTGCTCACGATGTCGCCATCATCTGTACATGAGCCCCTTGTCTTTACCTGAAAAATGATGTAGCACACAGCCTGAGTATTTCGAAGAATACTCAGTAGGTGGTGACCCATTATAGGGTCATGCTAAATGTATTCACATGCAAATATGCTTTGGGAACCTGTCTCTATTTCATATCATATTAGGGGTGATGTGTAGTACTTCCCTACACACGACCCACAAATGCGAGTATGAATCACCAAGCAGTTTGCACACCTCCTGGACCCTCTCTGGTCAAGCTAGCTATCTTTAATGACTTTCGGAGGTTAGCGGACCCTTGAAGTCATGCTCACCATGATCACCCTCCTCATCAAAATGTGTGCGTCTGCATTCATCATCTCTAGGAGAAGTATCCTTATGTTTATGTACACACAACATGCAGGAGATCCCTCTAGTTCTCATCTTAACATCTCTTCTGACACAACCCTAGTCTCATCTCTTTATTATGTTAAGTAACACATGCTCGTTAGATATTTATATTAATATCATCTTCATGCTCTTAGAATTGTGTCTTAGGTCGATCTAACGACATGATGCAATATGACACTCATCTTCATATAGCATGTTTAATATGGAAAACATCAACATATTAAAATAAAGGTCATGCAAACACATCATTACTCATCATAACTCCATTAAGTGCATCAAGCATGTCAGTACGTCATACATCGTAATATAACTCACATACATCATCATACAATACAACTCATACATCATCATAAAACTAGCGTACGACATCATACAATACAGGTCATACATCATAAACATAAATATCACATGTGTCATCGTACGTCATCTCAAAAAATCATAAATTGTAACTCATACAATTTCTAGCTTATCGTATACTAAGGCCACTTATTTTGTTGGCCTTAGCCGAAGTTCTCCCTAATTAATATACGTTAGCTCCCATTCCTCGAGAGCTGCTTCAAATTTTGTCAAAGTTCAGGCTTGTGATGCTAAAAAGCAGTCGAGTGAATTCAAGGTGGTTGCGGGTAATTGACTCATGAAATGATGGGCTCTCTTCACTCGAGGTTTGAATACTTTCCTTCTTTTATGACTTCGTATTGATAATTGACCTACCAGTTGAATTAGTCAAATTTTATTTTATTTCATTAAGCATGCTTTTTTTTTTTTTTTTTAAGTTCAAAAACTTGGTAATTCACATTAATTTGTATGAGTAATAGAAAACCCTATTTCTAACTCTCAAGATATCCTATCTTCTTTATTATTGATTTACATGGCGACGAAAAATATAATACTCGTTTTTAACCTTGTTTAGCCTCGTCCTGCTCTCTCTCTCTCTCATTTGGCTATCTTTTTCGAGTCGTTGGGGTTGGTTTATTAAGCTTTACAAGAGTTTCCCATTTATTGATTTATTTATATTACTCTATTTTCATAGAATCTCGAAGCAAGCCCGTGAAAATGAAGCAAAATGAAGCAGATTGAACACAACCTATGTGGGAAACACTTGCACAGTTTATTAAGATCAATCAAGAAGAGATTTACAAAAACACTCGGTAGAAACTACTACTTTATATTGATTGTTATATTGATTGGAATTTCTTGGAATGATAAACTAAGTACGGTGGAGGGGTATTTCTACTAGAAGATAAGTAATCAATTCCTAAAATTTCTAAACGTTTTTACTAAAATATCTAAATCATTTTCATAAATTTATTGCTGAAATCCCTAGATCATTTTCCTAAATTTATTTCTGACATCCAAAATCATTTTCTTAACATAAATATAGTCACTCATACAATAATCTGGACTTAACATTGAGCTAGTGATGATATTTTAACAACAGAGTCGGAAAGATGGCATAATCTCTATCAATGAAATTCCTGATAAAGATGACACAATCTCTATCAATGAAATTCCTGATAAAGATGGAATAATCTCTATCAATGATATTTCTGATGGCATAATCTCTATCAATGAAATTCCCGGTAAAGATGACACATTCTCTCATACTGGTATATGAATCATCTTGCTTCATGTATGAGTATTAATGTTGTAGTATTACTGTGCCTATATATTGTTTAGTATTGAGATGTGGAGCAATTGCTATTTTGTATTTTATTAGAGGCAATTGGGAGGCGAGAGATATACTTGTAAACACTTTGATTATAGTAATTTGCTTCCATCCGTGGACGGAGGAGAATTTCTTCTCTCCGAATCACGTAAATTTTTATAACTCTTTGTGAGTGCGATCGGTCTTATTTCCACTTCTGTTTCAACACCCTCCAAGGTGTTTGGCAACAAGACTCGACAAGTTTGAAAAATGGGACATGTCTCCAAGCTGAAACTGCAATTATGGCATACTGATGACAAATGTCATCCTTAATTTACCGAAGGGCAAACGTGGTCTCATTCATAGCATCTTAGGCATGTTATGCTGATCATTAGTCGATACTTTTTGTTCGGGTAATTAAAGAATTAACAATTATAACATAGTTAAAAGCTATTAATAGGAAAAGCATAAATGTTCCAATTTACAAGTCATCATAATATTCAAAATAATAAGTGATATAAATATTTTAGTGTATTGGCCTAAAACAAGAAAACGAGAAGAAATTGATTTTTTTTTTTTAAAAAAAAAAAAAAATTAAAGGATTGAATATGATGACAATGCATGATTGATTTAAAACCCAAGGATATATCATAATTCAGGTCCATACTCATATTCTGAAACCCTATTACGATGATGAGTACGGACGCGTATACTACGATGATGATAGTGATCATGTCGCGCATGACACTTAGGGTCTGCTGGCCTCCAGACATTGCTACGACCAGCTAGCTCGACTATGAAAGGTACAAGGGAGATGCGAACCGCCTGTGGATTCACGCTCGCACGTGTGGGTCGTACGTAGAGAACTACTGCACATTCAATTTAGTCCAGACTAGAAGCTACCTCCAAGATGTTTTAATAATAGGTCCTTAGTGAATTATTGCATGTGTTTGCATTTTTACGGCCCTTATAATGGGGTCAGCTACTGAGTATTCTTCTAAATACTTAGGTCGTGTGCTACATCGTTTTCAAGTAAAGGCGTGGCGCCTCTATACGACTGACAACAGTATCGCAATCAGAGACCATGACACGTGCATAGTCTAGTATCATATTTAAATTCTTAGACTTCAGTTAGAATAGTTTGTTATCTCAATTATCTTTCATTATCATTTTTAATTTTATTTCTAAATTATATTTTGAACACGTAAAATCATGACAATATTTTTAATAAATACGTTATATTTATGTTGAAATTATGATTTTAATAATAATGTTTTAAGAGTTATATTCCGCATATGAGCTTAGACTAAAATAACAGTAGCGACTTTAGGTAGCTGAAATCGATGTCGTTACATTAATATTAATAATATATGACATAAATATTAATTAAAAACTATATTATTTTTCCTATAGTCTTATTTATGTACACATAATTTTCCTTTTTGATATTAAATTATTAGCATAATCGCAGTAATGAACATGAAGCCAACATTTAATACTATATTAATTATAATTGTTCAATTATAAACTTATAATAATTGTTTTAAATATAATACAATACAGTGGTTAATTATATGATTAATAATTTTAAAGTTGTACATTATTTATATTATAATATTATAATAATGATGATAATAATTAATATCCTAATTATAATTATAATTATAATTATTAGATAATGATATGTTTATTAGGATATAGTGACATAATATTTATAATTATAATGATAGTTTTTATAATATTATTGTTATGATATCTTATTATAATTATAGTATCATACTAACTAATAAATAATATCATATAATTATGTTTATATCATAATAATTATAATGATATCTTAGTATATAGTATTATAATAGTTAATAAATTATTATTATATTAGTTATATTAACATGATTAATTTTAATCTTAAATACATTACATGTTCAAATTAATTAAATATATATTGAAATATATTATTACATTTAAATAAAATTATTTTTCTCTTTATATAAATACGACCTTAATAATATTCTTACGAAAGGCTCCCACCCATCTGGACTTCGTGTTCAAGTTAATGTATGTCTTCTGCTCGTTACATAAAATGTGTAATTTAGATTAAAATACTATCATAGGTGAAGTATTATCACGCATTTTAATTTTTTTTAATATAATTATTATACTTGATTATGATATTTTTCGTGATGTGATTAATTATATTACTCTTTTTTCATAGATTAAAATATAGTGATAATGAAGAAGAAATTGAAATATGAAAGGGATTGGGTTGAAGAAGTGGAAGACACAATGATGCTAAAACAACCGTGACTTTTGAGGCCAATATGAACCTTCTCAGTGTTTGGCCAAGAAAGTGTTTCTCTACGTTTCCTCCAAACCAGATTGTTGACATATTCACAAAAAGTGTTTATTGACCTCTCTTTAAATTTTTCAGATCTAAACTTCATGTTCGTTCAAATCGGACACTCAACTTGCAAGTATTTAATACTGAATTATAGTTTACCATATATATCATATTTGATCTTTTATTAAGGACAAATATCTTATTACATACGCATATTTTCATTTATTGAACTTTCCATATGCTTGTAATTTATTTGATTATAAATAGATAACTTGCACATTTATGCGGTGGTTTTAGCAATATTCTTAATCTGTACCTAAGTGACTTACCTTTACCTGTGAAAAACGAGTAACACATCCCACTTATTTGGGTTGGGAACTACAAATTCCTGTGATTTTTACCATGATACTCGAAAAGAAAAAAGACAAAAGTTAACCTAATTATATATAAAAAAAAAAACGAGTCCAAATGCCAAAAAAAAAAAAAAAAAACTAAAATCTTATCAAACGAACTCTAATTCATTAGTGAAAGGACTCATTGATGATACTCGACAAATAATACATATACGGAAAAACAATCGTGACAAAGCAAACTACGAGGTTGATGGAAGGACCTTGCGTGTCGAGACAAAGCAAACTACGAAGTTGATGGAAGGACCTTGCGTGTCGATAACGTATATCTAAGAAGAAGTCAAATAATAGAAAAGAAAATGGACACACATTAGACGTCAAGTTCAAAGAAAAGGTCAAACCTTGAGGAAATATCCAAGGAATTAATTTTCCATTTACGTGTAAAATGCAAATACTTTTAACGCGTTATCCAATCTCTCACGCTTGGTGGCATATAAATGAAACCAAATAAATATTGCAAAAAAAAAAAAAAAAAAAAAAAAAAAAAACTATATTCTAAAAACAAAAAATGGTTGATCCGGCTTTTATTATAATCCCGGTGGTTTTTCTTTCCATTTGTGTAGTTTTCACGGTGTTGAGTTTACTTTGCCGGGGGACAGCGGGTGGCACTACCAGCGGAGGAGGTGCTCATTTCGGCGGTGCTGCCCATGCTGGAGGATTGCATCATGGACATGCGGCCCTACACCACGCAGGAGGCCATTTTGGAGGTGGAGGACACGATCACGGCGGCGGTGGCGGTGGTGGAGGCGGCGGCGGCGGTGGCGGCGGCTGTTGACGTTAATCTTTTTCTTTTAGAGGTGGCATATATATGTATTGTGATTAATTTTCTTTTTTCATTTTTTATTTTAATTTAAAACAATAATAAGGATAATAATGATAATAATGACTAACGGCTATAAATTTGAAATTCTTCCTTTTGTTTTTTAAATAATAATAATATTAACAATAATAAAAGATTATAAGATTAAATTTCTTTATTCTAAATTTTCAAATATAATACTATATATAATTATTTTATTTTAAAAACAACTAAAAAAAAACCACCCAATATTATTCCCCTCAGCTACCAAGTGACCACGTCAGATATTTTTTATTTCATCTTGTTTCGGCTATAACTTTTTTATTTTAGTCCTAATTTGAGTGATTCAAAAGACGTTTTAAATCATTATTCCAAGTTTTATATTATGTATACTTCAAAATATTGAAATTATTAGTAATTAAGAATAGGTGGATTATCGTCAAAATATCAATTAATTAATTAAGCTGAGATTAAGAAGAAAAAGAAAAAAAAGAAAAAAAAAACACTTTGAACTTATATGTGTATATAAAATCGTTAAAACAATAACAGTGGAAAAATACATCACGTAACTTTAAATAAAAACAAAGTAGGAATAAACAATGTCCTGATCCATTGCGCGGGATACATTAGCTTGAGAAAAGAAAATATATTTATCATAACATCAGTTCCATGGCCATCACCATGACCTTGTTATCCATGCAAGGACGTCTTTCTTTTACCTAAAAAGTAAGAGTAGCACGTGGTTTGAGTATTTTAAGAAATACTCAGTAAGTGACTTACTAATAGGATCGGGAAGTGCAATCACATGCAATAATGTTTGGGATCTATCATGTCATAAAACATCATATCATGGCCTTAGTCTTAGCTTCCGACTGGAGTAGAATTGGATGTGTAGTACTTCTCTACACATGACCCACGTATGCGCACATGAACCTCTAAGCAAGCTTGTATATGTACCCATGGACTTTGGCATTCGTCTAGCGTACAACCATACTGCCGGTATATCACGGAAGGAAGGGAGTGTGCGTAGTATTGTGGTGTATACAATATCGTAAAATAACATCATGACGAACATAAATGTCGTATGGTATGTGTTTGTACCCATTATAATGGGGAAGTATCCCGATGCACTGAATATAATATGCATGAGATCCCAATAGTTTTTAAATTCATGACGTGTATCTATGACGCAATACGTATCATCGTTCATTTCATACATAACATAGTCTTTTTGGGTCATTACATAAGTAAATGTACAATATGGTACCATACTTTCATAATATATATAACATTCAACCCTAGCATAACGTGTCAACATGATAAACCATAGCATGACATTTCATCGTAGAAACACATAATAACATAATAAACAAACATATTAATCATAAGGGACGACACATGCCCCAAAAATATCTCATAGCGATGAAGATAGTATCCCTTTCTTATCCAAAATCACGAGAGCTTATATTCAAAATGGACAATATCATGCTACTATTGAAAATATGTAGAGGGTGATTATCCATAACAGTAGACTCTTAATATCCTAAAATCTCGTAATTAATGATTTATGTTCTAATAATTATTTTGAGTATTTTATTTACAATTACTTGGTTGACATGCATATTCAAGAAATAACCTAAAGTGTTTATAGTGTATAATTAATGTTGGATACCATACTATCGTTATTAATGATTGGATCCAGGATCCAAAATTCATGTGTAGATAAGTGGAAACATTTAATATAATGAGTTTATATAGAATTGGACAACAAAATCTTTATCTCTGCTTCTGATCGAAGCCAGAATCTCTGGGTTCGTAGACCAGCGCCTTATCCATTGAGCCACAGAGTCGTTTAGTTGCAAATTAAAAATTAAGCATTATTCAATATATAGATTTATTTTATTTATCTTTGACATCGAGATGCGTAATTTATATAAAATATAGAAGTGACTTTGAATCTCTAAAAAAAAAAATAAAATTTGAGTATTAAACGACTCTGCTGGGGATCGAACCCAGAATCTCTGGTTCCGTAGACCAGCGCCTTATCCATTGGGCCACAGAGTCATTCGTTTGCTGATTGAGAAATATAAAAAATATATAATATTTAAATTAAGTTATACTAATTTTGACAATAAAAGTGAAATTAAGTTTACCCATATATCATTTTTATTTCTTTGATATAGTATATTTACCACAAACCTAAAAACAAAAGGCAAAAATTATTAAATAGTTTTTTTTTTAAATTTTTTTTTAAATTTTTTAGAAGGGTAATAGATGATCAAATCTATGTCCCTTTAATCTATATATATATTAAATACATGAAAAAAAAAAAAATGAAAGGAGCGTGAGTATATAAATATATTCAAAAGCAACCTACTCGTAGGCTCTCATTGCATATTTAATTCTAGTAAGTTACCACAAGTTTTTCTTAAGGTTTAGAACGTTATTCTCTAACATCATTATCAAGGTGAGTTTAACTAAAATATAGTAGTGTCTCTCATGTTGTCTACTCGGGTAGCCCTTCATCCCTTCTCAAGGTGGGTTTACTTCTACACGCCGTAGCTATTCATTATGTCACCTATTCATGTAGTCCTCGTCCATTATCAAGGGGAGTTTATGGGGTCATCCCTCATTTCTACACATAATAATAGTGATCCTATCTACTGTCGAACTTTCAAAAGTTAATAATATTTTTGTTAGACTTTAGATATTTGATTTTTAAGCCGGTTTAATTTTCAACTTCACCTTTTTACTTTTGGAAGGTGACGAACACATCCGACTTGACATCATCCGGTCCTTTCTCTTATTGAAAGAAAAACATTAGTCAAGCCCAAATTTTTAGAATACGTTTAAAGTTCAATGCATTTAACCATCTTTCGTCCAGAAAGAAAAGAGGAATACTTTAACTTTGTGACGTGGCATTCATGGACAGCAAAGGACTGGTTGCACATAACTAATAATTACCAAGTATTACTTGTCTATAGTATCCTTTAGCTGCTCGTATTCTCCATTTAAAAAAACATTTTACATTAGTTGAGAGTAAACATTTTACCTCTTTTTGGGAAGAAGAACGAATTATGAGTGTGAAAATTTTTCTTTAGCAGATGCATTTCAAAAACTATGAAAGGAAAGTCGGAAAAGAAAGCCCAAAAGAACAATATCTGCTAGCGGTGGGCTTTGACCGTTATAAATGGTCTCAGAAGCAGACAACAAGTGATGTGCCAACGAGGAGGTTGAGCCCTGAAACGGGTGGACATGAGGCAGTGTGCTAGCAAGGACGTTAGACCCTGAAATGGGGAGTCCTACATTCATTGAAAAAGAGAACGAATGCCAGCGAAGACGTTAGGCCCAATGTAAGGTAGATTGTGAGATCCCATAGTGATTGAGGAAGAGAACATAGACAAAAAGGTCGGAACAAAAAGTTGGGGTAAGGATAATGTATTAATTCTAACTTGAATAAAAAACGTGTGGCTTTGAAGGGGTCAACGTAGACCACAAGTTTGAATGTGTCAAAGTAAGATTATTGTACTACGCTTTACAAGACTTTCCCTTCTTTGATTTATATATTACTCTCATTTCATACAATCTGAAAGCAAGCAAGCAAGAGAGTGGGATTGAAATATAGTGAGAATGGAGCAAGATCTCAAACATCCCACGTCCTCTTTCAATGCTATTCCTGATGATGATGCACATAATCAAGAAATTAGAATTGTGATGCAGTCTGAGGTTGATGCCTTTCAACCAACGCCCCTCCACCTTGCTTCCAAGAATGGAGACATCGACACCGTTCGAGCTTTGTTGGAGAACAACACGAGTGCTTGCTTGGTTTACGATAACAACGGTTTCATTCCTCTCCATTATGCAGTAATTAATGGACAAGTCGAGATCATGAAAGAGCTTATCAATGCAACCCCACAATCTATTTGGATGAAGCTTAAAGATGGTCGAACTGCCTTGCATTTATGTGTAGAAAGTAACCATTTAGAGAGTCTAAAGCTGTTTATTGAAACATTTATGAATCATCATGAAGGTTTCTTGAATACAACTGATGACGAGGGGAACACTATTTTGGATTTATCAATCAAACTCAGACAAAGTGAGGTAAGTAATAAACAAAAACTCTAAGGGTATAAAGATATTTGTCTCCCATTGCTGCTCACCATACGTATCATATTTGTCCTAAGCAAATATCTTGTATCTGTTTATTGCTATTTCCATTTATTGTTATTTCCATATTTGATTATATAAATGATTATAAATAGAGAATTTTTACACATTTTAGCAAATATTCTTACCATTAAATGGATGTGCAATAAAAAAAAAATTCTAACTTTTATTTTAATGCAGATGGTAGGATATTTACTCTCGCTCTCTGAAGTAAAAACTAGAATAAGCACAACTTCAAATGTTAGAAAAAGAAGTCTAGAATCTCGAAATTCTAAAAAATAAAGACGAGAATCTGCATCATTTAGAATAGGACGGTGGAAGCCATGGAGGAAGAAATTAAAATACAATTCACCGAGCTGGAAGTGCAATTATGGCATACCGACTACCAGTACAGCACTTAATTTACTCAATAGCAAACGTGGTCTCGTTCATGGCCTCTGTGAGCGTGATTCTGCTGATCATCAGTCGAGTTCCACTAAAAAATAGAGTTTGTAGTTGGGTGTTAGTGTTGGCCATGTGTGCGGCAGTAGTGTTCTTAGCATTGGCCTTTCTACAAGGATTTATAATGGTTAACCTTGTCAGCAATCTTGCTATAGGATATGAATATTTTTTAGTGGTATACTTTTTGTTCGGGTTGGTTGGATTAGTTGGTAATTCGTTTTCTTGTTTGGGTGGTCAATTGGTTATGTAGCTGTTTCACCTCTAAGCTTAAAGCCCACAACCCTTAAGTGTACCGCACCTTAAATATTATATAAATTCAATCAAATTATTTTAATACTATATTTCATCCAATACCTAATATTGATTAATGTGCATGTTCTTATTTTGCTTCAAGTTTGTGTGTTTATAAAATGTACCTCATATTATAGATATCTAAAAAGATAACGATTATTATTCTCACGAGGCTTACAAAACTATAAGAACATGATTTGATACTCTTTAAGTTATTTTAATTTCTTGTTCAGAAAGTGTTGTTCAATACACTAAGATTCAAAAGTTCTCACAACCTGATTTTCGAGGTTTAAAAAATCGAATCGTGACTAAAAAGATGAAAGCGAAAGCAAATAAAATAAAAGATAAAAATTCAATATAAAAATAATTAAAATGCATTTTTATGTCAATATAAAATTACTCGGGTACAATTTTCTTATTTTTAACTAATTGAAATACATTATAGATAAAATGTGGTTCCTCGAGTTTTGAGGTTGGTATAATTTTGGCGATGAATTTTCATAATTGATATTTTAAATCTTAAGTTTGATTTTAGTAGCATTTATTTGGACAACACAATGACTGGAGTCAGAAAATACAAAGAGGAATATTGATTAGAAGTTTATATTAATGATTTCAAGTATGTACCGTAATAGAAAATACATATAATGCAAAAAGTACATTTTCTGAGCACAATTTAGAGTTTTGTCATATATAATTATTTACTATACATAGTTGTTTACTATATACGTGACCTCCTTATAAATAAGGAGAAGACTCCCTAACCTAACAATTCTACTATTCGAGATTGATCTAGTCAACCAAGAATTGAATTATTAAACGACCATCAATGTATTCACTGCACCAAACCAATTACGGTTTTCCACAACCTCATTTTTCAATATCAACACATTTTGTGCAACATGTCCGCTAGATTATTTGCACCCTCTATCTTCTCTAAATACGTCACCTTCCTCCACTGACCTACAGTTAAAATGATAACATCTTCTGATCTGTTTTGTCTTTGAATGATAGACTAGGTTATTTACCAACTGAATGACACTTTGACTATCTATATTAAGAATCTTCTCAGGCTGTTTCTTGCCTAATGATTCACATCATCTCCTTTTCAACTTGAGCTATTGCTACATACTAACTATATGAAAGAGCAACACAATTTTGAAGCCTAGACATTAAACTCATCCCATCATCCATGGCTTGCTTCCACTTGGTTGTATCCTCCAACTATAGGGCCCCATCAAAAGACTCTGGCTCCCCTTCATCAGTCAGCAACAAATATTGTAATGAAGGTGAATACCTATCTAGTACTATGATGGTTTTGGATGCTTTTTCTCAACATTTGCTCAAGTGTCACTTGTTGATACAAAATAAGGTGTCTCAATCATGTCACAAATACTTCATGGTAGATGATAAGATTTTACCATAGATGTTTGTGTTTAGGTTTGCATGTTACAAAATAGTCTTGATCAAGCTAACTTGTGGAATAATCCGAATCGCAAATTTAGAATCAAGTTTTCTTTACTCTTGATCTTAATCATCAAGGTAATTTGTTCCAAAACTTTCCCTTGAGTCGATTCTTTATCGTTTTTGGGTTCTTAGATAGTTTAGAAGATAGTTCAGATCTAAAGATTTTGTTCTTTAACAAGGTTGTTAGATCGAATTCCAAAAGTTTCGTAACATTTGGTATCAAAGCTTTAGATTCTAGGTCGGATATATGCTTTTGTTATTGTTTATTTCTTATTTTTCATTCCGAAATTTTCTTATTCTTTCTCATCTATTCATAATGGGTCCATCATCTAAAACAAAAAAGTGTCATTTTTGTTATTCTTTTCATATATATATTTCTTTTATGTTCTTATAAATCTTGTCTGGTTCTAAAACTTTGTATTTTATAAGGATTATAAGGAAAAAATGTCTATTTGCATTCTTTGCAACATGTCACAAAAGAAAATCAGCCAAATCTATGTTTCACAAAGACATGAGAACCATGGTAATAATGATCCATTTTGGATAGCTTTTTAATAAAATTTTGATGGAATCTGTCAATCTATGAAATACATATCTAAATTACATCAAGTGATGAATTTACAAGACCAAGTAAGAGAGAGACAAATTGTACGATCCATTAATGGGATGCATGTGAGTGAGAACAAAGTATCGAGGAAGAATTTGTATTGGTCTATGGTAATAGTTTTCACTATTAAAAGCGAGAAGCAAGTAAAGTGACCATGTCATAGGGAATGTATGAGAATGTATATCAAAGCCATTAGGTGCCAGATATAAATTTTGAATCCTAGACATGAGGCGTAACTAATGGAATAAAAGCAGTACCTCTTCCAATAAGATGTGGTTTGAGGACGAACCAAACAAAATATGTTGGGCATGTGACACCTGAGTAAAGAGTACATGAATGAACGGAGAACATATTTGAATGAGAGAGATCTTGAGGATAGGATATCTAAGAAAAACTTAGAAGAATTGCACAAGTCAGTGTCTATATAAACAAGGTGCATTTTTCTTTTTGGTGACTAAATCATAGGAACTCCTAGAAATTTTTTTCGGATAGGTTCCCACACGACCATAATTATTTATATTTATGAATTTTTAAATTGATTGGATTCTAAATTTTCAAATATATTGAATTTTGTTTGGTGAAAGGGACATGGTTTTGAATGTTCGTCCAACGAAAAACTTTATTCAAGCCAAAATTTCTAGAGTACAATTAAAGTTCATATAGAGTCCAATGGATTTACCCATTTTATGTCCGAGGAAGAAAGAGGAATACCTTGACTTTGTGGCGCGACATTAATGGATGAAAAAGAGTGATTGTATAACCATGCTAAGGATTCTGGTATCTTTATTAATGGACGAAAACGAAGATATACCTTATTAATATAAGTAGTAACTTTTATTTCATTTAAACTTGTTGTAAGATCTCATATCGATTGGAGAGGATAACGAAACTCCCTATATAAGGTTATAGAAACCAGTCCCCAATAGACGTGTTTTAAAGCATTAAGAGGAACCCCGAAAGGGAAAGTCGAATGAGGACAATATGTGTTAGTGGTGGACTTGGACCATTAAACCTTTCTTAATTACCCTATCTCACTTGGAATTGGCCTCAGTTGATTCATGTATCTCTTTTTTATTTTTGTACGGTAGATTTCACCTAACTAAAACTTAGAAATTAAAAGCAAAACCAACCTCCACTACTTTAATTCAAGAGGACCCAAATATGGTTTTGGTTAGTACATCAAAGACTTTTTCAAAACATGCATTTAGTTTTCATATCTAGACAAAGTGTACGCGTAGAAATGAATGCTCCTATTATGCCAATGTCCCAAAAAAAAAAAAAAAAAAAAAAAAAAAAAAAAAAAAAAAAAAACATCTTTTATATATCATAATAACCCAAAATATTCGAATTAAAAAAGAAAAAAAGAATGGATTCGCCCCACATTTCTTAAAGTTTGAGAAGTGGGCGTTGGTCTTTGCTACAAAACGGAGGTCCCTCACTTCATTTTAACATCTCATTTGAACTGTTCGAGCTTGTCGGAGAGTATACTTTCTAATTGCTCAAGGTCAACATTTTGGCTGATCCAACTTAGGACTGATACATTCGAACCCAATTTTTTGAAAGCGTTTAATGTTAGTTGATTATCTTTTAGCTAGTTTTAAATTTTCGGAAGCTTTTAAGGTTAGTATGATTACCTAAATTTTTGGAGTCAATGTGAAGTATTTATGCATAATTAGGCTGAGCTATTTAAATTATTTTATACAAAACTAGGTGAGTTAATTCCCACAGTAGAATTCTAACTTAAGATTGTTGGACTCGGTAGGCATAATTTAATTTGAGAGATCAATGTTAAGCTAGCATCAAGGAGTCGTAGTAGCTTCGACCTAAGCCAACCAAGTAAGAGCCATTACTATTGGCTCAGTTAGAAGACTTGTCTTAATATACGACAACTCGTGCCATGTGACCCTTGCATGTGTCATTTATGTTTTATGTTATATGATGATGTGATAATGTAACATGATAATGTGATAATGTTATATGATGATGTGATGACGTTATATGATGGTGTTATGACATTTTAAAATGATGTGATGATGTTATATGATGATATTATATGATGACTTAATAACGTTAGATAATATGATTGATAATATTATATGATGATGTAATGATGTTATAGAATGATGTGATGATGTGATAATGTTATAGAATGATGTGATGATGTACATGATGTTGACATGATGATGATGATGCATAATAATAAGATGATGCGAGACATATGATGATAAAATAACTTAATATGATGATGTTCCAATTAAAGTGGTGCACGTATTAGATGTTATGATGCATTATGACGACGAGTTTTCAAAGACACAACCCTAGTTAATGTTAATGATGATGAATGTATGAAGGTCAATGCACGCATGTTACTAGGGTAATGTTTGAACGTTGTATAGGGTTGTGTCATAAAGATGATTTAAAGATGAAAACTATAGGGACCTCATGCATTTTGTGTGTTTATATACATCAGGATACTTCTCTATTTATGATGATGAATATAGATGCATATACTATGATTAAAAATGGTCATGACTCGCATGAAAATTAGGGGTCTGCTGACCTCTGACCGTCACTACGGGCAGTTACCTTGATTATGATGGATCCAAGGGGTGCGAATCACCTGGAGACCCACGCTCACACGTGTGGGTCATGTGTAAGGAAGTTCTACACATTCAATTTTTTTCGAACTGGAGACCCCCTATGATGGTTTTTGAATGATAAGTCCTTAGATCATGAGTTGTATATGTTCACGTTCTCTGACCCCAACAGTGGGGTTACTTATTGAGTATTTCTTTAAATACTCAAGCCGTGTGCTACATCTTTTCAAGTAAAGGTAAGACATCCCTATACAGCTAATGACGATATCGCAATTCGAGACCATGACACATGTATAGGATAGCTGTACTTGTTTTCTTAGACTTAGGTTAGAAGAGAGTCTTTTATTTTTAACATTATTTATTTATTTAGTTTTTTGTTGTATCATTTAAAAGATGTTTTCTAATACGTAAATCTATGACAATATTTTAAAATGAAGTTTATGTTTTATGATAAAATTTTAAATATTTAATTATGCATATGAGTATAGATGGCCGTGGCAACTCTAGTGTTTGGTGTTTATGGTATATTTTGAACTTTGATTACTTTCACTTTAATGTGTTTATTTGAATCCAAATTCACCCAATAATTGTATCTCTTTACAAGACTTTCCCATTTTTTGATTTATATATTACTCTCATTTCATACAATCTGCAAGCAAGCAAGAGAGTGGAATTAAAATATAGTGAGAATGGAGAAGAATCTCAAACATCCCACGCCCTCTTTGAATGATATTCCTGATGATGCTGCTCAAAATCAAGAGATTAGAATTGTGATGCAGTCTGAGGTTGCCGCCTTTCAACCAACGCCCCTCCACCTTGCTTCCAAAAATGGAGACATCGAGACCGTTCGAGCTTTGTTGGAGAAGAACACGAGTGCTTGCTTGGTTTACAATAACAACGAGTTCATTCCTCTCCATTATGCTGTAATTAATGGACATGTCGACTTCATGAAAGATGATATGGAATCAACCCAAGAGAAAGTATGAAACGGATTACCTTGATGATCAAGATCAAGAGTAAAGAAAGCTTGTTTCTAAACTCGTGATTTGAACATATTCATCGAAGTATATTGTATGATTGATGTTTCTTAGTTCATATCAAAAGAGCTTATCAATGCAACACCACAATCTATTTGGATGAAGCTCAACGATGGTTGAACTGTTTTACATTTATGTGTAGAAAGTAACCATTTAAATGACATAAAGCTGCTCATTGAAACATTTATGAATTGTCATGAAGGCTTCCTAAATACAACTAATGATGAAGGAAACACTATTTTGGATCTATTGTATCGAATCTCAACAAAGAGAGGTAAGTAATTAGAGATAACTCTAAATGATTTTTCATTAGGCAATAAGAAACTTTTCCTAATTTTTTTTTTTTTAATGTAGATGGTAGGATATTTACTTTCGCTTTCTAAAGTAAAAACTAGAATAAGCACAGCTTCAAATGTTAGAAAAAGAAGTCTAGAATTTCGAATTTCGAAAAATCAAAGACGAGAATGTGCATCATTTAGAATAGGGCGGTGGAAGGCATGGAAGAAGAAATTGAAATACAAAGGAGATTGGGTTCAAGAAGTGCAAGGGGGACAATGATGTCGGTGGCTATAGTGATCGCAATGGTGACTTTTCAAGCTGGGGTGAACCCTGCCGGCGGTTTTTGGCAACAAGACACGGAATACAATTCCAACAACTATGGAGATGATTATTATTATACGAGATAGAGTGGTACTTTGAAAAATGGGACAATTCTCCCCGTTGGAAGTGCTATTATGGCATCCCAATGACCAATAAACTACTTTATTTACTCAATTGCAAACTTGGTCTCGTTCATGGCCTCTGTGAGCGTGATTCTACTGATCATCAATCGAGTTCTACTAAATAATAGGGTTTGTAGTTGGGTGTTAATGCTGTGCGGAAGTAGTGTTCTTCGCATTCGCATTTCTACACCGATTTGTAATGGTTAATCTCAAGTCTCTCAACAATTTTGATATAGCCTTTGGTTGGTTGGTCTATTCCACGTAAGTGTACCACACCTTAGATATTGTTGTTTACACACATTACTAGTATTATTATAGTTATAAAGATATCTTTTTCATATTTTTTTAAACTAATTAAAATGTATTTCTATATCAATATAAAATTACTCATGTGCACTTTTCTTATTTTTAACTAAAACAAAGTACTTACTACATAAAATGTCAATATACAAAATTATACTTTTGGTTCTTGAGATTTGAGTTTGGTATATTCGGGATTAGAACAACACAATTCACACATTACATTCGATTTAGATGAACACAAAAAAACAAGAGAGAAAATACAAAGAAAAATATTGATAGGTATTTATATTAATAATTTCAAGTATGTATCATAATAGAGAATGCAAGAACACGCACGCATGCATATAACAAATACAAATATATATAATTCAATTTATAACGTTACAAGATATAGTCATCTAGTATATATCGAACGATCTACCCTAAATAGTTTTACCAGATACAACCATTTACTATACACGGTTGTTTACTATATATGTCATTTGTCATATATAGCCTTATAATGTATAACCATTGAATAACCTATAAATATAACAATTCTCACCTTTGTAGTAGGCTTATCTAGTCAACCAAGAATTTCATTCTCAAACGACCATCAATATCTTCATTGCGCAAGATCAATTAAGGTTTTGCACAACTTCAATTTTCCAACATCAACACATTTTGTCAACACGTGCTAGATTTTTTCACCCTCTATCTTCTCTAAACCCATCACCTTATTCCACTAACCTGCGAGTGAAATGATATCATCTTCTAATGTGTTTTATCTTTGAATGATAGACTAGGTTCTTCACCAACTGAATGACACTTTAACTATCTGTATAAAGAATCATCTCGTTCTACTTCTTGCATAATAATTCTAGATGGTTTGTCATTCATGTCATCTCGTTTCCAACTTCAGCTATTGCAACGTACTAAGCCTTAGTAGATTAAAGAGCAACACAATTTTGAAAGTTAGATATCCAACTCATCCCATTATCCATGACTTTCTCACACTTAGTTGTATCCTTCAAACTATAATATCTCATAAAAGAACTCTGGTTCTTATTCATTAGTCACAAATAGTGTATTGAAAGTGAATACATATCTGGCACTCTGATTGTTGTGAATGATCTTCTCAACATATGCTCATGTGTCACTTACTCCACTTCTGGTTTCTTAGCAACAATCTTAGGAGTTTATTGAGTATCTGCTACAGCATCAGTAGGTGAATTTTTCTGCAACTCAGCTTCAACTCCACTTGTTTCGTTGTCTCATAACCTTTCATTTTTTTATTCTTGTATAGGACATTTTCATCAAAAGTCACGTCCAATATCTTAGCATTTTTCAATTCTTGTCATCCCAAAACCTGTACTTGAACATGCTAGGACCATAGTCTATGGTAGAACTTCATAGCCTTAGCATCCAACTTGTCTCTCTTCTCTGAATCAACATACACAGTGCAACCAAAACTTGAGTTCTTTTTCTATCAATATCTATTATCACAACTTGAACCCAAGGGTACTGATGACCCTAAATTGATCAAATAGGCTGCTGTATTTCCATCATCAACCCATAATGTCTTTGACAATCCAAAATAAAGTCTCATACTTCTAACTCGCGTATTTAATGTTCTATTCATCCTTTCAGCAACACCATTTTGTTTTGACTTACCGGAAATTGCCATCGTTAATCTGATTTTCTCAGTTGCACAAAATGTTTTGAATTTTGACTTTTCGTAATCTCATCCATTGTTAGACCTCACATATTTGATTTTTAAGTCAGCCTGATTTCCAATATCAACTTTCCACTTTTCAAGGTGGCAAACACATCTGACTTGTGTTTCAGGAAATAAACCCATTAGCTTTCTGCCGAATTCATCAATAAAGATGACATAGAACTTTGATCCACTAAGTTTTGAAACTTAGTCGATCTGACTTGTGTTTTAAGAAATAAACTCATAGCTCTCTGCCAAATTCATTGATAAAGATGACGTAGAATTTTGATCCACTAAGTTTTGAAACTGGAGATGGTTCCAAAGCGTTTGTATGAACCATTTTCAATCGCACTTTCTTCGATTCTCTTGCAGCTTTTGTGAAGCTAACTTATTTTTGTGAAGCTAACTCGTTTTTGTTTGCCCATAACGCTATTCTCACAAAGACCCATGTCAAAGATTTCACGCCTTCTAAAATTACTTTTGCAGCCAACATCTTCATTCCTTTGACGTTTATATATCCAAGCCTTTTGTGCCGCAGACTTGAATTGAAAGAACTCTCAACAATATCAATCATGCTTATACACCCTACATTGGTATATAATGTGATAAGGATCACGGTGTTCCAAATGTTCCAATTGGACCTATTACACGTTTCAAGGCCAAGAAGATTCAACAAGCATTCATTAGTCATCTACAAGATTGAATAGACTCGATTCAACCATTACTTCATGTGTTACAAGCTCATTTGATTGAGGAAGGGCCATTTGGAGGTTTAGAAGTGAATATTTGCACAATTGAAGAAGGGGATGAAGTTGCTATAAATTGTACTTGATTCATAAGTAGTTAGAAAACTTTATTTATTATTTTTAATTTCATAATTCTTGTAATGGGCAGAAGGGTGGAAGTTATGGGTGAAATTGACTTCTTCTCTTGTATAGATTTAAGGGGATCGGGATTAAATTATGACCACTAACTACTCCTGTGGTCATTTCAAGGATTGAAAGTTTATTTCGTGGGGAGACTATAAATACCCACAAATTATTAAATAAAAAAGGTAGTTCTGAAAGAATGAAAGTGAGATCTCAAATTGAGACTTTGGCCCTTAGAAATACCAACATCATCTTTCACACTTCTAAGTTTCATGCAATTCTTGTGGTAGATTGCATCTAACCATTCAATCAAGCCTTCTCAATTTCATGCAATTCTTGTGGTAGATTGCATCTCAGCATTCAATCAAGCCATCTGAGTTTCATGCAATTCTTGTGATAGATTGCAGCTGAGCCATTCAATCAAGCATTTCCTTGTGGAGTGACTCAATTTAGAAAAAGGTTCCAAATCTTGCTTTTGACAATCTAATTCTAACCTTATCTCTTGCTTGATCCGAATTTTGTATAAGAAGATGTTAATTTCTTTGATTCAAAGGTTCTTGCTTCAACAAAAGCTTGGATCGTGGGGCTGAGGATAAGGGTTGCCTTATCAGTTCTAAATTTTGTGTCGCGTGCTACCAACATAGCATCTTTCATAATCTTCCACGAACTTTTTTCAAACTCTACTGCATAACCTGTGCTATCCAACTGACCAAAAAAGATCAAATAATTCTTGAGACGAGGAATATATCTACCATCTTTTAATATCCACTAATTTCTTACGAGAATTTTTATGCAGACATCCCTATTTCCTAAAATCTCAAAGACTTTGTTGTCGGCAAGATACGTCTTCTCATTTGAAATTTCAAAACAGTTTCTTATTTGGAGAAGAATAAAGAGATGCACATAAATCCAAAATTTAGGATTCAATCGAGCTGGTCGCAGTGAGGTTAAGAGCATCAACAATGTCTTTTGCTGAATTTATAGAACCATTATCATCCTCTAGTTTGTGATTTTGCTTTCTCTTTGGTTTGTACAATTTTCCAAAACTGTCTTTTTTCTCCACAATTCTAACACGCTACATTTCAATTGTTTGAATATTTTCATCGGTCATGTTTGTTTGGGCCCTTGATTTACTTCTTTCCCATTGGTCAACACTGAAAGCACTACTAGATCAATTCCCAATGTCTCGTTTGCGAGTACTTTCGCTAAGAACTACATCTCAAGTTTCATTGAACTTCAGTTTCTCAGATCTCCGAGAACTGCTCATCGTAGCAACAACAGTATCCCAAGACTTGAGTAAAGATGACATCACAATCAATATTTTAATGTCTATATATACATATATACACACTATAAGTTAGGTTTTTTTAAAAGGTACAAGGTTATTGAAACTTTTGAAATTCCGAATATAATTTTTATCTTTTCAAAAAGCGTAAGTATATTAATGAAACTTTTAAAAGTCATATTTTATTATTATTACTATTATTTATTTATTTATTTTTTAAGAAAAGCTTGGAATGTTGACAAATATGTTTTAGACAAAAATACAAAATTTAAAAGTAATTTTTTAAATTAATTTTGGTAATTAAAACTTTTGAATGTTGGTCCAAAGAAAACTCCAAATTTGTAGAATACAAATAAAGTTCATAAAAAATTGAATGCATTTAACCATTTTTCGTCCAAAACAAAAAGGGTAACACTTTATCTTTGTAACGTGGCATCGTGGACAGCAAGGAGTAGTTGCACCTAACTAATAATTATTAACTTAATAATTAGGTATTACCATACACAGACTACATTCTTTTAATTATAATAATCTTTGTCACGTTTAGCTCTCCTCCCTTCCATATTCTCTATTTAAAACAAGATTTTTCACTCGGTTAGAGTAGAACATTTAGATATTTCTACTTTCTTAGAGAAAACAAAATATTCTTTATAAGCGTATGAAAACTTTTCCTAGAAGACCATTTGACAAATTTTGAACGGAAGCCGGTAAGTGAAATCTAAAAAAGGACAACAATATCAGCTAGAAATGAGCTTAAGTTGTTACAATTGATATTAGAGTCGGACACCGAGCGATGTGTCAACGAGGAGGTTGAGTCCGACGAGGGTGGACACGAGACGATGTGCCAACAAAGATGATGGGCCTTAAAGAAGAGATGGATTGTGGAGAGTCCCAGATCAATTAGAGAAGAGTGCCAACCATCATGCTGAATTTCGAAGAATTTCGAAAGGGATAGATTGTGAGATCTTTTTGTAATGTGTTAATTCTAACTTGATAAGAAACGTGCGGCTTTGAATGGGTCAACGTAGACCATAAGTTTGAATGGGTCAAAGAAAGCTTGCGAAAGTGGAACCTCAATTATTGTACTACGCTTTACAAGACTTTCCCTTCTTTGATTTATATATTACTCTCATTTCATAGGATCTGAAAGCAAGCAAGAGAGTGGGATGACAATACAGTGAGTATGGAGCAGAGCCTCAAACATCCCACGCCCTCTTTCAATGCTATTCCTGATGATGCAGCACAAAATCAAGAAATTAGAATTGTGATGCAGTCTGAGGTTGACGCCTTTCAACCAACGCCCCTCCACCTTGCTTCAAAAAATGGAGACATCGACACCGTTCGAGCTTTGTTGGAGAACAACACGAGTGCTTGCTTGGTTTATGACAACGATGGGTTCATTCCTCTCCATTATGCAGTAATCAATGGACAAGTCGACATTATGAAAGAGCTTATCAATGCAAGGCCACAATCTATTTGGATGAAGCTCAACGATGGTCGTACTATTTTACATTTATGTGTAGAAAGTAACCATTTAAAGGGTATAAAGCTGCTTATTGAAACGTTTATGAATCGGCATGAAGGCTTCCTAAACACAACTGATGACAATGGAAATACTATTTTGGATCTATCAATGACACTCCGAAAAAGTGAGGTAAGTAATGAGAAAATTTTCTAAATGAATTTTTAGCCAATTAAAAATTTTTATAACTTTTTTTTTTATATGCAGATGGTAAGATATTTACTCTCGCTTTCTGAAGTAAAAACTAAAATAAACACTACAAACATTGTAGTTTCAAATGTTACAAAAAGAAGTCTAGCATCTCAAAATTCCACAAAACAGAGACGAGAATCTGCATCATTTAAAATAGGACGGTGGAAGACATGGAGGAAGAAATTGAAATACAAAGGAGATTGGGTTCAAGAAGTGCAAGGGACAATGATGTTGGTGGCAACAGTGATCGCAACCGTGACTTTTCAAGCTGGGGTGAACCCTGCAGGCGGTGTTTGGCAACAAGACACTCCATACAATTCCAACAACTATGAAGAGGAATATTATTATATGAGCTCGAGTGCAACTTTGAAAAATGGGACAATTCTCCCGGCTGGAACTGCAATTATGGCATACAGACGACCAGTACAGTACTTGATTTACTCAATGGCAAACGTGGTCTCGTTCATGGCTTCTGTGGGCGTGATTCTGCTAATCATCAGTCGAGTTCCACTAAAAAATAGGGTTTGTAGTTGGCTGTTAGTGTTGGCCATGTGTGCGGCAGTAGTGTTCTTAGCCTTGGCGTTTCTACAAGGATTTATAATGGTTAACCTCAAGCCTCTCAACGATCTTCCTGCAGCCATTGGATATTATTTAGCATTATACTTTTTGTTCGGGTTGGTCGGGTTGGTTGGTCTAATCCATTTAATTCGTTTTCTTGTTTGGGTGGTCAACAGCTTATTATGTTGTTTCACCTCTAAGTTTAAAGCCCACAGCTTTAAATGTATCGTACCTTAAATATTATATAAATTCAATCAAATTATTTTAATAATATGTTCCATCAAATACCTAATATTGACAATGTGTATGTTGTTATTTTATTTCGAAGTTGTGTGTGGAAAGATAATGATTATTACTCTCACGAGGCTTACAAAACTAAAACTGCCCTAACTCAATTTTCGGAACTTCGAAAATCGAATTGAGACTAAAAAGATGAAAGCAAAAACAAATAAAAATAAAAATAAAATAGAATAGAAGATAAAAATCCAATAAAATTTAAAACCAGAAAACGAATTCAACTGACACCAAAATAAAATAAAAATATTATAAATGGAAAATACAAATATAAAAGAAAATACAAAAGACTACCAATGTGAAAACGGACTGACGCTCCAGAACGACACCCCTCTGTGACAGTGCAGCTCTCAAACACCTCCCCACCTCAACCGATACCTGAAAAAGAAAGGAAAAAACGGAGTGAGTATAAAAATATAAGACTCCCAATAAAATCTGGAAAGTTTGACTTTAAGAGAAAAAATTAGGTTCTAAATTTCTCGTTGGGACTCGGGTGATACAAAAACTTTGAAGGATATCACCAATAAAATAAAGTGAAGCCTTTAGATTCAACTTGCTTTGCAAATCTTGTCCTTCAATTTGCTTTGATGTAGATTTTTTTTTTTTTTTTTTTTTTTTTTTTTTTTTTTTTTTTTTTTTTTTTTTACAAGGTAAAGCTGACTTTTTATGTGTTTCCTTTTTTGTTCCTAATAGCAGAGGCTAGTACAATGATGGTTTTGGATAATTTTTTTTCAACGCTGGCTTAAGTGTCACTTGTTGGTACTTACGACAGATGATAAGATTGTAACAGGATTTAAGGAGGTTTCATGATATTTTTCAATTTTAATGTATTACTTTTAAGCTTTTAAGTTACAACGAGTTAGTTGTAATTATGGTATTAATGGGCATGAGAGTTACATCCTTTAAATTGACCTTAGGTTAATTTAAGGTTTATTTTTAGGCTACAAGTAAATAGTTTTACGAGATATGACAATTTGCTACAAAGTTATTTAGTGTATATGTCATTTGTCATATATAGCTTTATTATGTATAACCATTGAGCAACCTAGAAATGTAACAATTTTCTCGTTTGGAGACTGATCTAATCAATTAAGAATTTCATTTTCAAACGACCATATCTTCGTTGCACAAGACCAATTAAGGTTTTGCACAACCTCAATTTTTCAACATCAACCCATTTTGTCAACATGTCTACTGGATTATTTGCACCCTATATCTTCTCTAAACACATCACTTTCTTCCATGGACCCGCGAGTAAAATGATAACATCTTATGATGTGTTTTTCTTTGAAGGATAGATAAGGTTCTTCACCAATTGAATGACACTTTAACTATCTACATTAAGAATATTTTCACGCTACTTCTTGCCTAATTCTTCTAGATAATCTATTATCCACATCATCTTCTTTTCAACTTTGCCACATACTAACCTTCAGTATACGAAAGAGCAACATAATTTTGAAGCCTAGACATCAAACTCATCCCATCATCCATGACTTGCTTCCACTTGGTTGTATCCTCCAACTCTAGTACCCCATCAAAGGACTCTTGTTCCCCTTCATCAATCAGCAACAAATATTTTAATGAAGGTGAATACCTATCCAGTACTCTGATGATTTTGGATGATTTTTCTCAACATTTGCTCAGGTGTCACTTGTTGATACGAAATAAGGTGTCTCAATCATGCCACAAAAACTTCATGGTAGATGATAAGATTGTACCATACATGTTTGGATTCAGGGAGGTTTTGATATGAACCGAGAGACATCACTCATACAATATGGTTCAATGAAGATGTGAAGAAAATATTGTTGAAATTATCAAAAGATATTTCAATTCATGCCACATTGAAGAATAATGAAGTTTCATGCTATGAATTTTGGGTGGATTACAATTTAGAGTAATTTAGAGTTATTGTATTTCATTAATGTATTTGAAGACTTTTATATACGGTTATAATTACATAATGGTTAATTATGGCCATTAAGTATGAATGTTACAACTCTCCGAATGTCTCTAACAGTTTCAGTTTCATTTTGATGCTATATAAAACCAATGGCTAAGTTTCTTTGCAATTCTATGTAGTTTAGGTTGCATGTAGAATCATTCAAGTTCGACATGATCAATCTTTCTTGTGGAGTGTTTCGAATCTCAAACAAGTGTTCTTGCGTTGAGATATTTGATCAACAAGAATCATTCAAGCTAGACATGATCGATCTTGCTTGTGGAGTGATTCGAATCTCAAACAATGTTCTTGCCTTGAAATATTAGATCAACAAGGTAATCCGAATCTTACTCACCTTGTAGTGATTTCCACATATCAGGTTTCATTGTATTTTTCAATTTTAATGTATTATTTTTAAGGTTTTAAGTTACAATTAGTTAGTGGTAATTATGGTATTGATGAGAATGAGAGTTACCACCTTTCAATTGTTCATAGGTTAATTTAAGGTTTATTTTAAGGCGATAAATAATCATTCACATTGTTGCTTTAGGATGAAGATTTTAGATATTAAAATGAAGTTTTCATATTATGCTTCTTAAGCCATGAGGTTGTTCCTTTGCATTTCTTATGTTTAGGTTTGTATACTATAGTCATTCAAGTAGTCTTGATCAAACTATTTTGTGGAGTAATTCGAATCACAAGTTTAGAAACGATTCTTTTTATTCTTGATCTTGATAATCAGTTGATCATCAAGGTAATTTATTCCAAAATTTTTCTGTGGGTTGATTCCTTATCGTTTTTATGGATCTTGAATAATTAAGATATAAAGATTTTGTTCTTTAATAAGGTTGGATTGAATTTCAAAAGTTTTGTAACATTTAGTAGGAAAGTTTTAGATTCTAGGTAGGATATATGTTTCTATTATTGTTTATTTCTTATTTTTCATTAAGAAAATTTCTTATTCTTTTTCATCTCTTCATATTGTGTCAATCATCTAAAACAAAAAAGTGTAATTTTTGTTATTCTTTTCATATATATATATATATATATATATTATATATATTGGTCTATTATGTTCTTATAAATCTTGTCTTGTTCTAAACTTTGTATTTTATAAAATCTTGAAACATAAAGGAAAATATATGTACTTTGGCAAAGAATGCAAATAGACAAGAAAATGAATTTTTCCACGCATCTTTATCAAAGTAAATATAGGATTAAGTAAGAGAGATAAATTGTACAACCTATTAAAAAATAGGAGGATTGTTTTATAGGCGAGACAATGTTTCAAATGATGATATTGTTATTGATGACGTGAAGACGAACAAAGATAATATGCAAATATATGTTGCTCCATGTCCATTAGAGACAAAAAGAGAAAGAAAAGGAGAAAGAATGTGAGGAAGAAATATTTAACACGTGTATGGAGAACAATATTTTGTATATGAAATGACAAATACACAAAATCAGGACTTTCTTTTAAGATTCCTTCCACTCAATCACATCAGCTCACATTTAGGATTTTTATGCTAAAAATAGGTAGACTAGATAGCTAAGAAAGATTGGGTAGACTTAAAAAGAATTGAATGGATACAACATCTTGAGGATAGTTCATAGTTGTGATACTGAGTAAATGAGGGATACATGAATGAACGGATACTACATCTGAATGAGAGGAATCTTGACGGTAGGATAGCTAAGAAAAACTTAAAAGAATTGAGCGTACACATGACCTATACCAATAATGTGCACCTTCCTTTTCGGTGGTTTAATCTTAGGAACTCTATGGTTAAACATGATTTACTTGGAGCAATTCATTTTATGTTGGGTGACCTTCTAGAATTTTCCTGAGATGCATGTGAGTGAAAACAAAGCATGCGAGAATAATTTATATTGGTCTGTGATAATAGTCTTCACTATTAAAAGTAAGTAAAGTAACTATGTCATAGGGGATGTATGAGAATGTCAAAGCCCATAAGGTGTCAAATATGGATTTCGAATCCTAGGCATGAGGGCGTAACAAATGGAATAAAAGCAGTATCTCTTCCAATAAGATGTGGTTTGGGGACGAACCAAGGCGGAATATGTTGGGCATGTGACACCTGAATAAAGAAATGGTACATGAATGAACAGAGACCATATTTGAATGAGAGAGATCTTGAAGATAGGATATCTAAGAAAAGCTTAAAAGAATTGTTCAAGTTAGTGTCTATATAAACAAGGTGCACTTTCTTTTTTGGTGACTAAATCATAGAAACTCCTAAAAATTTTCCTCGCATAGGTTCCCACACTGACCATAATTATTTATATTTATGAATTTTTAAATCGATTGGATTTTAAATATTCAAATATATTGAATTTTGTTTGGTGAAAGGGACATGGTTTGAATGTTCGTCCAAAGAAAAACTTTATTCAATCCAAAATTTCTAGAGTACAATTAAAGTTCATAAAAAGTCCAATGCATTTACCCATTTTACGTCCGAGGAAGAAAGAGGAATACCTTGACTTTGTGGCGCAGACATTAATGGATGAAAAAGAGTGATTGTGTAACAATTCATCCCAAAGGAATTTATTCATAATGATGTCGAGTCATGATGATTACATAACATTTACGTTAATATGATGATCTTTTTCATATTAAACAAGTTATATGATGATGAGTGTCATATTGCATCATATCATTAGATCGACATAAGACACAACCCTAAGAGCATGAAAATGATATTAATATAAATATTCACGAGCATGTGTTACTTAATGTAACAAAGAGATGAGACTAGAGGGTTGTGTCAAAAGAGATGATAAGATGGACATTAGAGGGACCTCATGCATATTGTATGTTCATAATCATAGGATACTTCCCCTAGAGATGATGAGTGCGGACGCGCATAGTATGACGAGCAGGGTGTTCATGAGAAGCATGACATCTTTGAACGTCGCTACAGATTAGCTTGACCAGAGGGTCTAGGGGGTGTGCGAGCGCCATGGGGATTCACACTCGCACGTGTGGGTTGTGTGTAGGGAAGTACTACACATCCAATTTGTCTTAGATGAGCTAGAGATAGGTCCCTAAATCATGATTGGGTGTGTTTGCAGTTGCATGGGCCCCTATACTGGGTCACTTACTGAGTATTCTTCGAAATACTCAGGCCGTGTGCCACATCATGTTTCATGTAAAGGCAAGGCACACTTGTATGGACGACGGTGGCATCGCGAGTAGAGACTATAACACGTGCATGTGCTAGACTTATATTTAAATTCCTAATCTTAGGTTAGAATGAGTTGTTTTGTCTTTCATTGTTTTAAATTATTTTGAATTTGTCTTTATTTTCTCTAAATTTTAGTGTTTTGTATTTATGGTTGTGTTTCCAAAGAAGCGGATGTTTTAAATGTTTTCGACATTTATACTATAGATGATGTTCTCTTTTAAAGTTATATTTCCGCATTAGAGATGAGCATGAGACGTTAGTAACGACTTTGAGTATATAAAAATTTAGGGTCGTTACAAATTTGGATAAGTATTCAAATTTAGATTGACACGACATTAATGGACGGAAAAGAGTGATTGTATTATAAGTCATGTCAAGGATTTGGATAAGTATTCAAGATCGAGATTCAGTACCTCCGATTGTCTCTTATATCCCCTACGACATGATCATGCTACTTATTCCTCACTTCTAAGAATAAAGATTATACACATAAACCAAATCGAGTTTTTTTAGCATGCTTTGCGACATGATCATGTTATTTATTCATCGTTACTAAGATTGAAGATGAAGAGTTTTTTCAGCATGCTTTGCGACATGATCATGTTACTTATTCATCGTTTCTAAGATTGAAGACGACGAGTTTTTTCAACATGCTCTGTGACATGAACATGTTACTTATTCATGTTTCTAAGATTGAAGATGACCTATTCCCACAACTCAACACAAGTCATTATAGCATGCTTTGTTCTCACTCTTATGCTTCTTAGAAATTTTTTGAAAAGGTCACCCAACGTAAATTTACTCCAAGCAAAACATGCTTATATTAATTAACATTACTATTTCATATTTATATATAAAAAAACATAACTATAAAACCCTAAATACAAGTTTTCTTTCTGTGTATACTCGAGTATATACAATTACTAAAAACAAGCCCCCACCAGCTAGTACATTTTTTAGAAAATAAAATCCAATAAACTCTAAGTAAATATATCTCAATTTATTTATATTTATGAATTTTTAAATTTATTGGATTCTAGATTTTCAAATATATTGAATTTTGTTTGGTGAGAGGGACGTGGTTTGAATGTTCGTCCAAAGAAAAACTTTATTCAACCCCAAATTTTTAGATTACAATTCATTGAATTAATTTGAGAGAATCAATGACATTAAAGTTAAGACATAAAAAATATCTTACCATAGTCTCCCGGTTCATAATTAAAATGCATAGGAAAATTTGAAGTTTGAGTAATGGGGAAGAAATTAAAAGCAAAACCAACCTCCACGACTTTGATTCAAGAGGACCCAAATATGGTTTTGGCTAGTACATCAACCGTAATTCTGATTTATTGGCAAAGAGGCGGAGAAACGGATTTATCATTCAATTTGAATCATTTCAAAAACGAGAAAAAGAACTACCACCCCCTTCTACATTTAGTTTTCAGTCGAAAAAGTGAACTCTTCAAGTATTTGACATGTTTTGCTTAAGGTAAGAGATATTCGTAAGGTAAGGACAGAAAAAGTTTCTCCATATCTGCTTGTTATATCGATTCCAATTCTCACAAAAAAAAAAATTAATTTATTTTTGTGAGGATCCTGATATGATGATGTGATGACGTTGGATGATAATGTGATGATGTTATATGATGATGTGATGATGTTATATGATGAATTGATTGCGTTAGATAATATGATGTGATAATGTAATATGATGATGTGATGATGATAATGAATATGATGTTGACATGATGATGATGATGCATAAAGATGATGTGAGACGTATGATGATGAAATGGCTTAATATGACGATGTTACATATTAAGATGGTACATGTATGGTACATGTATTAAATGCCACGATACATTTGACGACGAGTTTTCAAAAACGCAACCCTAATTAATGTTAATGATGATAAATGTATGAAGGTCAATGCGTGCATGTTACTAGAGTAATGTGTGAATAGTGTATAAAGTTGTGTCAAAAAGATGATTTAAAGATGAAAACTAAGGGACTTCATGCATTTTGTGTGTTTATATAGATATTTCTCCATTTATGAGGATGAGTATGGATGTATATACTATGATTAAAAGTGGTCATGCCTAGCATGAAACTTAGGGATCTGTTGACTCTGGCCATCACTACGGTTACCTTGATTATGATGGGTCCAAGGGGTGCGAATCACTGGGGACCTACGCTCGCACATGTGAGTCATGTGTAAGGAAGTTCTACACATTCAATTTTTTCCGAATGGGAGACCCCCTATGATGGTTTTTAAATTATAAGTCCCTAGATCATGAGTTGCATATGTTCACGTTCTCTGACTCCAACAGTGGGGTTACTTATTGAGTATTTTTTAAAATACTCAAGCCGTGTGCTACATCTTTTCAGGTAAAGGCAAGACACCTCTATATAGCTAACGACGATATCGCAATTCGAGATCATGACACATGCATAGGGTAACTGTACTTGTTTTCTTAGACTTAGGTTAGAAGAGAGTCTTTTAATTTTAACATTATTTATTTTATTTAGTTTTTTGTTGTATCATTTAAAAGATGTTTGCTAAATGTAAGTCCACGACAATGATTTAAAATGAAGTTTATGTTTTATGATAAAATTTTAAATATAGATGATGATGGCAGTAGCAACTCTAGTACTCGGTGTTTATGATATATTTTGAACTTTGATTACTTTCACTTTAATGCGTTTATTTGAATCTAAATTCACCCAATAATTGTCTCTCTTCACAAGACTTTCCCATTTTTTGATTTATATATTACTCTCATTTCATACAATCTGCAAGCAAGCAAGAGAGTGGGATGACAATATAGTGAGTGTGGAGAAGAATCTCAAACATCCCACGCCCTCTTTGAATGGTATTCCTGATGATGCTGCACAAAATCAAGAAATTAGAATTGTGATGCAGTCTGAGGTTGCCGCCTTTCAACCAACGCCCCCCCACCTTGCTTCAAAAAATGGAGACATCGACACCGTTCGAGCTTTGTTGGAGAACAACACGAGTGCTTGCTTGGTTTACGATAACAACGGGTTCATTTCTCTCCATTATTCAGTAATTAATGGACAAGTCGAGATCATGAAAGAGCTTATCAATGCAAGGGTACAATCTATTTGGATGAAGCTTGACGATGGTCAAACTATTTTACATTTATGCGTAGAAAGTAACCATTTAGAGAGTATAAAGCTGCTTATTTAAACATTTATGAATACTATCCGCTGCTTATTCAAATGTTATAAAAGAAAGTTTAGATATCTCAAAGTTGTGTGTTTATCAAATACTATATTAAGCCGTTGATTAATGTGTATGCTCTTATTTTGTTTCGAAGTTGTTTGTTTAAAAAATGTACATCATATTATAGATATCTCAAAGATAACGATTACTATTTTCATCTTGTCAACATGTTTGCTAGATTTTTTTGCACCATCTTCTCTAAACACATCACCTTATTCCACTAATCTGTGAGTGAAATGATATTATCTCTGTCTTATCTTTGAATATAGACCAGGTTCTTCACCAACTGAATGAAACTTTGACTATCTGTATAAAGAATCATCTCACGCTACTTCTTGCATAAGAATTCTAGATAGTCTATCATTCATGTCATCTCTCTTCGAACTTCAGCTATTGCAATTCATCCCATCATCCATGAGTTGCTCCCACTTAACTGTATCCTTCAACCATAGGGTCTCATAAAAGAACTCTAGTTCCCCTTCATCAGTCAGCAACAAATAGTGTAATGAAAGTGAATACCCATCTGGTACTCTAATTGTTCTTGATGATCTTCTCAACGTCTGCTCATGTGTAACGATCCTCTTCAGCTTTTGCAACGTATTAAGCCTTAGTAGATTAAAGAGCAACACAATTCCAAAGCCTAGATATCCAACTCATCCCATTATCCATGAGTTGCTCCCACTTAGTTGTATCCTTCCACCCTAGAGTCTCAGGAAAGACTCCTAGTTCCCCTTCATCAGTTAGCAATAAATAGTATAATGAAAGTGAATACCAATCTAATACTCTAATTGTTCTAGATGATCTTCTCAACGTCTGCTCATGTATAACGACCCTAAATTTTCTACTTAACCTAAGATTGCAAATGTACACATATCATGAACATTTAATGCGAAATTAACTTTATTGAAACTTTATAATAACTTAAACTTAAACTAAAACAAATTATGCAACTAAATGGATATGCAATTTAACCGCACATATAAAGATTGCATGGGTTAATCTTCATTGATTATTAACTTGTATATAAAAAAAGAATATACTTGTCATTTCCATTTAGTGTTTGATTGAAAATGAATTTTTAAAATTATATAGTCAAATCAATGGGAAAATTATATTTTTTTAAAAAGAAATATTATTCTCTATTTTAATGCAATAATCCATCTTAATATTCTTATTATTTATTTATTATTGTCTCGTAGAAAAAGACAAATCTACTAGTCATATCAATTTAAAAATTATGCAGTCAAATCAAGAGGAAAATGATACTCTTTTAATATATTATTTTCTCCATTTTAACTCGACGATATATCATATTATTTTAATATTTGTTGCATACGTTATTTTATTTATTTATTATTATTTGGTAGAGAAAAAGAATGTGTATACTTCATTTTTGTTTGATTATTGAAAGAATAAGACTTTTGAAAATTACTAATCAACCAGAAATTTATCTATCTATATATTCTTACCTTTCTAAATTGTATCAATTAAACCAAATTAGTATTCGTACAAATTTCAATTCGAAATTCGAGATAAACTTAGAGTTTATATTAAACAATTCTTCTATGACATAATAAACTATAATATTGTTGAAAAATATATAATTAGTTTACTTAAAGACTCGCAAACGTGGGGCCTCATTCATCTACTATGGTTTATCATATATATATATATATATATATATATATATATATATATATATATATATATATTAGTGTTTGCATAGTATTTGGGAGCAAGAGAATTGGATTAAGAAAGAGATAATAATGGAGGAGATTCACCCACAACCTATACCCTCTTCCAATTCTCCATATCAACCAAATCAAGAAATTAGAATTGTGATGCAGTCTGAGGTTGATGCCTTTCAACCAACGCCCCTCCACCTTGCTTCCAAAAATGGAGACATCGACACCGTTCGAGCTTTGTTGGAGAACAACACGAGTGCTTGCTTGGTTTACAATAAAGATGGGTTCATTCCTCTCCATTATGTAGTAATTAATGGACAAGTCGAGATCATGAAAGAGCTTATCAATGCAACACCACAATCTATTTGGATGAACCTCAACGATGGTCGAACTGTCTTACATTTATGTGTAGAAAGTGACCATTTAGAGGGTATAAAGCTGCTTATTGAAACATTTATGAATCGTCATGAAGGTTTCTTGAATACAACTGATGACAAGGGGAACACTATTTTGGATTTATCAATCAAGCTCAGACAAAGTGAGGTAAGTAATAAAAAAAAAACTCCAAAGTAGCTTCCTTTGGCTACTGAATTATAGTTTACCATATATAACATATTTGATTTTTTATTAAAGACAAATATAGATATTTGCTTTCCATTGTCGCTCACATAGGTATCATATTTGTCCAAATATCTTATATCTATTTATTGTTATTTCCATATTTTTGTAATTTTTCATTATCTAAATGATTATGAACAGAGAATTTTCACCATAGGGTGATTTTAGTAAATATTCTTACCATTAAATGGATGTGCAATTCTAACTTTTATTTGAATGCAGATGGTAGGATATTTACTCTCGCTCTCTGAAATAAAAACTAGAATAAGCACAGCTTCAAATGTTAGAAAAAGAAGTCTAGAATCTCGAAATTCTAAAAAACAAAGACGAGAATGTGCATCATCTAGAATAGGGCGGTGGAAGGCATGGAGGAAGAAATTGAAATGCAAAGGAGATTGGGTTGAAGAAATGCAAGAGACAATGATGTTGGTGGCTACCGTGATCGCAACCGTGACTTTTCAAGCTGGGGTGAACCCTGCAGGGGGTGTTTGGCAACAAGACACGGAATACAATTCCAACAACTACATAGATGAATATTATTATATGACTGCTACCTTGAAAAATGGGACAATTCTCCCAGCTGGGAGTGCAATTATGGCATATCGACGACCAATACAGTACATGATTTACTCAATGGCAAATATTGTCTCGTTCATGGCCTCTGTGGGCGTGATTCTGCTGATCATCAGTCGAGTTCCCCTAAAAAATAGGGTTTGTAGTTGGCTGTTAGTGTTGGCCATGTGCGCGGCAGTAGTTTTCTTAGCATTGACATTTCTACAGGGATTTATAATGGTTAACCTCAAGCCTCTCAACAATCTTGCTGCAGGATTCGCTGCACGATTTGGATATTCGTTAGCATTATACTTTTTGTTTGGGTTGGTCGGGTTAGTAGGTCTATTCCACATAATTCGTTTTCTTGTTTGGGTGGTCAAAAGCTTATGCTGCTGCTGTTTCACCTCTAAGCTTAAAACCCACGACCCTTGAGTACACCACACCTTAAATATCATATAAATGCAATCATATTATTTCAATACTATATTTCATCAAATACTTATAGTGATTAATGTGTATATTCTTATTTTATTTCGAAGTTGTATGTTTAAAAAATGTACCGATATAAGAACCTGATTGATCATATTCCCTATAGCTTTTCCTGGTTCCATACACTAAGATTCAACAGCTTTGAATGATATCATTATTTTAAAGCCTCTAGATTCAACTGCACATTGTTTAAATTTTGTTGCAATGGCTCACTCCTAATCTTCAATGAACTTTTGCTTTCCCCTTTCCTGGTAAGGAAGGAGAACCAAATTTAAGAGTTCAAAATGAACCAAATCAAATCGAAATGAGAATATTATTGTTGTTTACGAGGATTTATTTGGAATTGAAATTATTGATACCAATTACATAATTTAGTAGTCTACCCACTTTATACGCACTTTACATTTTCATGTTTTTTAACTAAATAAAATGCATTTCTATGTCAATGTACAATTTTCTTATTTTCAACTCATTGAAATATATTACTAGAAAAACTATCAATATACAAAATTATACATTTGGTTCTTGAATTTTGAGTTTAGTTTAATTTGGTGATGAGTTTACAAAATCGGTATTTTAACTCTTAAGTTTGATTTTAGTAGTATTTGTTAGGGTAATACAACGATTCACACATTCGATTTCGATAAACACAAAGAATAAGAGAGAAAATGCAAAGAGAAATATTGACAGAGGTTTATATCAATGACTTCAAATATGTACCGTAATAAAGAATACAAGAATGCAGAAAGTACGGTTTCAGAGTACAACATAATGGGATCTATATATATAGTTTAATTTACTATATATATAACTTTACTACCTAAAGTCCTCTACTATATATAACGATCTACCTTAAATAGTTTTAGCATATATAATCATTTACTATACATAGTTGTTTACCGTAGATGTCATTTGTCATATAAAGTCTTGCTATGTATGCAACCTATAAATAAAGTAGACTTCATAACCTAACAATATCTAGTCAATCAAGAATTTTATTCTCAAACAAACATCAATATCTTTATTGTACAAGACCAATTAAGATTTTGTTAACATGTCTTCAAGATTTGTTGCCCCCTCTATCTTCTCTAAACACATCACCTTATTCCACTAACCTGCGAGTGAAATGATATTATCTTCTCATGTGTCTTGTCTTTGAATATAGACCAGGTTCTTCACCAACTGAATGAAACTTTGATTATCTGTATAAAGAATCATCTCGCATTACTTCTTGCATAAGAACTCTAGATAGTCTATCATTCACGTCATCTCTCTTCCAACTTCAGCTATTGCAACGTATTAAGCCTTAGTAGATTAAAGAGCAACACAATTCTAAAGCCTAGACATCCAACTCATCCCATTATCCATGAGTTGCTCCCACTTAGTTGTATCCTTCAACTATAGGGTCTCGTCAAAGAACTCTAGTTCCCCTTCATTAGTCAGCAACAAATAGTGTAATGAAAGTGAATACTGAATACCTACCTGGTACTCTTTCTAAGGTTGCTACTGTACACATATCATGAACATTTAATGCGGAATTAACTTTATTGAAACTTTATAATAACTTAAACTTTAGTCTTCATGCTTCAATTAATGCCTTGAAATAAACGAATACAAATTGAAGTAAAACGAAAAACAATACCGAATGAAAAGCCATATACTAACATTTATGCTACTAAATGGAAATGCAATTTAACCTATACTAACCTATAGTCTACTAAAATTAAAAATATGAAACTATCCTAAGCATGTGTCACAGTCTCGGGATTGCAATGCCACTGTCAGCCTTATAAAGTGAGTAGCTTTACTTTACGTGAAAAGTAGAGTAGCACATAGCTTAAGTATTTAAAAAAAAAAAAAAAAATACTTGGAGGACCCACCAGTTAGTTCACACCTCTTGAACCCCTTGAGCATTCTTTGGGAGCTGCCGGACACCCATTAGGAGTATCTACTTGAAAACAAAAGACATCAAATAAGTAGGTTATATGCAGGTAGGAAGACTATAGAGTATTAGCTACTAAAACTAGTTTTATGGGTCAGAAATTGTCGTCAATATATATATTGTTTTTCTTTCTTTTATTACCTGTTTGAAAATATAAATAGATATAGATAGATGTTTTAAACCGAACCCTACCCATTGTTGTCTTGTATGATGTTTGGTTGTATGAGCGACTAAACTAGTTTTATGAGTCATGGACTTCGTTTGGGATCAAACCTAGAATCTCTGATTTCATAGATCAGCACCTTATCCACGGGGCCATAGAGTCGTCAATACATATATTGTTCATTAAAATTTTCTATTATTATTTATTCTCCATTAATTTTTCAAAATGTATATTCAAATTGAGTGGTAAATGTTAATTAAATGTTTGAAAATAATAGATAGATGTTTTAAAATCGAACCCTACCCATTTTTTTGTAATGGGTTGTATATTCAATCTTAATTAAATATTTTAAAATAATGGATAGATATTTTAAAACCCAACCCTACTCATTTTTTGTTTATAGGTCAATTCCGCTAGGGATTAAACCCTCGAGTCCCTTGTTTTGTAGACCAAGGGTTGGATTCATTATTCAATTAAGTGTTGTTTGAGTTGAAAATTTTACTTTTTTTTATCTAAAAAATATTCAAAACCAACTCTGCGTTAGTACTTGCCTAGTAGTGTCACGTACCAACTCTGCTAAGATCGAACCCAAAATGTCTTGTTCACTAGATAGGCACTTTTATCTTTTCGGCCACGAAAAATAATTATTAATCTATTTTATTTATCTTTGACGTAAAATTTGAGTTTAATTGAGTAAAAAAATTTGGTAATATTTCCACAGTTAATGTGAAATCGTACACAATCCAATCTAAAATTTTATTACATTTTACATCATGTAAATAGTTAGAGCAATATAAATAAATAAATAAAGAAAAGAACGGTTGTAGTTTGGCGGTAGTAAGTTTATTTTCTTTTTATTTTTATGGAGAAAAAGAGGTAGGAGGATTTATACCTCCCCAACTTTTAGAATGTAAATAATATCTTAAAATACGTCAATTATGGTACCTAGGAGATTCAAATGCTATAAATTGACTCAATCATGACATGTAATAAAATTTAAAAATATTTTCATTATTAAAAAATATTATTGACCTTCACGAAAATATAAAATAAAGTCACAAGAACTTATACTGAATTTTGATGATATCATATCATTATAAGAATATGTTGAGGATCAATATACACAACCAGTGGTATTAGAGTTATGCCCCTAACTTCACCTTGTCAATAGACTCCTAGACATGAAACTTACATCTTATTTTTTCTAGGATGGGAGAATTTGTTGAATATAAAGTGTAATGACCCAACTTCACGTGACTGTCACTTAACACCTAAAAGTTTATTATTTAAAATATATGAAAATATGCTAAAAGGCATTTCAATAAGATCAAGCTTGGGATACTCCTTTCAGTAAAATTATTAGTGACGAGCTACATGATACACGTGCAACCTCAAGACATATTTTTCATGACTAATATCCATGACAACAAATAACAAAACGGCCCAAAATCTCTTGTTTCATAGACCAACACCTTATTCATCGGGCCACGAAGTGATCATAAGAGACATCACAAAGGATGAAAGAAGACATCACAAAAAAAAAAGAAGCTACATTTTTTTTTTCATAAAAGGAAGAGTAAGTTAGGAAAATATTCAAGAAATGAATCATGAACTCAAACCCAAAGTCTCTGGTTTCGTAGACTAGTGTCTTATCCATGGTCGTCAATACATATATTGTTTTTATGAACCGATGTTTTTATTTAATTATATTTTTAATTATCTTGTACACTGTTTTGGTTGTGTGAGCTACTACACATCAGTTTTATGGATCAAAAACTTATTACACAACAAAATAGAGGAATTGAGCGCAAGAACCTTACAATCATGAACATGGTTAGAAGTATATTATCAGAGAAAAGTCCAAAGAATTTCGTGCCATAAATAGTAAATTAGGCCGTGCATGTGTTCAACAAAAGTTCTACAGTAGTAGTGGAAGATATGACTCCTAAGAGGCTTGGATGTGTAAACCTAATGTTGATTATTTTCGAGTTTTTGGATGCATTGGTCATGTTCATGTATTAGAAGTTAAGAGAAAGAAGTTAGATGATAAAAACTTTTTAGTTCGTGCTACTAGGGATGAGTGAAAAGCCTAAAACATAAAGACTCTATGATCTAGTATTTAAGAAGATAGTTGTACTCAAAGACGTGATTACTGAAGAAAATAAGTGTTGCGATTGGGGAAAAGTAATGAAAAAGCTAAACTTAATATCCTCAAATGGGAAGATAGTCATACAGAAGGAATTGAACATGGCCAAAGTGAAAGAGAATCTGAAGAGGATGTGGTAGCAGAAGAAGAGAAAATTAGTTTACCTTCAAGTGAGTTATCTAAAACAAATTCTTCAACATCGGAAGAAAGCACACCAGAAGGGAGGAATAGAAGAGCACCATTATGGATGGAAGATTGTGTGAGCGGGGGAGAATTTTCTAAAGAAGCTGAACACAACAATTTTATTCTACAATGTCATGGGTCATAAGCACCTCATCTCGTACTAGGCCTTAAGGTAACTCATATTCATCTCTATGGGTTGGACGTCTCACACTCTGCAGCGTCAACTATCTCATGACTCATCTTGGGAGGTATAACTCATAACCAACATTGACTTATAGAGTTAACATTACCATCAAGTTCATACATGAGTCACCTTAGTCTATGACTCTCTATTCTGAGAAAAATGTCAACTAAACCTACAACTCAACTACTTTGATATCAATCGTAACAACACAAGCCAACTGACAATAAATATTGTCTGCTTTTACTCATTAGTATCATTGTTAGTCTCACAGTTTTAAAATGCGTCTACTGGAGAGAGATTTCCACACCGTTGTAATGAATACTTTATTCCCCGCTATTCTTTTATTTATTATTAAAAAAATTTACTAGTCAATTCTATTTAGTACTTGAATGAAAAAGAATTTTGCAAATCAAATCAACGAATAAATACTTTTTTCTCTAATTTGAACGCGAAAATATACGATAATTATATTAATCTTTTGTTGCATAGGTTAATCTTTATTCATTACTAACTTGTATATAAAAATGAATCTTACTCGTCAGTACTTGATTGAATATGAATTTTTAAAATTATATAGTCAAATCAATGAGGCCAATAATATTTTAAAAAAAGTATTATTCTCTATTTTAATGCAATAATGCATCATAATATTCACGTCTTTATTTATCATTGACTTGTAGAAAAAAAATAAGTCTACTCATCATATCTTATATTTAATACAAGTATGAAAAAGAATTTTAAAAATTATGTAGTCAAATAACAAAGGATACTTTTTTTAATATATTGTTTTCTCATTGTTGCATATGTTATTCTTTTTTCTTTATTATTATTTCGTACAAAAGAAACGTGAGTATATTTATCATTTCTGTTTGATTATTGAATGAATAGAACCAACGAGAAATTTATCTATCTATGTAATACAATGATTAATAATGAGTATTCTTCAAAATACTCAGACTCTGTGTCACATTATTTTTTAGGTAAAGGCAAGACGCACATGTACGGAGGACGGCGACATCACAAATAGAGATTGTGACACGTGCATAGGGTACTCATATTTAAATTTCTAGTCTTACGTTTGGAAAGGTTGTTTTGCATTTCATTGTTTTAAATTATTTTGTATTTATTTTTATTTTCTCTAAATCTCAGTATTTTGTATTTAAACACGTAAGACTATGTTTTCGAGAGAAGAAGGTGTTTTAAATGTTTTTAACATTTATACTACCGACAACATTTTCTTTTAAAAGTTATATTTTCGCATTAGAAATGAACATGAGACGTTAATAACGACTTTGAATATGTAAAAATACAAGAGATTTAAGTTTCTCGGAGCTAAAGTCAAGAGGTTAAAGACTTAGCAACCATTCTAATTTGTATTTAATCTTAAATAAATCAAAGAAGATGCAAACTTACTCAATCCTTTAACAAATTACTCTATTTTTAGTTAAAAGACTTCGGTTTTGTCTCTATTTTTTTCTTTGACTAATTTTCTATTTTCTTTTCATTTTAAATATTAAATGTATAACATCTTTTTTATTTCTAATCAACTTAGTATATATAAATAATATAAAGTTTATTCATCAATTCTATTTGATACTCCAACTAAAAAGAATTTTAAAAATTACATAGTCAATTAAACGATAATATTTTTAAATTATTTTTTCTCTATTTGAACACGACAACATTTGAATTTGTCTGTTGCATATGTTCATCGTTTATTAATTATTGACTTGTATATACAAAATGAGTCTATTTTAAATTATTGTTTTCTCCATTTTAATACGATAATACGTTATTTGGACATGTTATTCTTTTATTTATTATTGATTTTATATTAAAAAAACAAAAGTCTACTCAAAATTACATAGACATGAAAATTATACTTTTTTAAAAAAATAAAATTTCTCCATTTATCATATTATTTTAATCTTTGTTGCTTATGTTATTCGTTTTTTTTTATGGACTTGTATACCTATCAAGTTAGCCTACCTCTATTACATTTTTCTAAATTCCACGGGAAAAATCAAAATAAAAAAATAGAAATCCAACTAACTTAGGATCATATTTACAAACCCTAGAACCAATATGTACTTGATACCAAAAAAAATGTGCTCTAATTTTTGCTTTGAAGAGGTAAGCGTAGACTTGCAAACGTGGGGCCTCGTTCATGTACTATGGATGTTTATCACAATATATATTATTAGTGTTTGCATAGTATTTGGGAGCAAGAGAATTGGATTAAGAAAGAGATAATAATAATGGAGGAGATTCACCAACAACCTATACCTTCTTCCAATTCTCCATATCAACCAAATCAAGAAATTAGCATTGTGATGCAGTCTGAGGTTGATGCCTTTCAACCAACGCCCCTCCACCTTGCTTCCAAAAATGGAGACATGGACATCGTTCGAGCTTTGTTGGAGAACAACACGAGTGCTTGCTTGGTTTACGATAACAACGAGTTCATTCCTCTCCATTATGCAGTAATTAGTGGACAAATCGAGATCATGCAAGAGCTAATCAATGCAAGACCACAATCTATTTGGATGAAGCTCAATGATGGTCGAACTGTCTTACCTTTATGTGTAGAAAGTAACCATTTAGAGAGTATAAAGCTGCTTATTGAAACGTTTATGAATTGACATGAAGGCTTCCTAAACACAACTGATGACAAAGGAAATACTATTTTGGATCTATCAATGATGCTCAGACAAAAAGAGGTAAGTAATTAGAAATTGTTTTAAATGGATTCTCTCGATTATCATTATCAGAAAGAGATCATCAATTATATATCGATATGTAATGAAAACGTTCTCAACTTGTATTCTCTGTAGATGGTGGAGTATTTACTTTCGATTCCAAAATTAATATGTGGCACGAACTTGACAAACTTTACAGCCTCAAATGCTACGAAAGAAGGTACAGATTTACAAAAGACCAAGGCAAGAAAGCCTAAAAGACAAAAGAAAAATTGTGTCGTCGTCCACCAAAAAGACGAGAGGGTGGGTGACGGTATCAAGGAAAAAATTGAAGTACAAAGGAGACTAGATTGGAGAAGTGCAAGGGACAATGATGTTGGTGGCTACAGTAATTGCAACTAAGACTTTTCAAGCTGGAGTGAACCCTCCAGGTGGAGTTTGGCAACAAGATATTCCTTACAATTCCACTTACTATTTAAACAATCAATACAATGAAAGGAGATTCTTATATAGCAATTTTCACAACGAGACAATGTTAGCTAGTGTTGCAAACAACGAGACAATATTAGCGGGTGTTGCAATAATGGCTTATCGACAGCCGTTACATTACTGGAGGTACTCAATGGCAAACACATGGTCATTTATGGCTTCTGTGTGTGTGATTTTGCTAACTATCTGATATGAACCAAGAGACATCAATCATACAATATACTTCAATGAAGATGTGAAGAAAAGGTTGTCAAAATTATCAAAAAGATGTTTCAATTCATGCTACATTGAAGAAGAATGAAGTTTGATTGTTGTAAATTTTGGGTGGGTTACAATTTAGAGTAATTTAGAGTTATTGTATTTTAAGACTTGTTATTTAATTTCGGTTACATTTAAATAAGGGCTAATTATGGCCATAAAGGAGGAATGTTACAACTTTTGGAATACCTTTAGTAGTTTCATTTTTTAGGCTATATAAAGCCATGTATGTTGTATTTGTAAGGTAGACTTGGAAAATATATTAAAAGAAGCATTTGTGCTTTTCTTTAGCCAATGGCTAAGTTTCTTTTGCAATTCTATGTAGTTTAGATTGCATGTAGAATCATTCAAGCTCGATATGATCAATCTTGCTTGTGGAATGATTCGAATCTCAAACAAGTGTTCTTGCGTTGAGATATTTGATCAACAAGAATCATTCAAGCTAGACATGATCGATCTTGCTTGTGGAGTGATTCGAATCTCAATCAAGTGTTCTTGCCTTGAGATATTCGATCGACAAGGTAATCCGAATCTTACCCCCTTGTAGTTGATTTCTTATCTTATCACTATCAGTCGAGTTCCACTCAAAAATAAGTTCTCTAGTTGCATGTTAACGATTGCCATGTTTGTTGTCGGGGTGTTCTTAATATTTGGGTATCTACTTGGAGTTGGAATGATTAGCATCAACGGTTCCCACCAACCTATTACAAGTAGTGCCTATTCATTTGGAAGTTTCTTTTTGCTTGTGTTGGTTGGATTGGTTTTTCTATTCCACATAACCCGTTTTCTTGCTTGGGCAGTCAACTTATTCTGCACTTTACACTTGAAACTTAAATCCCACCACCTTAACTCCATCACATTTTAAAGATTATGTAAACTCAAATAAGATCTTCCACGTTATGTTTCATCAAATACTAATATTCATTAATGTATACGTTCTTTCTTTTGTTTCAAAGTCGTATGTTTCATAAATCTATATGATATTATATAAATGTACGAAGATATTTTTATTTCATCAAGTGTTGATCCGTGTTCCTTCCTCTTCTCACTATTACTTTCTATTTTCTCACCCTTCTATTATTGTTCTTAATTTTTTTTTCTCTTTCTTTATTATATTTAATTTTTATAAATATGTTTCAATTAAATTTGTAGTTAGTAGTAATGCATCAAAGTTAATTATGCGAATAAGGCTAATATACTAAATTATTCTATAATTATAAATAAATATGACTCTATTTGCTTAAATCATTTATGCCATAAATAAATAAATATATATAAAATAAGAATAAGGTTAGATGATCCTATTTTCGGGTCTAGTTAAGGTCATAGGTTAGATGACCCTATTTTGAGCATAATCACGAGACTAAATGATCCAACTTAGAGCCGTTTTATATCATTTAGTTTATGATACATTTGATCGTATGTGCCTATCAAATTCTATAAGAGATTATTTACTTAATTTTGGGTAATGATGGTTTTAAATAAATAAAAAGAAAAAAAAAAGTAAGTTCTCCAAATTTAATAAAGAAATAATACATTTGAACTTCAATTTTTGTAACGACACTAAATTTCTACAAACTTAGAATCGCTAGTTCATCTCTTAATGCGAAAATATAACTCTTAAATGAACATCATTTATAACAGACTTTAAAAACGTTCAGAAAATCTTCAAACTTCTAGAAAACACTGTCGGTCTTACGTGTTTCAAACAAAGACTAGGAAATTAAATATGCGACTATCCTAAGCACGTGTCACGGTCACTATTGGCGATGCCGTCGTCATCCGTGTATGGATACCTTGCCTTTACCTGAAAAATGATATGACACACAAAGTATTTTGAAGAATACTCAGTAAGTGACCCTACTATAGGGGTCATGCTAATCAAAGACATGCAATCCTGATCTATTTCTATTCTCTAGGGGTGGCTTCCAGTCTCAAACTATTATGGATGTGTAATACTTTCCTACACACGACCCACATGTGCGAGTGTGAATCCCCAGGGGTTCGCACATCCCCTAGACCCTCTCTGGTCAAATTAATCTGTAACGACGTCTGGAGGTCACACACGATCCACACGTGCAAGTGTGAATCTCCAGGGGCTCGCACATCCCCTAGACCCTCTATGGTCAAGCTAATCTATAGCTACGTCTGGAGGTCAGTGGAACCCCTGGTGTCATGCTCCTCATGAACACCCTGCTTCGTCATACTATGCGTGTCTGCACTCATCATCTCTCGGGGAAGCATAGTTCGTCATACTACGCGTGTATGCACTCATCATCTCTGGAGAAGTATCCTTATGCTTATGAACATACGACATGCATACTTAATATGATCGCGTGTCTGCACTCATCATCTCTGGGGACGTATCCCTATACTTATGAACATACAACATGCACGCTTAATATGGAAAACATTATCATATTAAGGTAAACATCATGCAAACATCAAACCATGTACGTCAAGCATTAAAACATAAATCACGTACATACACGTTAAAGTACTCCCGCGCTTTACCCATTGGGCGACAAAATCATCCATACATATATTGTTTTTATTTAATTATATATTTTTTTTTATTATTATGTATTATCGAGTAATTTTTAACTCTTTGGAATATAATTTTTCAAAAGGTTTGAAATACAAAAAAAGATAGATGTTTTTAAAATGTGTGACCTATTATACTTGTTCTATATGTCGTGAATCTAACTCTACTAAGGATCAAATTCAAAATCTCTGATTTTGTAGACCAACGAGTTATCCATTGGGCCACAAAGTCATCGATACATATATTATTTTTATTTAATTACATTTTTTTATTCTCTAATAATTTTTAACTATTTGAAAGATAGTTTTTTCCTAAAACCCGACCTTACCAATTTTTTATCTTGTACGCTATTTGGTAGCTTTAAATGTGTGATCTACTAAACTAGTTGTATGGGTCATGCACCGAATCTGTGAGAATGAGTCTCTGATTTCGTCCATCATAGCCTTATCCATTGGGCCACAGAGTCATCTATACATACATATATATATATATATATAAATAATATATATACACGTTTTTATTTAATTACATTTTTTTATTCTTTAGTAATTTTTAACTATTTGAAAAATAATTTTTCAATAAGGTTAATCTTAATTAAATGTTCGAAAATAAATAGAAAGATGTTTTATGAATAACATTTCAAAATTTTTAATAAACGATTCGAACAAATCTAATTAAAAAAATTTTAAAATTTATGGTTGATTTATTCATTATTCAATTAAGGGTTGTTTGAGTTGAAAAAACTTACTTACTCACATAACATTTTGGTCTAAAAAATATCCAAAACTCGACCCTACCTTTTTTTTTTTTTCTTGTACACTTTTAATGTGTGAGTTGCTTACTAGTTTGAGTCACTTCTGGGTCAACCCAGAGTCTTTGATTACATAGACTTATCTATTGGGCCATACAGTCATCAATACATATATTTTTTTAATTATTTATTCTCCAACAATTTCTAAAAATAATCGTTAATTATTTGGAAGATAATTTTTTAAATTGTATATTTAAATTGAGTGGTAAAATAGATGTTTTATAAATTAACATTTCAAAGTTTTGAATGAATTCGAGAACAAACCTAACCTAACCCAAAAAATTTATGATTGAGTTAAGAATCACAATGGTATGATATTGTCCACATCAAATATAAGCTCTCATGCTTTGGACTTCTCATGCTTTGGACATCAAATACTAGTACTAAACCGACTCTATTGGGGATTGAACCCAGAATCTTTGATTTCATAGACCAGCGCCTTATCCATTGGGCCAGAGTCATCAATACATGTTGAAAAATAAGTTTTAAAAGCCGACCCTTCCCATTTTTTGTCTTGTACACTATTTGGTTGTGTGAGATTCTTAACTAGTTTTATGGATCATAAACCAAACCGAGAGTAGAGTCGTCAATACCTGTTGAAAAATAAATAGATGTTTTAAAACCCGACCCTTCCCATTTTTTGTCTTGCACACTAGCGCCTTATCCATTGGGCCACATAGTCGTCAAGATCGAAGCCAGAGTCTCTGGTTTTGTAGACCAGCACCTCCCGACCCTTCCCATTTTTTGTCCTGCACACTATACCCATCAATACATGTTGAAAAACAAATAGATGTTTTAAAACCCGAACCATTCCCACATTTTTTATCTTACACACCCTGCTTGGTTCTAGTTGTGTGAGATTCTAAACTAGTTTCATGGATCATGAACTGAACCATTGTCGTACACTCTTTGGTTGTGTGAGATTCTTAACTAGTTTTATGGATCATGAACCAAACCGAGAGTAGAGTCGTCAATACATGTTGAAAAATAAATAAATGTTTTAAAACACCCGACTCATGAACCAAACCGAGAGTAGAGTCGTCAATACATGTTAAAAAATAAATAAATGTTTTTTAAAACACCCGACTCATGAACCAAACCGAGAGTAGAGTCGTCAATACATGTTAAAAAATAAATAAATATTTTTTAAAACACCCGACTCATGAACCAAACCGAGAGTAGAGTCGTCAATACATGTTAAAAAATAAATACATGTTATGAACTGAACCGACTCTGCTGGGGATCGAGCCCAGAGTCTCTGGTTTCGTAGACCAGCGCCTTATCCATTGGGCCATAGAGTCGTCAATACATGTTGAAAAATAAATAGATGGATGTTTTAAAACCCAACCCTTGTGTTTGGTTGTGGGATTCTAAACTAGTTTTATGGATCATGAACTGAACCGACTCTGCTGGGGATCGAACCCAGAGTCTCTGGTTTCGTAGACCAGCGCCTTATCCATTGGGCCACAGAGTCGTCAATACATGTTGAAAAATATATAGATGTTTCAAACTCCACCCTTCTCATTGGGCCACAGAGTCGTCAATACATGTTGAAAAATAAATAGATGTTTTAAAACCCGACCCTTCCCATTTTTTGTCTTATATTACACGCTGTTTGGTTGTGGTTGTGTGAGATTTGCCCGGACCCACCCTTACATTTTTATGTGGGATTCTTAACTAGTTTTATGGATCATGAACTGAACCGACTCTGCTGGGGATCGAACCCAGAGTCTCTGGTTTCGTAGACCAGCGCCTTATCCATTGGGCCACAGAGTCGTCAATACATGTTGAAAAATATATAGATGTTTCAAACTCCACCCTTCTCATTGGGCCACAGAGTCGTCAATACATGTTGAAAAATAAATAGATGTTTTAAAACCCGACCCTTCCCATTTTTTGTCTTATATTACACGCTGTTTGGTTGTGGTTGTGTGAGATTTGCCCGGACCCACCCTTACATTTTTATGTGGGATTCTTAACTAGTTTTATGGATCATGAACTGAACCGACTCTGCTGGGGATCGAACCCAGAGTCTCTGGTTTCGTAGACCAGCGCCTTATCCATTGGGCCACAGAGTCGTCAATACATGTTGAAAAATATATAGATGTTTCAAACTCCACCCTTCTCATTGGGCCACAGAGTCGTCAATACATGTTGAAAAATAAATAGATGTTTTAAAACCCGACCCTTCCCATTTTTTGTCTTATATTACACGTTGTTTGGTTGTGGTTGTGTGAGATTTGCCCGGACCCACCCTTACATTTTTATGTGGGATTCTTAACTAGTTTTATGGATCATGAACTGAACCGACTCTGCTGGGGATCGAACCCAGAGTCTCTGGTTTCGTAGACCAGCGCCTTATCCATTGGGCCACAGAGTCGTCAATACATGTTGAAAAATATATAGATGTTTCAAACTCCACCCTTCTCATTGGGCCACAGAGTCGTCAATACATGTTGAAAAATAAATAGATGTTTTAAAACCCGACCCTTCCCATTTTTTGTCTTATATTACACGCTGTTTGGTTGTGGTTGTGTGAGATTTGCCCGGACCCACCCTTACATTTTTATGTGGGATTCTTAACTAGTTTTATGGATCATGAACTGAACCGACTCTGCTGGGGATCGAACCCAGAGTCTCTGGTTTCGTAGACCAGCGCCTTATCCATTGGGCCACAGAGTCGTCAATACATGTTGAAAAATATATAGATGTTTCAAACTCCACCCTTCTCATTGGGCCACAGAGTCGTCAATACATGTTGAAAAATAAATAGATGTTTTAAAAACCGACCCTTCCCATTTTTTGTCTTATATTACACGTTGTTTGGTTGTGGTTGTGTGAGATTTGCCCGGACCCACCCTTACATTTTTATGTGGGATTCTTAACTAGTTTTATGGATCATGAACTGAACCGACTCTGCTGGGGATCGAACCCAGAGTCTCTGGTTTCGTAGACCAGCGCCTTATCCATTGGGCCACAGAGTCGTCAATACATGTTGAAAATATATAGATGTTTCAAACTCCACCCTTCTCATTGGGCCACAGAGTCGTCAATACATGTTGAAAAATAAATAGATGTTTTAAAACCCGACCCTTCCCATTTTTTGTCTTATATTACACGCTGTTTGGTTGTGGTTGTGTGAGATTTGCCCGGACCCACCCTTACATTTTTATGTGGGATTCTTAACTAGTTTTATGGATCATGAACTGAACCGACTCTGCTGGGGATCGAACCCAGAGTCTCTGGTTTCGTAGACCAGCGCCTTATCCATTGGGCCACAGAGTCGTCAATACATGTTGAAAAATATATAGATGTTTCAAACTCCACCCTTCTCATTGGGCCACAGAGTCGTCAATACATGTTGAAAAATAAATAGATGTTTTAAAACCCGACCCTTCCCATTTTTTGTCTTATATTACACGCTGTTTGGTTGTGGTTGTGTGAGATTTGCCCGGACCCACCCTTACATTTTTATGTGGGATTCTTAACTAGTTTTATGGATCATGAACTGAACCGACTCTGCTGGGGATCAAACCCAGAGTCTCTGGTTTCGTAGACCAGCGCCTTATCCATTGGGCCACAGAGTCGTCAATACATGTTGAAAAATATATAGATGTTTCAAACTCCACCCTTCTCATTGGGCCACAGAGTCGTCAATACATGTTGAAAAATAAATAGATGTTTTAAAACCCGACCCTTCCCATTTTTTGTCTTATATTACACGTTGTTTGGTTGTGGTTGTGTGAGATTTGCCCGGACCCACCCTTACATTTTTATGTGGGATTCTTAACTAGTTTTATGGATCATGAACTGAACCGACTCTGCTGGGGATCGAACCCAGAGTCTCTGGTTTCGTAGACCAGCGCCTTATCCATTGGGCCACAGAGTCGTCAATACATGTTCAAAAATAAATAGATGTTTCAAACCCCACCCTTCTCATTAGGCCAACAATAGATGTTTTAGAACCCAACTGATAAGATAAGGAATCAACTACAAGGGGAATAAGATTTCGGATTACCTTGTTGATCGAATATCTCAAGGCAAGAACACTTGATTGAGATTCGAATCACTCCACAAGCAAGATCGATCATGTCTAGCTTGAATGATTCTTGTTGATCAAATATCTCAAACACTTGTTTGAGATTCGAATCACTCCACAAGCAAGATTGATCATGTCGAGCTTGAATGATTCTACATGCAATCTAAACTACATAGAATTGCAAAGAAAATCACAAATGCTTCTTTAACTTATAAAGTAAATAAAATGTCCTAAAATACAATAACTCTAAATTGTAACCCACCCAAAATTTATAATGAATTGCAACCTCAATTTTCATCAACCCTTCCCATTCTTTGTCTTATACACTACTCTATTTGGGTGTGGTTGTGTGAGATTTGCCCGAACCCTTCCCATTTTTGTGTGAGATTCTAAACTAGTTTTATGGATCATGAACTGAACCGACTCTGTTGGGGATCGAACCCAGAGTCTCTGGTTTCGTAGACCAGCGCCTTATCCATTGGGCCATAGAGTCGTCAAATACATGTTGAAAAATAAATATATGTTTTAAAACCCGACCCTTCCCATTTTTTGTTTAGTTGTGTGAGATTCTAAACTAGTTTTATAAGGGTGTGGAAGGTGAGGGGAAGCTCGAAAGGGAAAGCCCAAAGATGCCAGCGGGGACGCTGACCCCAAACGGGGAGTGGATTGTGATGTCCCACATTGGTTGGGGAGTATAACAAATCAACCTTTATAAGGGTGTGGAACCATCCCCTAGCAGTGTGAAACTCAAAGAGGACAATATCTGCTAGCAGTGGATTTGGTAGAACCCCAACCACTATAATTGACATCAATTAAAATATTATTTTTTGTTGCTTTTTATTTTATTTAATTTCTATAGAACCCTAAATGAACACACCTACCCGTGAAAATTAGAAAGACATTCGTAACTGAGAAAGAACTTGTACCTGTCAATGATATTTGAACTTTACAAGCCTTTACTTATTAATTTAAAATATAACGTGGATAAGTATAATTTGAATTAATAGAGAAAAAGTTGATGTTGACGCATCCATTTAAACGACTAATAATGTTTGTAAAGAGGTGAAAATTGTGGCTGAAAACTATGATACACATTTTTATTTTTTGTTACTCTTCGTTTGACATTTTAACTTCGTATTCATGCTTTTCGACTAGTTTTTATGGCAATAAAGATCGTGGCCGCACATATTGCTCTAACCTACTGATCACATGCTCCAACCTACGGATTTATAAAAAGTGATTGATTCTAATTCTTCTTAGTATATGTATATTATTGTGTATGGTTGAGTTTAATTTCTTCACCTCTCATCTAAAAAAAGTGATTTATTAACGGGCAACGTGTTGTTATCGAATTTGTAATAATCTTTGTGATGACATAACAAATTTAAATCTAAAAAAATATGTTTAATAAATATCAACTTTCTATTTTGTAATTTTCTAACTTGTTTAGGTTTATTTTAAGATTTTTAAAATTCATTTTTGTTTGGGTTCAGAAATAGAATCAGATCAAGTAAACATTGTTGATGAAATTACTTAAAACCATCAAGGTTTCAAAAATCTTCCATCCATTGAACAGCTGGAGTTGGAAAGTACTTTGTCTTCTCACGAACATCTCTTTCCTTCTCTATCGGATTCAAGGAAATATACAATAGGAGGAACATAGAAATAGGTTAGATTCTTTTCATTAGAACCCACTTCACGAGGATCTCTTCCTTCTTCAGGCTCGAACATCAATTGCAATGATTCGATAACCAACCGGTGGGATAGATGTAAATTAACAAGACCCGCCCAAAACCGTATAAGAAGGTTTCTCTAGGTACGGCTCTAGGAAATTGAAAGTTATGAGGTATTAACTATGTATTCTTATGTTTGGTATGCTCTAGGAAATTGAAAGTTACGAGGTATTAACATGTTTGGTATGATTGTATTGTGTCATGTAAACTTTATTTTGGTTATAGTTAATAGAACCTACCTTCTTACTTCAAATATTAATTTTGGTTGTTTCAGAACTAATACACACAAAAGTTGCAAAGTTGCAACTGATAACGACCAACCATCCGAACGAGATTAATAACGTTCGTATCGAAACGAATATCGTGGCAGAAAATATTGTCGCGCAGGTAAACAATTCTAGTGGTGAAGATCAAAACATCAACCACAGGAGCAAACCCATAAGAAATAATTACCTTATATAAATTATTTTTATAATGTGTATGTATTTTATGTAGCGGCAGGTGTATACAGGTATTTGTATCAATGAGATGTATCAACAAAAGAAAGAGGTGAATATTTTTTTGGATAGCTTTCACATTTAATAAGTTTATGGATAAAAATGTTATAGGTTTATTATTGAATAAGGGAGGAAGATGAAAACAAATCCAGACCAGTTGTAATTGAAAAAAAAACTGAGAGTTTAAAATTGTAAGTGAAACTTTAAAACGAATTTTGCTACTCTTTCGTGTTGATGTTTAACTTCATGTTCTTGCTGATATTTCGAATGTTTTTAAATGAGTTTTTATTGCAATAAAGATTGTGGCTGCACAAATGGCTACAATCTACCGAAGATATTGTAGAGGCGGTTAAACTAAATATTCAAGAACAGGTGAGTGGTTCTAATTTTCTCCTTATATATATATTAATATGTTCGTGTGATTTCATGTGATGTTAGGAGGAGAACAAAATAATGGTGTGGAAACATAATAAAAAGTCTAAAAAGTACCCTATGTCTTTTAGCAGTGGGCCTGGACTGTTCAGAGGTTAGACACAAGGAGTGTGTCAGTAAGCACGCTAGCCTCCAAAGGGTGGATTTAGTTGGCTCCCACATCCGAGTGCAAACGAGGACGCTGGGCCCTAAAAGTGTGTGGATCGTGATGTCCCATATCAGATGTAGAGAAGAACTAAAAACACGTGGAAACCTCTCCTACCAAATGTATTTTAAAGGTTTGAGCGCAAGTGAAAGCCAATATCTATTAACAAATGCATTTTAAAGGTTTGAGGGCAAGGAAAAGTCAATATCTACTGGGCCCATGACTATCTACTCCGAGTTTAATATCAAAGTAGTGTCGGGTGGTTGTATTTTGAAAATAATTAAGGGTTTCAATTCGGAGGAAAATTTATCTTTTAGAAGGAGAGGATGCTAAGTTCAAGCTGTGTAGAAAAAAAAAATAGTGAGAAGGGGATAATCACCTTCGAGATGAATGATAAGTTTTTTTTAGAACTATTTTGTATTAATCTAATCTAGGTGTATAAAAAATATTTGGAAGAAGGTTCATTTTAAAAAATGAATAATAAGTTTTTTTTTAATATTAATCTATTTTGTATGAGTGAGAGAAAGGAGTTTATATGCTGAATAAAAGCTTATTTTTTAAAAGGGAGTAGTAATAATTATATTTTTTTAATTTTAGGAAGTGTTTAAGTGTATTTTTAATTTTTTTTTTTTAAATTGAAAACATTTTTTAAATAAAATATTAATAGTTTCCGTGTTTTTATAATAGTTTTTATAATGTGTTTTAATTTTCTTTTTTAATAAAATATTTAAAAAAATGAAATTCAGAGCAATAAAAATGAAATTGCTGGTAAGGAATCTTACCTTAAATATATAAAGATTAAATTATTTTTATAAAGTGTGTATTTTATGTAGCGGGGGTGTTTCTAGGCATTTTTATAAACGAGATGAACAATAATTGTATTAACAAAAGAAATAGGTGATTTTTTTTCGATCGCTTTCGCAACTTAATAAATTTATGGATAATAAGTAATGTTCTTATAGATTTATTATTGAATAAGGGAGGATGATGAAAACAGATCTAGCCGGCGTTGCAATGGCAAGAAAACCGAGTGTTTAATATTGTAAGTGAAACTTTAAAACGAGGAACACAAAATTTTGTTAACTCTTCATTTGATTTCATTTGATGTTTATCTTCATGTTCATGCAAATGTTTTTCAACTGGTTTTTATTGCAACAAAGATTGCGGGTGCACAAATCGCTAAATCTACTCTTATACGAAGATATTGTCCACTGTCAAACTACATATTCAAGAAAAAAAATCAATCGACTTTTGAGTGATTCTATCAGACCGGAGAGGAATTTACCTAGTTCAATCTATCAAAATAAGTGAGTGATTCTAATTCTTCTCCTTATATGTATATTAATAACAAGTGATTCTAAATCTTCCCCTATGTATATTAATATGGTTGTGAGTGATTCTAAATCTTCTCCTATTTATATTAATATGGTTGTGTGATTTCATGTAATGTCTCACATCGGTTGAGAGGGGAACAAAATACTTTTATAAGGGTGTGGAAGGCCACGAAAAATCTAAAGATGACAATATCGGCTAGTAGTGGGCCTGGGCTGTTCTTCAAAGGGTAGACACGAGGCAGTGTGTAGTAAAGACGCTGGCCCCCAAAGGGATCGATTTGGTAGGGTCCCACCGAACAAAACACCTGGTGTGGAAACCTCTGGTAGATGCATTTTAAAGCTTGGAACTAAAGGAAAGTCAAGGACAATATCTAGTCTATGACTATCTACTTCGAGTTTAGAAGTAGTGTTAGGTGGTTCGATTTTGAAAATAGCAGTGGTAATAATAATTTCAAGAAGGTTAAAATGTATTTTTAATTTTTTTTTAAGTTGAAAACATTTTTTAAATAAAATATTAATAGTTTGGTGTTTTTATAATGTGTTTTTTAATTTTTTTTTAATAAAATATTAAAAAAAAAATGAAATTGAGGAGGGATGAAAATGAAATTCCTAATCGAATAACAAATAATTACGTTAAATATATATATATATATATAAAAAGATTAAATTATTTTTATAGTGTATGTATTTTATGTAGCATTTTATAAAGGAGATTAACAATAATTGATAAGTAACCCTAACCTTCAGCCTAACCATCCAAGTTTTGGTTGAAGTAAGAACCTTTAAATAAAAGTAATTAACACTTTCCGATCTAATAGCAAGAATCTTTGAATCAAAATAATTAACACAACACCTTCTTATATAAAATTCGGAGATAAGGCTAGAATTAGATTACTTTCACAATGTAATAACCTTTGAACCAAAGTAATTAACACCGTAATTAACACCTCCTTATATAAAATTTGGATCAACCAAGAGATAAGACTAGAATTAGATTACTTTTACGATCCGCTAGAATTAGATTACTTTTAGGATAGAAGATCTGTAAGCAAAGGTGCTAGAATTAGATTACTTTTAATCATTACTTTTACGACCTTGATCTGTAAGCAAAGGTTATGTTATTGGCCATAATTTTTAGTTTGTAATAAGATGGTTACGACCTTGATCTGTAAGCAAAGGTTATGTTATTGGGCATAATTTTTAGTTTGTAATAAGATGGTTGAGATTGATCTTATTGGCCATCATTTTTAATTTGTAGTAAGATTGTTCAGATTGATCTATACCCATTGAAAGAGATGCCCGATATCCGGTGATTGTATTGGTGGTAGTCCTAGACTAGCACGTACTTGCATTAATAATATCGGATCGACAATATTGATACCGCCTTCGCTGATTCAAGTACTGACCGGCCACATGTATGTGTGATTTTGTAACCACCACTCTATTTGCTATATTCTTCCGATCACCCATTCCAAATTTCAACCCATAAATAATCTATTTGCCATATTCTCCCCATCACTCCCTCCACAATGTTCAACCCCATCAGAAATAAACCCCAACAGACATTAAAACAAATTTATAGATAAATAATATTTATAAAATAAACCGTTTTTTTAATTTAATAATTTTTAAATTTAGCTTAAAAAAAATCAATTAATTTGCATAATTAATACAAAGAAAATAGTCATTCACTTGTGTTGGTGTATGCACCAATTCCAGTTCTTGATCCCCGATGTCCTGCCTCAGTTTCTAATGGCAATGGCCGCCGCCGGCGGTAGCGATTCTTTTGGCGGCAAACTCTTCACCGGGTAGTCCTAGACGAGCACGTACCTACATCAATAATATCGGATCGACGATGTTATATCGTGGATACTCTGTCTCTTTCGATTTTCCTTTATATTATCTCATTCATTAAGGTACTTTTGAGTATGGTGTGATTTAGTAAATATATTCAACCCCACAAAATCAGAAATAACATAACTATACAAAAAAAAAAAAAACATTTATGAGTTAAAATAAACCGTTAATAAATCCTAATTTCTCATATCACCGTTTTTATATACCCGAGCTTCCGATAATAAATCTTAATTCTTTAGACAAAAGTTTTGTATGGAGGAGCTTCCCGTAATGATTTGTACGTCGTAGCTTCCAGTAATAATCCATAATTTTTCCGATCAAGATTTTTGTATGTCGGAGCTTCCGACAATAAACCCAAATTCTTCAAATTAAGGTTTTTAAACGTCGGAGCTTCTCAGTAAACCCTAATTTTTTCGGTCAAGGTACTTTTATGCTAGAGCCGTTAGAAAACCCAGCGAACCCGACCGTAAATTTGCCTTCTAATGGAGACAACAACGGCGAAAGAACGGTACCATTTTATGATTCTTGTTCTCCTTCCCAAGGTTTTCGACGGTGGACAACAGAGGAGCTTGAAGCCTTTGAGGTCGCTTTTTTGATAGTCATGGAGAACACGGCGGACGGTTGGAAAGCTGATCGCCGATCTCATTCCCAACAAGCCCAAGAGGGAGGTCTTAAATTATTGCATGGTTATGTTTGAGGACCTGGCGACAATGCAACAAATGGAGTGGTCCGCTAAACCATCGCATCTGTTGTCGGGGGGCTACGTCGATGATCGAGCTGAATCGCGACCCGGCCAAGGACAAAAAAAGATAGTTTTGGACTAAAGAAGAACATTGGTACGTCGTTCTTGAAAACTTTTCTTTCTTATTACTCAAAATATTTTCCTTCCAATTTTTGCTCGTTTATTACAAACAAATATCTTGTATCCTTTTATTTAGTGATCTTTTGATATCATTTTATTTAGTGATCTTTTGATATCATTATAGGTGGTTGTTTTTAGCCAATATATTTCTATTGCAAAGTACTTGTGGCCCACTCAAACTTGGATGAGTATGCGTTCATAAAGTCACCATGTTAAGGGGACGACACTATACATATAATCAATCATTCAACTTTAAAATGAATAAATAATGAGATCTTACTTCTTCTACAATTGGTTACCACTATTTCACGCATCAAAATTAAAAATTTAGAGGTCAATGTCGTTGAAAATTTCAACAAAATGTCTTAACAACACAAATTTGTTGGATTTATAAATTGTTCTTGGAGCAAATGATTATTTGGAGGTGAGTTAAAGCAGAAACAAATGGAAGAAAAACATCAAGAACTCACCCAATCTTCCAAGTCTCAAGAAGCCAGAGGCAATGATGAAATTAGGATAAGGATACCTCCTGTTGAAAAGAGTACAAGAAAGCTCTATCAAGCTTCAAAAATTGGCTTCATTCAAACGTTGAAGGCGCAAATTCAAGAAGACCCAGAAATTGTTCGAAATGTTCTAATCTTTTGCTTCAATGATACTGAGAATCCATTGAAAATGGCGGATTCTGAAGCTCCAAATGTCGTGAAAAGAAGTAAAAAATGGAGCGTTCAACGAACTAGAAACATGAAAAGAAGAAAACGAGTATCCAACCAAAAGAGAGGACGGTGGGAGATTTGGAAGAATAGTCTAAAATACAAAGGGGATTGGCTCCAAGAAGTGCAAGGCACGTTGATGTTAGTAGCGACGGTGATAGCAATCGTGACATTTCAAGGTGCTATCGACCCTCCTGGCGGGATTTGGCAACGAGATGTGTTGACTAATTGCCGCTGGAAACAAGGAACAGAGGTGCATGCCCAAGCTGGGACTGCAATAATGGCATGCAAATCACTCCAAATCTACATACGTTATTTTATGGCGAATTCGATATCGTTCCTTGCATCAGTGAGTGTTATTCTATTAATAGTAAGTGGGTTTCCTTTGAAAAACAGGGTTTTTGGTGGGTTGTTGACATTAGCCATGTGTGTTGCCGTTGCATGCTTAGCGTATGCATACGTTTGTGGATTCGCAATGGTTAGTGCGAACCAAACATCCCAAAGTTACTTATTGGTTTTGCTTCGGGTTTGGTACGGAATTGTTGGGCTTGTTACTCTTTGTTGTATTATAATTCCTTTTATCATTTGGGTGGCCAAGGCATTCATTCGCATATCCGCCGCTTCAACTGCACCTATAGCTAAGGAGACTCACTACAATGTATAATTAGCTTGCATTATGTGTTTCATCTGTATGGTTAATTAAGACGTTGATTTCATTTCATGTCAGATTGCCTCTTTCTAAATCATGTCTATAATTTTTGTTGAGGATTATTGGGAGTGAGTCCCGTGTTCGTTAATTTAATGGAAGATCATGGATTTAGAAGTGAGAAATACTATCTCCATTGGCATGTGGACTTTTCGAGAATCCCAAAGCAAAGCTATGATAACTTATGCTTAAAGTGAACAATATCATATCATTCAGAAGAGTTGTGATTCTTAACCATTTTTTATTTTTTTTCTTTTTTACATTATATTTTACCCACTATTTAATGTTAATTCGTTCGGACTCAATTTTTTAATAAAATAAAAATAAAAATGAAAATCCCATCAAATTTGAAAAGTCAACCAAACAACACCACAAAATACAAAACCTAATCCACTTACAAGACATGGCTATTTAAATTATTACAAATGGGGAGAAGAGGTAGGGATAAAATTATAAAACGAAATACAAATGACTCCATATATAGAAATGGACTGACACGGTGGAATGACCTACTCTATGACCGCACAACTCTCTAAGACGTCTCCACCTTGACTGACAACCTGCAAACACATGAAAAAAAAATAAAGAAAAAAATGGTGAGAAATAATAAGTAATTAACCAACTTGTAAACTCTAATGGCATCCTTAATCTAGTAGGTATCTACGGGCTTTTCTCTGACTCTAGGAAGTTTGAGTCAAGTCTCTACTAGTATCTGAGCATCTTGGGTGCCTCGAAGTTTCGATCAAGGTGGTTCACCCATTTTGGGGTGCCCCGAAGTTTCGAATGAAGTTCTAAGTAGTTTCTCATGGACACACTTTGGGTATGGAGGAGGTAGTTCACCCATTTCTTGCATCGCAAGTCTTTTGGGCGACGAGCTCATCTCTAAGATCAACTACTTTTCAATTCATAAACTTAGCCTGATTTGCCTAAGCAATGTGCAACCAAGACGCTACCTCATAAAATCTCTTTCTAGTGGGGATGTTATAGTGTGGCTAGTCTGCTCTTGTCATCCATGAGAGGTTAACTGGTGAACCCTACCCACAGGACAATCTAGTCACTCACGGTTGGAAGAGCGACCCCTTGTACTTGCCAACTACTAAGACTACCCGTATAAACCCACTAACTAAATTGTTGGTCACACAACTCTAACCAACTTAGGTTTGGCTCGATGGTACAAGTATCATAGTGGAAAGCGAAGTGCAAGTTTTGTTGACATTGTACCAACTACTAATAGCTTGGAGGCAAACTTTGTGATTCTTAGATGTCGTGGAAGTTTATTAGGTTCTTGGGGGCGTCTAGACAGTTTAAAACTGATGTTTTTTTTTTCTAAGATGTTTAAGACCAACTCCTTTGAGATAATCCACTCTCAGAATGCACACAATTCTATACCTTTACTCGTCGCTCCAGCTATAACTTGGTTCTCTAGTGTATGTTGGTTCGAGGGATATTCCAATTAACTATTTAATGCATGAAATACATAATCTAAACATCACTGGAAACATAGTTCTATTGAATTAGATGTATTTGATACAATAAATATTAAAATAATTAATATATATTAGAGGTATTAAAAACATATACTTCAAATTTGAATGAGAAAATATATCATAATATTTAAATATAATTTTTTTTAAAAAAAATGAACATATTAAATCTTTAAATATATTATTTAAATTTTGAAAAAGAGTCTCCAAATATCCCTGTAAATTTTGGAAAAAACTCTCAACAAATTAGAGGCGGTGACGTGTGTGTTGGATGATCATTTAATAAATCAAAGATAACGACAACTTACTCGATTTATACGTGTGTGTTGGATGATCATTTAATAAATCAAAGATAACGACAACTTACTCGATTTATCGAAGCATAAGTTCAAATGATATGAACTCGACTACGACTACTGATCCTTTACATATATCTGAAAGATCGATTACGAAGAAGTAAAGTAAAGAAGATTCAAGATGCCTTTACATGTTCCGTTTTTTTTTTTTTTTTAATTTTTTTATTGACGGGTATAAAATGACGTAGTTAAATCCACCTATCTGGTATGTTATGCATGATGCATGAAATTACCAAAATATTCCTACCGTGATATTTGTAGAGTTGGGTACCCCACCTTCGTAAGCCTGTGCCTTATCCACAAAGAAGTCAATTGAAACTCGACCCTTCCCATTTTTTGTATTGTAGAGTCGTTTGGTTGTGTGTGGGATTCTAAACTAGTATTATGGATCATGAACTTAAACCGACTCTGCTGGGGCCCAGAGTCTCTGGTTTCGTAGACCAGCGCCTTATCCATTGGGCCACAGAGTCGTCAATACATGTTAAAAAATAAATAAATGTTTTAAAACTCAACCCTTCGGAATCGAACCCAGAGTCTCTGGTTTCGTAGACCAGCAGCGCCTTATCCATTGGGCCACAGAGTCGTCAATACATGTTGAAAAATAAATAGATATTTTAAAACCCAACACTTCTATTGGGCCACAGAGTCGTCAATACATGTTGAAGACTCATCCCTTTTTTTTTTAGTCTTGTAGGGTCGTTTGGTTGAGTGGGATTCTAAACCAGTTTTATGAATCATGAACTATACCAACTCTGCTGGGGATCGAACCCAGAGTCTTTGGTTTCGTAGACCAGCGCCTTATCCATTGGGCCACAGAGTCTTCAATACATGTTGAAAAATAAATAGATGTTTTAAAAACCGACCCTTCCCTTTTTTTGTCTTGTAGAGTCATTTGGTTGTGTGAGATTCTAAACTAGTTTTACGGATACTCTATTGGGGATTGAACCCAGAATCTCTAGTCTACCAGCGCCTTATCCATTGGGCCACAGAGACATCAATAAATGTTGAAAAATAAATAGATGTTTTAAAACCTGACCCTTCCCAGTTTTTGTCTTGTACACTGTTTGGTTGTGAACCAAACCTTGGGTAGAGTCGTCAATACATGTTGAAAAATAAATAGATGTTTTAAAACCCAACCCTTCCCATCATGAACCAAACCAACTCTCGGGATCCTTCGTAAGCCCGTGCCTTATCCATTTGGCCATAGAGAAGTCAATACAAACATGTTGAAAAATAAATAGATGTTTTGAAACTCGACCCTTCCCTTTTTTTGTTTTGTAGAGTGGTTTGGTTGTGTGGGATTCTAAACTAGTTTTATGGATCATGAACTAAACCGACTCTGATGGGGAGCGAACCTAGAGTCGTCAATACATGTTGAAAAATAAATAACCCTTCCCATTTTTTGTCTTGTACACTTTGTTTGGTTGTGGTGGTGTGAGATTTGCTTCCCATTTTTGTGTGGGATTCTAAACTAGTTTTATGGATCATGAACTGAACCAACTTTGCTAGGGATCGAACCCAGAGTCTCTGGTTTCGTAGACCAGCACCTTATCTATTGGGCCACAAAGTCGTCAATACATGTTGAAAAAATAAATAGATGTTTTAAAACCCGACCCTTCCCATTTTTTGTCTTGTACACTGTTTAGCTGTGTGAGATTCTAAACTAGGTTTATAAGGGTGTGGAAGGTGAGGGGAAGCCAGAAAGGGAAAGCCCAAAGATGCCAGCGAGGACGCTGCCCCAAAGGGGGAGTGGATTGTGATGTCCCACATTGGTTGGGGGAGTAGAACAAATCACCCTTTATAAGGGTGTGGAAGCTTCCCCTAGTAGCGTGATGTTCAAAGAGGACAATATCTGCTAGCGGTGAATTTTGTAGAACCCAATAACTATAATTGACATCAATTAAAATATTGCGAACTATAAATGAACTCAAGTATAATTTTGAATTAATCGGCTAATAATGTTTGTAAAGAGGTGAAAATCGTGGCTGAAAACTATGATACACATTTTTATTTTTGTTACTCTTCGTTTGACATTTTAACTTCGTATTCATGCTTTTCAACTAGTTTTTTATTTTTGTTACTCTTCGTTTGACATTTTAACTTCGTATTCATGCTTTTCAACTAGTTTTTATTGTAATAAAGATAGTGGCTCAGAAGTGATTGATTCTAATTCTTCTTCTTATATGTATATTAATGTGTATGGTTGAGTTTAATTTCTCGATCTAAAAAAAGTGATTTATTACCCCGCAACCTGTTGTTATCGAATTTGTAATAATTTTTGTGATGCCAGAACAAATTTAAATCTAAAAAATATGTTTAATAAATATCTAAACTTTCTATTTTGTAATGGTGGAGTTGGAAAGAACTTTGTCTTCTCACGAACATCTCTTTCCTTCTAATGGCATTGGACGGCATCGACAGAGGTGGCGGTAGCGATTCTTTTGGCGGCAAATTCTTCATCGAGTTGACAATGTCAGATAAATAATTACAAACCGGTGCCGGAGACGATGTAGATAAGTTATGCAATTGAATCTCAATATCTTCTATATTTGAGTGATTAACCGTGAAAAGTTAGTCATTGAAGCATAATTGTAATTGGAGAGATCGAACTCCGCCTTAGAGCTCGAATTAGCGACAGGTTCGATCGAAGACGGATCAACATAATTAGATTCAAAAGCATAACCTTCAAGATACGATAACGGATCACGAGCAATCTCCACCTCTGTTTTGGATTCTCCAAGGAGCCTAAAACCTTGATTATTCTCAATCGACTGATTCTACGGAATATTCATCTCCGGCGGCATTGGGATCGCGGACAGCTCAAACGCCGCAGAAATCCACAAGTCATCAAACTGCAGCATCTGATTTGAAGGCATCGTCGGATCCAGATTTCGATCGAGATGTGGAGGCAACGAAGGAGGAACAGAGGAAGAAGGCAAATGGCGATTGCCAGGGAGGCTAAAATTTTCCTTCTAATGGAGACAACGACCGCGAAAAAACGGCGCCGTTTTCTGGTTCTTGTTTTCCTTCCCAAGGTTTTCGACAGTGGACAACAGAGGAGCTTGAAGCCTGTGCATAGAGAACACCGCGGACCGTTTGAAAGCTGATCGCCGATCTCATTCCCAACAAGCCCAAGAGAGAGGTTTTAAATTATTACATGGCTATGTTTGATGACCCGACAACAATGCAGCAAATGCATTGGTCCGTTAGACCACCGCATCTGTTGTCTGGGGCTACGTCGATAACCGACGTGAATCGCGACCCGGCCAAGAACAAAAAAAAGAGAGTTTTGGATAAAGAAGAACATCGGTACGATAAAAAGTAGATGGAAGAACATCTATCCTCCAATAAACCCTAATTTTTCACCTCAGCTACCTTCTATGCCAATACACCCCTATTTCTCATCTCAACATTTTTTTTATAATTATAGAAAGAAACCCTCCATCATTTTTAACTATTTGGAGGATAATTTTTTAAAATCCATATTCAAATTGAGTTGTTAATCTTAATTAAATATTTGAAAATAAATAGACAGATGTTCAAATTTAGTTGTGTTAGCTACTCTATTGGAGATCAAACTTATAGGCTTTTCTTTGGTAGACGAGCGCCTTATCTCTTGGGCCACACAGTCGGAACACCAACGATGGATTATGTCAAATTAACTGTGCTCATTAAATCATGTCCTCTCTAATTTTGGCACCTAAAACCTAATTTAGATTGATTTGATGGTTTGGCACCAAGTGATTAGCTGAAAAGACCGAAATGTTCGAGTACTTTGCAACCTGAACCCAAGCTCATACCCATGAGCGCCACACCAGCTAACATTCAGCGGCAGATTTGTGAACGGGACAATATGAGTTGGATTTCTTAGGGATTTTACTCAAGTGGCCAATTGGCTAGGGTTTTATTGAGTTGATTTTAGGAGGAGAGGGTCCAAGTTTGAGATCGAAACATTTTTCACGTGCTTGAATGCTAGTGGATCGAAACTTCCAACTTTGGTGAAGGAACCATTGTGAACCGAACTCAAAATCACATGCAAGAAGATACAAACCAAACGACGATAAGAGAACCAACGTGTGTGTGCTCTCTTGTTTTCCAAGAGTAAGAGGAGTTGAATGACATGACTCAATTCAATTGAACTGGACTCGAGAACTGGACCCAACCAGTTAATCGTTTATCGTTTTGAGTTATTTTAAACCGTTTTATGCCCAATTTTCTATCGACTTTCTCAAGTTTCCTTCTTCTTACATTATTTAGAACCTAAATGAGAATTGGTAAAATTTAAGTTAGAAAAAGTGGTTAAACCGGACCAACAAAGTTATAATTTTTAGATTTCTCTTCAATTTTATTGGTAGAAATTGACTTAGGTATGTTTGAGCTATTATGATACAAATATCATACCTAAGACTATGAACTATGATTTATGGCCTTTGTTGATTAATTTAGCTTGATACGTAGAAATTGCTTATTGTGCCTGTTATATGTTAAAGAAATGGAAATCACTCTACTTCTTTTAGCAACCAGCGAGGTCGTTTTCATTCTCACAAAAACAACTCTTTCAACTAAGGATGAAGCCATTCGGATCAGAGTCCAATCACCTTACTACCAAATATGTCGCACGGAGGGTCATTATGCTGCTTGCAGCAACCAACGGTACGTTCGGTCTAATTCTACTCATGTCCACCTTGCTGAAACCTTCCACATGTCGTGTTCTATTGCAGGACCTAAGGCTGCTGATTGATTTTTGGACACTGGGCTTCGGCTCATTTGATCGCCGACCCATCTATTTTGGATCAGTCTAAAAATTACACAGGTAAGGACTCTGTGATTGTCGGAAACAATGCATCCCTACCAATTACCCACACTCACACGGGTATTCTTTCTCTTATCCCAAATATTCACTTATTAGATGTCTTGGTTGTCTCTCATCTCATTAAAAAATTTGTTTCAATTAGTAAATTAACGTCTAATTTTCCTCTTTTGTTACATTTACTAATAATCTTCTCATTATCCAGAATCGGCAAAGAGGGTGGTGGCAACTAGTAAAAGAGATGGAGGACTATATGTGTTCGAGCGTGGCAACTCTGCCTTTATTTCTGTCCTTAGAAACAAATTTGTACGTGCTTTAGCTCGCTTGAGTCATATGAATTATTCTGTTATTTCTTTTAACAATAAAAAAATGTCACATTTCTCTTAGGTCTTTGTTGCCTTCTCCATCACTATTAAGTATTTGTCCGCTTGCGAAAAGTCATCGATTGTCTTATTCCCACAATGAACGTAGGTTAGATCTTATTCATTGTGATCTTTGGATTCCTTCCCCCGTCAAATCCAATTCGAGTTTTCTTTACTATATTATTTTTATTGATGATTATTCTCGATTCACTTGGCTTTGCCCTTTAAAATTTAATTTTTTTTTTTTTTTTTTTTTTTTGATATTTTTCTTAAATTTCAAAAAATATGGGAAAATCAATATTATGCTCCTATCAAGAACTTGTTTCAAAATTCACTTACGCATCAACTCTCTTGTCCATATACACTTGCTCAAAATGGTCCTGCTAAAAGAAAACATCGTCATGTGACTGAGGCTGGCTTGGTCTCTCTCTTTAACTCCCATCTCTCTCCTCTTGGTTGACGCCTTCAGCAGTGCAGCTTATATTATCAACTGGCTGCCTACCCCACTTCTTGTAGATAAGTCACCCTTTGAACTCTTGTACGGCTACTCTTCAAATTATGACAATTTTCATCCATTTGGTTGTCGTGTTTATCCTTGCTTGCGTGATTATATGCTAACAAACTTCCTCCCTACAGCATTCCTTGCATTTTTTTTTTTATATATATATAGTCCCTCTCATAAAGGGTTTCGTTGTCTTGATCCCACCACCACTAAGCTATACATCACCCGCCACGCTCAATTCGATGAGACTCACTCTCCTGTTGTCCCTGGCTCTTAGGCCTAACCTCTTTCCTCTCTTCATATTTCAAATTTCTTGTAACCGCATCTTTACCATATCAATTCATCCCATACCACTTCTTCACCACACATTCCTCAATACAGTTCATCTCCGTGTGATATTTGTTCTGACCTTGTGAGTTGATACTTCTCTTGCATGTTCTTCGTTGCCACCCTCGACTTCTGATTCGGCCTCTATTGAACCTACTGTTGATTCCTCTTCTTTTTTGGGCTCTCATCCTATGATCACACTAGTGAGACAAAGCTAGTATCTTCAAGACTCGTCATCCAACAATTCTTGGTATTTTGGGCTCATTTGGACTTCTTTCTGCTCTTCTTGCATTCACTAAGCCAAAAGGAATCAAGTCTGCTCCTAAGAATTCTGCTTGGGTTGCTTTCATGGATGATGAAATTCGAGTTTTACAACAAAATGACACTTGGACTTTGGTTCCTCGCCCGGCCAACACCAACATCGTGGGCTCTAAATGGGTGTTTCACATTAAATATTTGTTTGATGGATCCGTCGAGCGTTTCACGACTCGTCTTGTTGTCAAAGGTTATACTCAGATTCATGGTCTCGACTACATTTACACTTTCAATCCAGTTGTCAAAGCTACCACTGTTCATGTTGTGCTTTCTATTGTGGTCACAAATAAATGGTCTCTTCAGCAACTTGATGTCAAGAATGATTTCTTCAATGGCATTGTTATTGAATATGTTCATATGGAACAACCTCTTGGGTATATTGATCTTCGATTTCCCACTCATGTCTACCTATCTATTAAAGAAAGCCCTCTATGGCTTAAAGCAAGCTCCTCTAGCGTGGTTTCAGTGTTTTAGCTCATTTCTTCTCACACTTGGTTTTTCTTGCAGTCGCGCTGACACGTCCCTTTTTGCCTTTCATCAGCAATCTAACCTTATCTATCTAGTTATTTATTTTGATGACATTATTGTTACTAGCAACAACTCATCTCTTATTAATAGCTTTACTCGCAATCTTCATTCTGAGTTTGCTGCCAAGAATTTGGGTTCTCTAAGTTACTTTCTTAGTCTTGAAGCTTCACCCACTCCTTGTGATCTCTTTATTAGTCAGTTAAAATATGCTCGAGATATTTTTACTCGTGCTCAGTTGCTTGATAGCAAACCAGTCCACACCCTCATAGTTGTTTCTCAACACCTGACTGCTGATAGTTCTCCTTTCTCTGATCCTACTCTCTATCGATCTTTTGTTAGCACCCTTTAGTACTTGACCATTACACGTCCAGGTATTGTTCATGCTGTCAATTCTATCAGTCCATTTTTACATGCCCCTACTACAGATCACTTTCTTGCTGTCAAACGTATTTTTGGTTATGTCAAGGGAACACTCCACTTTGGTCTTACCTTTCATCCATCCACTGTTCCTAGTGCGCTAGTGGCTTATTCGGATGTTGACTGGGCTGGTTTTCTGATACTCGTCGTTCTACATACGACTATTCTATTTATCTTGGTAACAATCTCGTTTCATGGAGTGCAAAAAAGTAACCTGTTGTCTCACACTCCAACTGTGAATCTGAATATCGTGCTCTTATCATGACTGTTGCTGAACTTTTTTGGATTATGCATCTTTTGCATGACCTTAAGGTACCTATTTCACATCAGCCCTTACTCTTATGTGACAATAAAAGTGCTATTTTAATTTTTTAGCTCTAATCTCATTTCTCACGGGTAGGCCAAACATGTTGAACTAATTATCATTTCCATCAGGAACTTGTTACCGCTGGCACACTTCGCACAGAGTAGATACCTTCACATCTTCAAGTTGCTGACATCTTCAAAAAATGTGTTTCTCAACCACTCTTTGAATTTTTCAGATCCAAACTTCACATTCGTTTAAATTCGATGCTCAACTTGCGCAGATGTTAAGAATATTTAGCCTTCAATCATGGTTTACCATATGTATCATATTTGACCGTTTATTATAGGCAAATATCTTGTATGATATTTACCCTTTCATTACGGTTTACCATAGATACCGATTTCATATTAGACTTTTTATTGTAATATCTAAATATTTTCCTTCCATTAGGACTATTAGGTATCATATTTACTCTTTTATTACAAACAAATATCTTGTATCTATTTATTACTCTTTCCATTTATGGCTCTTTTCATATCATTTATAATTTATAAGTAGTTGTTTTAGCACATATTCTTCTTGCAAAGTACTTTTGGCCCACTCAAACTTAGATGAGTATGCGTTCATAACGTCACGGCCGTGTTAAGGGGGCGACACTATACATATAATCAATCATTCAACTTTAAAATGAATAAATAATGAGTTCTTTCTTCTTCTACAATTGGTGACCACTATTTCACGCATCAAAATTAAAAATTTAGAGGTCAATGTCGTTGAAAATTTCAACAAAATGTCTTAAAAACACAAATTTGTTGGACTTATAAATTGTTCTTGGAGAAAATGATGATTTGGAGGTGAGTTAAAGCAGAAACAAATGGAAGAAAAACATCAAGAACTCACCCAATCTTCCAAGTCTCAAGAAGCCAGAGGCAATGATGAAATTAGGGTAAGGATACCTCCTGTTGAAAAGAGTACAAGAAAGCTCTATCAAGCTTCAAAAATTGGCTTCATTCAAACGTTGAAGGCGCAAATTGAAGAAGACCCAGAAATTGTTCGAAATGTTCTAATCTTTTGCTTCAATGATACTGAGAATCCATTGACCATGGCGGATTTAGAAGCACCAAATGTCACAAAAAGAAGTAAACAATGGAGCGTTCAACGAACTAGAAACATGAAAAGAAGAAAACGAGTATCCAACCAAAAGAGAGGACGGTGGGAGATTTGGAAGAATAGTCTAAAATACAAAGGGGATTGGCTCCAAGAAGTGCAAGGCACGTTGATGTTAGTAGCGACGGTGATAGCAACCGTGACATTTCAAGGTGCTATCGACCCTCCTGGCGGGATTTGGCAACAAGATGTGTTGACTAATTGCAGCTGGAAACAAGGAACAGAGGTGCATGCCCAAGCTGGGACTGCAATAATGGCATGCAAATCACTCCAAATCTACATACGTTATTTTATGGCGAATTCGATATCGTTCCTTGCATCAGTGAGTGTGATTCTAATGATAGTGAGTGGGTTTCCTTTGAAAAACAGGATTTTTGGTGGGCTGTTGACATTAGCCATGTGTGTTGCCGTTGCATGCTTAGCGTTTGCATACGTTTGTGGATTCGCAATGGTTAGTGCGAACCAAACATCCCAAAGTTACTTATTGGTTTTGCTTCGGGTTTGGTATGGAATTGTTGGGCTTGTTACTCTTTGTTGCATTATAATTCCTTTTCTCATTTGGGTCGCCAAGATCTTCGTTCAGAGGTTGGGTAGAACCGAACATTAAGTATCGTGTTGAAATCCTGAGATGTGGCAATCCCGCACCAAAAATTTACATTCCTCCAACCTTTTAGAAAAAGAATTGTTAGTGTTTTTGTTGTTTTGAATAGTCATCGATTATTTTATTAAGGAAAGGTCGAAAACCATTGTGATTAAAGTATTATGTGCTTGGATCTTAATGATTAATAAAGTAGATTTTGAAAAATTATTGAATGTGTGCATGTGAGAACAATTTTTGGTGTTTGTATAGATCTCGTCCTGTTCTAAAACTTTGTATTTTACCGATATCTTGAAAGATATGTATTTGATACATAGGCGTGGAAAGATTCATTTTCTTGTCTCATTTTATTCTTTGCAGCATGTCATGAAAGGAGGTCAACCAAGCACGAAGATGTTGTGATAACCATGTTAATAACTATCCATTTTGGATAGCTTGTTATGAAAATTTATATGAAATCTACCGATCTATGGAATGCTTGCAAGACGAAATAAAAGAGGGACAAATTGTACAACCTATTCAAAAATAGTAGGATTGTCTTATTATCACGACCCATACCCAGAATTCGGAATCTGGATTCAGCATCTAATGGTTCCGATATTCCCTTTCATCCTTTGTGACGTTGTCACGACACTTCTAAGAGTAAAGCTATCCCCACATACCAACACGAGTCCTTCTAAGATATTTTATTCTCATTCACAGCATACTAGGCAAATTCTCAAGAGATCACCCAAGAATTACTCCCGGTTTAAATTTCCAACTTTTCGATAATATATATTTTATGTCATTTGAGATATGTCTACTTGTAACATAAAATAATATCGATTATAGAAGTGACTTTGACCCGATATTGTTATTGAAATATCGAATACTTTAATTAATTTTAATAACATTTTTAATATATCCATTTATTTGACCAAATCAAGGTAAGATATGACCTCATTTGATTCAAATATGTTATATATTGTATTCATTATTTTAATAACTTCCATAAAATATACATAAATGTCTTCCAAAACAAAGTAAACTTTATACAAATGATAGTGAGATAAATGTTTGTTTCTCTTTCTTTCCTCATCTCGTTTGATTTTCTATATTATAAATTTTAAACATCATATTATAAACAAGTGTTTCAATCCATGTGTTGCAAGTGTTATTTTATTTATTTATTTTCATTTGTGTTTATTTTAAATATCTCGACATAAGTCTAGAACGGAAGGAATTTGCCATATTTTAGGGCACAACGAGTTTCTTGTTTGCTAGACTAATTTTATACTTTCTTACACTAAGCTAGACAAAATTCTTTTATGAATTTGAAGACCTAATTTCGAGAACTTTTTAAGATCAATGAATATTGTTGTTTTTGTTACCGTAGATCTTGTATTTCTACTCGAATGAGATTTTAGTGTTTTAATTATGTCCAATAGGGTATATCATGATTAGGGGTGTGCATGGGTTGGGAGAATTTTTTTTGACCGAGCAGGGTTGGTTAGATTGGTAACCCAACCCAACTCGAAAATTTTAGAAACCACACACTCTATTTTCGGATTGGGTTTTCTGTTGTTAAAAAAATTAAAATTTTAAAGACTTTTATTTATCCACATTTCATAATTATTACATATAATATTAGATAAAATATATTAAAAAATCACAAACAAGGTGATCAAGGAGACAACTGCCTCTGTGCAGTACTCGATGCTGACGAGGACCAACTACAACGAGTGGACTTTGTTGATGCGGGTCTTAATTTGGCCTTCTTTCTCTCAAAAGTCTTGTCCCTCATTTTTAACGTTTAAACTCCTTTCTCTCGTCATCCAACTTATAAACATGGGTGGTTGCACTAGCAAGCCTAAAACCATGGAGGAGGAAGGCGTCCTTGTCCCCAATTTTGTTCATGTTCTTGTTGTCAAGGGGTCCAAGAAGACGACAACGAAGAAGGATGCAAGATTGAAGAAGGAGAAGGATGTGAAGGTCGAAAATGAAGAAAAAAAGAGTGATGATGATGAAGCTAATGAGAAGAAGGTTGAGGAGAAGAACCAAGCGCCGGCCCTTGAATGTTTGCTCGTTGAGGGCAAAGCAACCGAAAAAACAATCTAGGACAAAAAAGAAAAGCCTAAATAAGAAGCTTGAGCAGGCCAGCTACAGTGATAGTAATATGACTGGTGACGTTGATGATTGTAAGAGCATCAGCGGGATGATTTACTTCCTTTCAGGCGACGCGATCTGCTGGCAATCAACAAAACAGAAGGTAGTTGCTCTGGCTTCTTGCAAAGCAGAGTAAATCGCCACTTCGACAGCGGCCACACACGGAGTTTAGCTTGCACGGCTGATGGAAGAACTCATTGGAAGAGAAGGCGATCCACCAATGCTATACGTGGACAACAAAGATATATCTGCCTGATCAAAAATCAAGTTTTGCACGACCGGAGCAAGCACATAGAGATCAGGTTTCATTACATTCGAGAGTGTGCACATCGGGGGATCAAAAATCAAGTTTCGCACGACCGGAGCAAGCACATAGAGATCAGGTTTCATTACATTCGAGAGTGTGCACATCGGGGGCTTATCAAGATTGACTTCATCTAAACATAGTAGCAGCTTGAAGACATCATCACCAAGTCTCTCGCGCCAGTAAAATTTGAGAAACTTGGGTCAAAGATCACAATTTAAATAATAAAGTAGATATAGCACAGATTTGTTTATTAGTTTATTAAGTTTTTTTCTTAAATCAGTTAGTTGAATCTTTTTTAGACAATTTTTAGTTGGCCATTGGGGCGAGGCTCAAGTTTAGTTGGCCACTTCGAACATTTTTAGAATCTAAATTTTTTTTAAATACTCCAATCAAATGAGAAACATCAGGACCGACCGGTGTTTCGGTGTTTCAGCAATAACAAAACCCAAAGCATTCGTTCCCTTGCTCTTTCTGTTATTTTCTTCGGCTTTCTTTTTTTTTCCTTCTTCCAACAATTTCTTCCTAGATGAAAAAAAAAAAAAAAAAAAAAAAAGAATGAAAGCTTTGAGTTTTGTTGTTGCTGAAACACCGGTACTGGAGGATTGAAGACTTACTAGGAGGAGGTAAACCATCGGGACTGGCGACACACGAGCTCGAAGAAGAGGTGGTCGAACTGCATGCCATCAGCGTAGATGAATCGAACTCTTTAGCCGAAGCGGAGAAGAACCTGTGTTGGCTGAAGGCAATGCAAGAAGAGATGGCATCCATCACTGAGAACAAGACATGGAGTCTGGAGGACATGCCGCCGGGACATCGACCCATAGGGTTCAAATGGGTGTTCAAACTGAAGCGTAACGAAGAGGGAGAAGTTGTGAAGCACAAGGCCCGTCTCGTGGCGAAGGACTACGTCCAGAAGCAAGGAGTGGACTTCAAAGAGGTGTTCGCGCCGATGGCAAGGTTGGAATCTATCCGCCTGTTGCTAGCAATCGCAGCATATCATTCCTGTGAGGTCCACCACATGGACGTGAAGTCCGCTTTCCTCAACGGAGAGCTGAAGGAGACTGTCTACGTCCGACAACCACCTGGCTTCCTCAACAACGACAACTTCAATAAGGTACTGCGCATACACAAGGTACTCTACAGGCTTCGGCAAGCACCATGAACCTGGAACGCGAAGCTCGACAGTACCCTGCTGTCGCTTAAGTTCAAGCGTTGTGCCTCTGAGCATGGCATGTACACACGTGGCCACGGCGAGCAGCGGCTGATCGTGGGAGTGTACGTTGACGACCTCATAATCACTAGAGACAACATGGACGTTCTTGGAAGATTCAAAAGGGAGATGTCAAAGACCTTCAAGATGAGCAATCTCGGCGTGCTCAGCTACTACCTTGGCATCGAAGTGCAGCAGAGTACTATCGGCATCACCATCTGTCAAGGTGCGTACGCGAAGAAGCTGCTAAATACAACTAGGCTAGCCGCCAATAACCCTACAAGGACTCCAATGGAGGCCCGGCTCCAGCTAAGGAAGGTCGGCACTACGCCGACAGTCGACGCCACCAATTACCGCAGTATTGTGGAGAGTCTGCACTATCTGGTAAACACACGCCCAGACCTCGCCTATTCCGTTGGATGCGTGAGTAGGTTTATGGAAGCACCTAGGGAGGAGCATCTCGTGGCTATCAAGTGCATCCTGCGCTATGTGGCCGGAACCAGAGGCTGGGGTGTGAGATACTGTGCAGGGAGAGAAAAGAAGAAGTTTGAGCTGATCGGCTACAATGATAGTGATATGGTCGATGACGTTGATGATCGTAGGAGCACCAGCGGGATGATGTACTTCCTCTCAGGCGGCGCGATCCGCTAGCAATCAACAAAACAAAAGGTAGTTGCTCTGTCTTCTTGCGAAGCAGAGTACATTGCCGCTTTGACAGCGGTCACACAGGGGGTCTGGCTTGTGCGATTGATGGAAGAACTCATCGGAAGAGAAGGCAATCCACTAATGCTATACGTGGACAACAAAGCTACGATCTCCCCGATCAAAAATCCAGTTTTGCATGATGGAAGCAAGCACATAGAGATCAGGTTCCATTATATTCGAGAGTGTGCAGCTCGGGGCTTATCAAGATTGACTTCATCCGAACAGAAGAACAGGTTGAAGACATCTTCACCAAGTCTCTATCGCAAGTAAAATTTGAGGAACTTCGCTCAAAGATCGGAGTTCAAATAATAAGGTAGATATATCGAGTGTTTTAGGAGGAGATTGTTAGATAAAAGCCTTTGGTTTTCTTGAATAAAAAAGGAAAAAAGAAAAAAGAAAAAAAAAACATCAGGTTTCCCCTTCTACTTCGTGGGTTACACATATTCTCGCCGGACCCAAGGCAGCATCGTCGCTAAAAGACAATCCCTCTGCAGTTTTCGTTGGCCAAGAAAGTATTTCTCTACGCCTCCTCCGAACCAGGTTGTTGACATTTTCACGAAAAAAATTTCTCGATCTCTCTTTGAATTTTTTAGATCCAAGTTTCACGTTCGTTCAAATCAAACGCTCAACTTGCGGGGGTGTTAAGGATATTTAGTACTGAACTATAGTTTACCATAAAAATCATATTTGATATTTTATCATAGGCAAATATTGTCTTCCATTACACATAGGTATCTTTTCATTTATTAATCTTTTCATATCCTTGTAATGTATTTGATTATAAATAGAGAATTTTCAGATCATTTAGATGTAGTATACATTTATATGCTAGTCTATCGATTTTAACTCTTCATCTAAATACTCCAAAACCAATAACCAAAGTAGAAAGAAGCATTCACACAACATACTACAAGGATTTCTACTCCTTTTTTAATAAATAAATAAAAAATTAAAAAAAAACTAATGGTTACATAAAGCTACAAAACTAGACAATTCTTCTCTTAGAAATAGTCTAAGATTAATTACTTTTTCCGTAAATATTCGTAACTTCTCAACACATAACTGTCCCATTTCATGATTCAAACATAATACTTAATATAATATTCAACTTTAAACAAGTCGAAGTTATTGACTCACATACTCGGTCTCTCTACATGGTGCCGTTGAAACATGCGAAACCTTTGAGGAGTCTGTGAATATACGAACAAATGTCTTCACCGCCCAAATGAGAAAAGGAATTATAACGCAACAAAGAGTAACAAGCCCAACAATTCCATACCAAACGCGAAGCAAAACCCATAAGTAACTTTGGGATGTTTGATTCCCATTAACCATAGCCGATCCACAAACGTATGCAAACGCTAAGCATGCAACAGCAACACACATGGCTAATGTCAACAACCCACCAAAAACCCTGTTTTTCAAAGGAAACCCACTCACTATTAATAGAATAACACTCACCGATGCAAGGAACGATATCGAATTCGCCATAAAATAACGTATGTAGACATAGAGAGATTTGCATGCCATTATTGCAGTCCCAACTTGGGCATGCACCTCTGTTCCTTGTTTCCAGCTGCAATTAGTCCACACATCTTGTTGCCAAATCCCGCCAGGAGGGTCGATCGCACCTTGAAATGTCACGGTTGCTATCACCGTCGCTACCAACATCAACGTGCCTTGCACTTCTTGGAGCCAATCCCCTTTGTATTTTAGACTATTCTTCCAAATCTCCCACCATCCCCTCTTCTGGTTGGATACTCTTTTTCTTCTTTTCATGTTTCTAGTTCGTTGAATGCTCCATTTTTTAGTTCTTTTCATGACATTTGGAGCTTCAAAATCCGCCATGTTCAATGGATTCTCAGTATCATTGAAGCAAAAGATTAGAACATTTGGAACAATTTGTGGGTCTTCTTGAATTTGCGTCTTCAACGTTTGAATGAAGCCAATCTTTGACGTTCTTGTATTCCTTTCAATAGGCGGCATCGTTATCCTAATTTCATCATTGCCTCCGGCCTCTTGAGACTTGGAACACTCCATTTGTTTCTCGTTTAATCCACCTCCAAATGATAAATTTCTTCACCAACAATTTAATTGTCCAACATTTAGAGATGAGATTTGTATTTTTAAGTGGATTATAGGTGAAACTTTCCACGACATTGACCACTAAATTACTATATAGGAAATAGTGGTGACCAATTCAAGAAGAAGAACATTGACTAACAAATCATAAGGATATGTCGCCTTACGGAGGCAGTGACATATTCATAACCCATATTCATCCAAGTTTGAGTGGGCAACAAGTAATTTGCAACATATTCTTGGGTGATTTCACGAACCCGTTCATGCAAAAGTGTTAAGAATGAGAAATATAATTGGGATCAAAATATGTATTCTCATTGATATTCATAACTTTTAAATAGGATAACAGCTATCAACTAATAAAAAATATAAACTAATTAAATATTTAGAATAAAATAAAATATACTACAAATCATCGATATTTTTCATAAATAATGTATTCTCGAGATATTATATCTCAATAATGAGAAATGGTGGTGAGCAAGCCAACAAGGGATTAAGTATTTATAAAAATATATGTTGTTCTGGGTCGCAATCTAATTTTTGAGGTTTCAAAATTTGGACCATGACTAAAAATACAAGGACTAAAACATAAATAAAAGTAAAATGAAACAAAAGAAGAAAACCAAATTTAAATCGAAATAAAAACAACAAATAACCCACAATTAAATAGAAAATTAATCTCTTCACATCAATGTTGTTCAAATTTATTACAAAAGAGAAAATGAGTTTAGAATAAAATTACAAAATGAAATACAAAGACGGACTTACGGTTCGTAATGACCCCTTATGTGACCGCACAGCTCTCAAACACTCCTCCACCTCAACCACATCGTGCAAACTCCTGGAAAAAAAATGGTGACCAAGTATAAAAATACTAGGTAATCAACTTACTTGTAAGCTCTTGTCACGTCTTTAATCTAATAGGTGTCCACGGGCTTTACTCTAAGCTCTAGGAATTTCGACTGAGTAACTGCTAACGGCCTGGAGACTACCTTTGTCATTTTTGGATGTCGTGGAGGTCTACTAGATTCTTAAGTCATCTATGTTAGGTTACGGAGTCTGCTACTTATTTATAGTTTATCAAATGGTTATACATATTAAAGTTATATATATATATATATATATATATATATATATATATATATATATGGTAAATGACATATAAGTAAATGGTCATATTATTTGGTAAAGCTTGGTAGATGGTTATGTACAGTAGACGGCCGGTAAAGTTATGTATACTAAATTGAACCATATATGTACACCCCTTGTCAGTGCTTTGAAAATGCATTTTCTACATTCTCGGTATGTTTTTACTGTATATACTTGAAGTCATCAATATAAACTTCTAGTTAATATTTCTCTTTACATTTTCTCTCTTTTGTTTTTTGTGTTCATCTAGATCGAGTGTGTGTTGTTGTACGATTCTAACACCTGGTATTAAAGCTAGGCTAGATTCACCACGATCTGTGAAGATGGAAAGCTCAAAAATTGAAATTGAGAAGTTCGATGGATCCGATTTCTATTTTTAGAAGATGCAAATTGAAAATTATCTGTACCAGAAAGATTTCCATGAACCTCTGTCTGGGTGAAGCCAAATACTATAACCACGGAACAGTGGAAGCTCAAGAATCGGCAAGCCTTAGGGTTAATCTGGTTGACGTTGTCAAGAAATGTGGCGTTCAACTTCATTAAAGATAAAACAACATCAGACCTGTTGAAGACGTTGTCGAATATGTACGAAAAATTGTTGCCTGTGAATAAGGTGTATTTGATGCAGAGATTGTTCAATCTACAAATGTCTAAAGGTGGATCTATTATAGATCATATAAATGAATTCAATATGATTATAAGTCAAGTGAGTTTGGGGAAAATTAATTTTGAAGATGAAATTAAAGTATTGATTTTAATGTCATCTTTACCTGAGTCTTGAGATATTGTTATTGTTGTGATCGACCGTTTCCAGGGATCTAAGAAACTAAAATTTGATATACAATTTTCAACAAAAGCATTCGCAAACAAGAAATCGGGTATTCATCTGGTGGTGCTTTCAGTGTTGACCAAAGGGAAGAAGTAAATCGAACCTCTTTGCATTTTCTCACTCTTGTTCGTTGTGTTCATCTAGATCCAGTGTGTGTTGTTATGCAATCTTAACAGTCTAGACAGTTTAAAGTTTGTCTCTTGTCTCCAGGACGTCTAGGACAAACTCCTCGAGCTAACCTACTCGCTGAGTGCACATATGTCTATACCTTTGATCGTCACTCTCAATCCTAGGGTGCATTGTCTACTAAAAAATGTATTAACCTAGGTCAACATGTAAACTACTCTAGCTATAGCGCCCTGATCTTAACTTGGTTCTCTAGTACATGCTTGTTAGGGAGATATTCATATCGATCATCTAAAGCATGGGACACATAGTCTTAAGGTTACCACGAGTGATACCTAGAGGTTAAGGAGGTCTATTGGATTCCTAAAGCAACTAGATGGCTTAACACGGACTTCTGGCTCTAGGATACTATGTTCTAACTTCTTGAATCTTTCCAAGTCTAGGAGCACTAGGGTCTCTAACCATTGCTCCCGGTCTTAAGGTGCTTAGTCTATTGAAAGCGTCCTGACGTATGTCGTCGTCTAGCTCACCTAACTCTAGTGCCCTAGTTCTAACTCTGTGCAAATAAATTCACTCTACATGGAAAACCCACAATCAACGACTTGGAGCTAAACCTACTATATTATGCAAACATACAACCAAACAAGCTGAACAGGGAGATATCATCTATCAATCATCTCGAACACATATCACAATAGCTTATCCATATTTCTAACCTAACGGAAAGTATATAAAATAGAATTCATCACAAATCTCATTAGAGGAGTATTTTGGCAATTTCTTGCATCTTGCGTAGCATATTCATCCCTGTTGCCCAACTCATATTATAATCACGCACATTCTCTTCCTACCTTACAGAAAACCTAAAACAACATGCTTCTCGGAAGTCTTAACCTAGGGGCATAACGATAATTTTTCCATAACATACATATTGTATATACTCATACAAATACATCCTTGCAAGTAAATTTTAACGACCTAAAGTAAGGAATGTTCGCATGCTAGCATGTCCTAGCGATCTCTACAAGTAGTACTTATATAAAGTCTATATAGTTACTTACTTGGAAGACGCATGCCTTACTGAGTTAGCTTTTCCGCTCGTTAAGAACTCCAAAAAATTTTGAAATTTCTCTAGATCTTAATTCAAGTCAAAACAGGGTTGGTATCAAAATTGGAGCGAAACCCTTATAAACAAAGGTCAAACAAGGTAAAAAGGTATACTCATACGCTTACAAGCGCGCTCACACGCAAAGAAGGGCTGCCCACGTGCACACTCACACGCACATACCAACGTGCCTAGGAAGAGGAGTATGCCCACTCCTTGTTTGACACGTGAAATAATTCTATTGGCGCGCACATAAAACAAGTCAGATCTGCGGTAGCTAGTCGGATAAGGTGAAATGACGAGTCACTCCATTCGCTGCGTGACGTGTGGCTTGTTTAGGCTCCTCTCGTCGCTTGACATGTGACTCTATGACGTTGGTTCAGAATTCAAAACTCACCAAACTTACATTTTTTTACATTAGCTAGAACATCATCTTTCCGTCAAATCAACTTCAGCTTTCTTCACGAAATTTGTGAAAACCTCTTCATACTAAAAATTTAGAACTTAATTCCTAGTAAAATTCATGGGTCTTGGAAAAATTCGATAAGAAACGGAAAATCTTACCTCAACCTTACCATTTCTTGACGGATTCGAACAAATCACATGCCCAAAGTTGTTATCCTCAACATTCCGACTATTTCTTGTAAAGGATCTCCGACGAAATTCCGATTCCAAACCGTCGATCTAATTTTTCACTTCCAACCACTCCTTCAAACCGTAACTTTTTTTTCCTTTTCCTTTTATTTCTCTGTTTTCTTCCTCCTCGTTAGAACTTTGATTAGGGACTTATCCATACTCCTAAATGGACAAAATTACCATTTTGTCCCTTGAATTGACTTGAACACCCTTTTTCCAATTTTTTACCATTTTTTTTAAATACAAAATTACCATTTCTAAATTACATTATTTTGAATATTAAAAACTAGAGATGGATTACAACTTTTGTTGTTTCAATTTTCAATTTTTTATTAAATAGATATCATAAACTTTAGAAAAGGTCGAATACGTCCTAAATTTTCAATTTGTCTGATAGATCCATAAATTTTAAATTTTGTGTTTAATAAGGTTCTAAATTTTAATAAGTTTTAGACATGCAACTTGTGTTTATTTCTGAACTTTTAATTTTGTATCTAATCCATAAATGTATATTGGACGTTTTTTAAAATTAAGAATCTCTTAGACATAAATTTTCTTTCCTTCTTTTTTTTTTTTTTTTTTTTTTTGTATGCATATTAAACTTTCAATTTTATTTTTAGTAAATTTGTTAGTTTAGAAAATGTTTAATATATGAAGCATAAGAAAAATGGAACTTTACGAATGTATCATACAAAGACTTATTAGATAGACAAAATTATAATTTAACAAAAACTTAGATTGATTCATTTTTTGTGAATTTGTGAAAAATAAAAAACAAGAATTTGAACACGTATGCATGCTCTAAAATTTTTGGCAGTATGAAATATATTTTGGTAACTACGTTCTTTTACACCGTCTCAAATTGATAATACGAAGTTAAGTTTGAAGTAGGTAATATCTTATCAAAAAGGATTATAGTTTGATTGGCGTAAAGCATTTATCTTCTACTAAAAAGTTAGATGTTTAAGCATCTCATTTTCACTTATGGTTGAACTCAAAATCTAGATGGGGGTATATACACCGAATGTATTTTAGTGGAGGCAAAATGTGGTCTCCACCCGGAAATGATTTGGTTGGACCTTGAGTTTGAATTTTAGATAGGTGATAGGGTTCATCCTATCTCGATTTCACTCTTAGTACTATTTTCCCGGCCTAATTTGGGGTATAACTCTTTTTTTATGTTTTCTTTAAAACCTTTCCTATTTTTAGTTCTTATAGAGCGTTTTTGGACATTTAGACTATCAATCCCTCTCGCAAAGTGATCTTAAGACTCCTTGAAATAACTCATCAAGGTGGCCTTAAGATATTCTTTGATCGACTCATCTTGTGGGTTGATTGTGAGCTTTTCTTGGTTCAAAAAGTACTAGGGTAGTCACCAAATTATCATTAAAATGACTTGTAAAATCCAGTTAATAGATTTTGAGTTTTCCTTAGTTAGATAATCTTTTATCCTTGATATCACCTATCAAATCTAGTTTGCTCATTTTGGACTTTTATTAGTTCAAAAGATTCCAAGATAATGCACAACTTTTGAGCACATTGGTTCAATAGGACAAAAACATAGTCCAAAAATATTTGGTGTTGAATTGTAATTCTGAGAGTCTCTTTCACATCTCGATTTTGCATAACCATCTTGAGTTCACTCAATTTCTCTTGGGTTAGAGATCGTCCTAGAAGTCAAAGCACACCTCAACACTTGAGACGTTGGGTTGGTTCGAGCCTTGTTGGAGAAGAAAATGAGTGCTTGTTTCGTCCATCAAAGGGCATACTCAAGTCATGCAAGACCATAATCCGTTTGGACTAATGGAAACACCATTTTGGAGACAAATTGAGGTACACATTATGAGATACTTGGTACTCCAGGAAAAGAAGCAACCAAGCCCCAAGCAATCGTCCAGAAACAACCAAGCCCCAAGAAGCTGTATTTTTACTTCCATCTATTATGAGTACTTTAATCATTTGTTAATGTCTTCTCCAAACATTTTCATATCCAAATTCTAATTCGATCGACTACATGCACAGCTCTCAGAATATGACAACCTTAGCTTTATCTCTTCAGTAATCAATGCCCCAAGTTTGGTCTTGACGTTCTTGCTTACCAAACATACTAAAGACCTCATTTCAGAGGAGAGCCACAAATTCAGGAACTAGAAATACAAATATATAGAACAAGACCATTATCAAGAAAATTACAGAACTGATGATATCGATACTCCAATGCTCCAATGTCATAACAAATGATGTCGAGGCCTAACCAACCCAAGTCCAACTCGACAACACAGTTCTACAAGCAATTCAATATATGAAAGTAACAAATCCAAAGTAAAATCGAATATACCAAATCATCGCCACGACCATATAACGAAGCAAGAGATATAAAAGTTTACATCTCACTGCAATCCCCTGCCTGGCCCAACCCTTTCCATTTATTGCACGCCTAAAAATCAGGATTAAGATATTTCAATTATTATAAAGTTTTACATAAAGAGCCTGTGATGTTGCATAGAGGGCATACAAGTATATAGTACAAAATGCCGAAAGCAGACCAAACAAACAAACCAAACCCCCAAACATTCAACTGTTGATTGATAAATAAAGGATCGGGAAACAACGCGATGTGATTTTGGTGGTTATTTTGAGAAATTTCAAAGCTACCAAATTCATGGGATGAGGGAAAAGGTGATTCAACTGAAAGCCATAAACTCCTCCCCATCCCAAGCGACTCCCTCCCACCCCCAGTGTGTTTTTGTCTCTGCAAGTTTGATGAAAGCACTGTGTTCAAAAAGCTTAGAATCCAGTAGTAAGACTGCAGAAGAGCAGCATCAGCGGGACTGTTTAATACTCACGCCCCTTGTATGGCATTTCCTGTTCATATAAGAAGATCTGAAATGCATAAGGCTCGCGACATAAATGCAGACGAGATATCAACGCAACAGTCACCCAAGTATTATCTTTTCTAGGTGAACTGTATAGGAAAAATATTTTAAAAGGCTCAAGACAATCTGAGGGGCACTTACAGGTTGGTAACCCGGCATGTACATGCCATGCCTCGGGTGGCTAAGAAGCATGGGTTGTGCATACTGCATTCAAAGGAATAAAAGTTATTATGTACGGAACTTTGAATTTAGAATAAGGAAATAAAGAACGCCGTAACTTCATATATTCAGTAAACCATACTTGAGGTCCATTTGGCTGAACATATCCATGTGGTGACTGCATTGGTGCAATCATTGGATTGAAAACAACAGGCTGGTGACCTGGAAATGAAGGCCCAATCTGCAGAACCATGAATAGTTGGAAACTATTATAGAGGATCTAGATGTAGTAGATTCTGGCAGATATGATAAATCAACAGATAAGTTGAATTTATTTGCCACTGCCAGGCCATCCATAAAAAATGTATAAACAGTTATATTTTCATAGAAGCTAATTTTTTTTGAGAGAAACAACACAACAAGACAATATACATGTACTTACTCCAACACCATAAGGCATCCCATGCATATGGGGCACTGCAGGAATGTTGGCCTGGTAGTAGAACGAACCATCAGACATAGATGCTGGTGAAGGTGGCCTAACAGGTGCTTGAGATGGGGTGAAACTCTTTGCATTAGGATTGAGTTTGAATTCCTATTCACAATTGTAGGCAAAACGTAAAAGAGCCAAAGACGCTAGTTTTTAACTCATAAAAATAAAAAATAAAAAACCTTCATGATCGTCCTACACTTGCTGAACGTGTCCAGCAAAAAAAGAATACCTTAGGCAAAAGAGAATACCTTAGCACGAGGATTAAGGGTTGATTTTTCAGAAGATAGTGATCCCATTGATGAGCTAGGAGATAATACAGGACCACTAGATGTACCAGCAGCACCATCTGAATTCATTGATACAGAACTACCAGGTCGGCCACTAATGTTCAACATTTGAACTTCTCCACGAGATTTGCCAGGTTCTGGGTCATCAGATAGTTCGGGAGGACTTGACTTCTCATTATGCTTTGATGGAGCACAAGATGGAGCATGTGAGGCAACATTAGGCAGTATCCCTCCATCAGATCCATCTTTCTTTAGTGGCTGCAAATCTATTGTTTCCATCACCAAATTCCAATTAGCAGCAATAACTAACATGAGTAGAGAAGAATCAAACTTAATGGTAAATTTAGAGATGAATCTGCATGTTGAATGCAATAAGCAACACAACACAAATAGACCAGCAAGAGAGAGTTATCACCAGAAAATGGAAAGGAAAAAAAAAAATCTCTTCAAGGAAGATTGACTATGGCCTACGACTAGCATCTGGTACATGTCACTTTAAATCTTCAATCAAAATAGTAATTGAATCCTAACATATTATAAGCTAGGAATTGTGCAGAAAATGACTCACCATCGCATTTAGCTAATTGAGAGTCATTAACTCCCTGCTGCAATAATAGAAGAATAGAACGAGTAAGTCCAGGAAAACTTTACAACAAGCAACAAAGCAGATTTTACAAACACTATTTTAAAAACCTACCATGTCCTTTTCTACAGACTCTTCCGCAGCATTCTCCCCGTGATGTTTGTCCTGGATCCTATATTTTAGACATTCAAACCAGAAAATCAATCACAATTATGAATATGTGGTCTTCAAAACATCATTTCTTACTGAGTCCGGAAATCCATTGTCCTCCAGGAAAAAACAATAGCATATTGTAAAAGTACAAACCTGCTTTCAATTTCCAAAGTTGGGCAACTTTTGCATGAATTTTCAGATGCGAGTTGTCTGGCATGATTAATAGGAGTAGATCTAGATAGATCTACACCCATATTTGTCAGGGAGGGTTGTGCTTGATCCTGCAAATCGGGACAAGTTAGCCTCCATTTCATTCATCTCTAGAAGCAATAAACGAACATAAAACGGCAAGATAAAAACCTCTTCTTTCATTCATAAGAGGAAAAGACCTATTTCAATTTAACCGATTACAGTAGAACATAAACCAAGCAGGATAAATAACCAAACAAACTCTCAACAGCACCATCTTGAAATGATTGGCCCGTCATTACTAAATATTTATTTTTAGAAGAAAATAAACAATAATAACTTTGAGCTAGGCATGCGTAAGACTATCAAGATGTTCCAAGTCTTAATCCAGTTTTTTACAAGATTAATTTGAAAAAATGGTCTGATCAACCTAATAATAACAAAATGCTTAGACTTGAAGATGTGGGACTACACAATTTCCATAGGACATTTAAGAAAATAAAGTCAAGCCACTGATAAGAAAAAATTAATACTCCATGCATTCAAACATAGTTTTTTGAAATGACAATATTATTATCCATTTGAGCCGCTACTATTTTCCTAAAAATACTTGATCAACATACTGAAGAATTAAAACCACAAGGAGATTATAATAAAAGTCAATTCAAGAAATACCAAGGATGAAGAGCTTGAGACAGAAGCTGCATCACTCCATTTTCCAGACAATGTGTCTGCAAGCCTAATATCAGAGCTAGAAGACCCCCCAAAGGTTTCCATGTTACGTGAATTGAATGATGTGTCTTCATTCTCATCAAACCCGCTATCATCAGCCACCTTCCCACGAAATACAGAAGAGAACCTGGTTTCCTCATCAATATCAAACTTATCATGGAGATCAATACCTCTTTCCTGTTTAAATAAAATAAAAGGAAAATATTGAGTTTCAGAAAAGTTGGATCAAATTCTATGGCCTGCAAAATGCAGTTTGAGGAATGCTATCAGATGCCAAAAACTACCTCTGCTAAATGAAGATCTTCAGTGTCCTCCCCCTCTATTTCTCTAGCTATCCTTGAAGCTTCCTTTTCCAACTCTCTTGTTTGAGGGCCTCTCTCAAGCTTTGTGGTATAGAGTTCTTCATCAAAAGTGCTTCTAACTCCAAAAAGTTTTTCGTTGACTTCAAACTGATCCCAACTCCTAAAATAAGCAACAACCAGAAGCACATATAAAAATGTATATAAGAACGTAACAAAAGTAATTTGAAAACCTTCAAAGAAACATATAAGGTATTACAGAAATTATAGCAACTGCTTCAGGAACTGACGTCCCATATTTAAAATAATACGATGCCTCTGTAAGAATATAAGATTACCTGCAATTATAGTCTTTGAGATTCAAGCAACCAATGAGAACAATTACACATTAATTATGAAATAAACCTCAGACACTGGCTTTGGGGATCCATCCATCACCAAAAGCTTAAAATTTAAAAAATATAGAAATTGATTGAGAGAAATACAAATATCTTAAACTCCTGCCCAACAAATGCATTTAATTCTAGCAATCACTTTGTTAACCATGACCATGTCTAGCCACAACAATACTCTTCTTATTCTGCAAATAGTGATGTTTTGCCAAAAAAGTGATGGTTTTAAAGATATGTAGATGCAAGATGTAGCTGGTCGGTCCAAGTTCACAAAATTCTCGTACGCAAATAAATCAACTTAATAGAAAAGTGAGCAAATATTGGGGCTCGATGGATTGCAATCACACTACAGGGGAACTCCACATGATTAGAGAATTTCCAAAATAAAAGATGAGTAACAAGGTTTGAGGGAAGTGCATAACAACCTATTCCATGGACCATCAAATATGTTATCCAGCTCAGGAAATTGAGGATCATCATCATCAGGTACCCATGGTTTCAATTCTCTTTCTGCATCATGTTGACGAGACTGTGAAATAATACTGTCTATCAAAAGTTCCTGATTTTCATAATCAACTTCATTTGATAGTCCATCCTTTGTAACAGTCACGTCCTGTAATCAATTGTCAAGCAGAATGATCATATTATTGAAGATAAATTGAGAACAAAAGATGGCTATGAGAAACCATAGATTAACAGACAATCTTTCATGGTCAACAGATACTGACATAATATTCCGTTGAAATGCTACAAAAGAAACCACACTAGAAGGAAGACCCCATGACTGCTTGTTATTATCACAAGAATGGGGAAAAAAAGATAATAAGACTCTTAAATAGCAAAAGCAGAACCTTGGCTATAACTTGCACGAGATCTTTAGCTGGTATTACTAAAGTCTTGGAAGGAGCCTTAATCAACGAGTCTCCAATGGTTTTCTGCCCCCGTGAAGAAGTATCTTTTGTCAAGCGTGCCATTTTTAATATAATTCCTGAAAATGAGGATCAAATAAACACTGCTTAAGACACCAGCTTATAGAATTACAGATGATGTAAGGATAAAAAAATTAGTTATAAGGCTGCTTGTGAAATACATTTGACATAAGAAAAGTAGTGGAAAGAGAACATACCAAAATCTTTTTCAGTATTGCTTGAGTGGAATATTCCACTGTATATAGATCCATTTTTAACCTGGACGTCTACATGTTGTCCAATAAAACATGCTGTTAAATAGACTAATCGATCATGTGATGAACTCCCAAAAGTTCCGTCTTTGCTACCAGCAGCTAGTGCTCCTGCATAAACAAATATTCGAGAGAATAAAGTCAAGTATGAGTTAATTTAACAAAAAATAAAACGGATAAGAAACTCACTTGTATTAGTTAATCTGTTGGGGTTTGACTTTCCAGGCTGAAATTTATTCTCAAACTTAGTTCCTACATCCCTATCGCCTCTACGACGTCCAAAACCATTAGCGGAAGGCTTGGAATTTATGGATTGTTGTAGATTCATATCAGTTGCAATCCAGAACCTATTGAGAGAAGGTAGAAATATATGGAATCACCATTCTGCCAAATACTAATATGTTTGAATTAAATATCATGCTTTCTATGCAAGAGTAACATGCAACAGAAGGAGAATCGATGTCCTACAGTAGACAGGACAGAAAAATATATTCAGGAAAATCATTAGCCCTTGAAAAGTAATGACACAAGCTACTGAGGAGAATTTTTTTAAGAGTTACTACGATTTTCTAGTGCGATAATAAGGAAGAAGATGGAAATAATCTGGTTAAGCTCAACTATCGCAACAGTGGAAGTAGCAAAATAGTATAATTCCTATGGAATTGAAAGGAAATCCAGGGACCCACTAAATATTGACTATAAATAAATCAAACGAAGTATACACATTTGAAGATTTTGATCTCGGATCAAAATTCAGATTACAAATTTTTAATCCACTTTCTTCCCAATGCTGATCCTCATGCGGTCTAACAAGCAATGTTGATAGAGAAATATCTGAGTGTGACTTAATCGCTTAAATTACCGAACTTACAGTAAAGTTCACTGTCCAGGCATGCTTTGTTTCTCCGACTTTGAAACATACAATGAACAAATAAACGACGTCTAGCAGCAAGATCGTAAAAAAAAATATTGATACCACAACAGAAAAACAAGAACAGTGGCATAATGTTCGGAGAAAGGGTAAGTAAAAAGAAAACCAAATCCAATCAATTTTCCGCAAGAAAATGCAACCAAATAAGGAAAAGATCAACAATTCAAAATTGAAAAATCTACCAAATGCCAGATGGTAAATCAATCGAAACACTTTCACAAGCAAGCCCATCAAAGTGAACCTCAAACCTAACATCATCAATTTTTATGTCAATTTTATCGTCCGTTTCCTATCATCCAAAATATGCCAAGCCACTAAAAACCAAAGCCCCTAGAAATTACAGCTCCAAGAGAGAAAACTAAAAGCATCGATATCTCCATAACAGGGGAGCAAAAAAAAACACAAAAAATATGAAATTGACACAACAACATTCAAAACATGATCCTCACCTGGATAGACGCAAATAATCGATAGAATTAACAAAGAAAAACGGCGAGTCGCAGATGGAAACAGGGGAGGTGGATTCTATTAGGGTTTAGGGAACGGTGCAAGGAAGGAGGCTGGTTCCTGGTGGAAAAATTAGGGTTTTCTTTATGATGCGAAGAATGCAGATAAATAGCAAGATCAAAGATGGTGATCGGGAACAGAGAACCACAGGAGACCGCAGAAAGGAGAGGGAAATTGTAGCGAGAGAGAGAGAGGGTCGATGCGGCCTCGAAATGATAGCACCAAATGCCTTCGGGTGGGGTGAAAGAACTACCTATGAAAACTGCGATCTATTTATGGACGCTTCAAGGGGACTAAAATAAAACTATTAATTATTTTTTACTGTTAATTATTTTTTAAAAAACACAACCGAAAATATAATTATTTTAATCTCTCCCTTCAAAATAAATAATATAAAGATATTCTAAATAATTATTATTATTGGTCAGTCTAATAATTAATTAATTAGAGCATAGATTAATTAATTTTTTATTAAAAATTATTTAAATTGCATTAACCTTTTTTAAGAGTAAAAATTCTCTATACAAACTAATACGAGTTCTTTCAATATATTTTATGTTTACTCACATGTATCATACGAAAATTTATACGAGGTCATTTAACATAGAATTATCTGAGCAATGTAGCTTTTGTAGCTACTATGATTGAGCTATCGGAAAAAAAATGCACCTTGTTGGTATAAAAATATCTTTCGGTTTTTTGAATTTTTATTGGGTATCGTAAATTTGGTAATTTGGTAGAGGTGCTTAGCTAATTTTTTGTCGTGTTTAGTTATATATTTATGTGCGCATTAAATATATAACTAATAAAACCCGAAGTTTTGCCCACTGAATTAACTAACAAAACCCGAAGCTTTGCCCATTGAATTAACGAACAAAACCCGAAGTTTTGCCCACTGAATTGACTAACAAAAACCAACGTTTTGCCCACTGAATTAACTGAGAAAACCCGAAGTTTCGCCCACTGAATTAACTGAGAAAACTCGAAGTTTCGCCCACTGAATTAACTGAGAAAACCCGAAGTTTCGCCCACTGAATTAACTGAGAAAACCCGAAGTTCTGCCCACTGAATTAGCTGATAAAACTCGAAGTTTCGCCCATTGAATGAAATAATAAAACCCGAAGTTTTGCCCACTGAATAAGCAAAACAATTGGCGCTATATATTTGGTAATGTACGTTACGATATATATTATAAAATTGTGTTCGGTTCGGGTTAACTCAAAGTATTGCCCAATGAACCTAAAACTCGACCGGATCTATTTGGGTTCAGAAAAATTAACCCAACCCAACTCAGAATGCTAATCCAACCCAACCAAACCCTTATAATTCAGGTTGGGACGGTTCGGGTTGTTGGGTGTCACGTTTATATATACACCCTACCTAATAGGTCAATTAAAATAATCTAACATTAATTATGAGATAAATTTGTGGTTTTTCTTTTGATATTCAACTTTAAAAAAAATGTTACTCTTCACTTCATATTACATTATTGTTTATGAAGATTTGTTATTTTCCTCTTTTTTATACTTTTTTGTCCCATTAATTAAATAATTTAATATATGTCATGTCGATAATGTATTATGACTTATGTTCAGATACGTCATGCACTCTGTATTAGTATGATTATATTTAAGATTATGAGTCGTTGACGTGCTAAAAATGTATTCATCAAAATGTTTATGAAATAACGAACGTACGATTTGCATATTATATTATTAGAATATATTTTATATAGCTTAGATTTTTCACTTATATTTAGAAATTTAATAGTATATTTTATATATTTTATATCTTCAGATTTGGTTATATTTAGAAATTTTCTCTTATTTCTATCATTTAGTTTGTAGTTTGTATTCTATTTAAACGCTGTGAATATTAATGAAAATTGAACTTTTGATCCCACCTATGTTTCTCGGGCTTTTCATCCCACTTTTGTTTCTTATTCTTAACATGATTCTTAACATTATATCAGAGTTTTATTCTTAATATGGTATCAGAGCATCATTCTTAACCTATATAATTTAAAGTTATGGAAACTTCATGCATATTGTGTGTCATGTGCATCGAGATATTACCTCGTTGTGATTAGTACGGACGTGAACCTTACAATATTTATGTTCGTCATGATGTTATGATACGAATTGTACACGCCACAATATTACGTGGCCTTGTTTCCCTTCATGGCTTCGGCAGTGTAAGTATGCGCTAGTTAAAGGGCAGACCTAGGGGGTACGTATGCACCTGCCTGGTGGGTCCATATGTGCATACATGGACAAGGTGTAGAGAAGTAATGTACATTAAATTTTAAGCTCACACTATACAGCAGAGTTTAAGGCTAAAGAATGAAATAATCTTGATGAAAGGATAGGTCCCATAATTGACTATGTTTGCAATTTTTGACCTCAGAAGTGGAATCAATTAAGTATTTAATACTCAAACTACGTGCTACTCTTATTTTTAAGGTAAAGGTCAGGCGTCTTTACACGTTTGATAACTTTGCGGTAACGGCCACCAAATTAGGGTAGTTACATGCCTGCGTTTTCCTAAGTAAATTTTATGCACATTATAGATATGTTATGTACGCAGTGACGACTTTGATTTCAATATGAAATTAGGGTCATTACACAAAAGAGTTCACACTAATGAAGATGGTCGTGTACCGACCAAAAAACCTTTTACCAATGGAGATAGTGTCACTTACTTGGATCTTTTCTTTATTAACCAATGTGGGACTCCAATAATCATATACTTGAATAAAGTACACCATTAAGTCTCTCCTTAAACAACATCTATCCATCTGACACTATCTGGATTTTAATATGATCCTACACCTTCGAGACTCACAACTTCTTTGTTCAGCACTTGAGTCATTACGACTAGCAACATGCCTCCACAAGCGGTATGTTATTCTTCACTTTGAGCATAAGCCCTCGTGATTTTGTTTTTAAATTTCTCAAAAGGTCTCGTACCAATTGAGACATTAAACTAGTATGTAGAGTTCGTATGTTACGAGAAGTGCTTGAGATCCACGAACATGAGTAATGGAGGTCAATCACATTAGCTCGATTTAAGCTAACATTTAAGATCGCAGTGTCCTAACACGTACCATGGCAGTCTTGCTTGAGGTCCATTAACATGAATAACGGGTCAATCGCATGGGCTCACTTTAGGCTTCTACTGACGGGTATGAAAGGGGGTTTATTAATGATTTATTAAAAAGGCTAACACGATGAATCAATGCATTCTTTTTTTATTTATATGCATTGTGTCGAGGAGTCTTTTGAAAGAAAATTCAACTATTACTATTAGGTTCTAGATCACGACTATACACATAAACGACAATATGTAGGAAATAATTATAAATAAAGTAAAATATTTATTTATTTAGAAACATTTAATTAGAGTTAAATATAATTAAAAAAAATAAAAAATTATTTTTAAAACTTGTAGAAGAATAAATAATAATAATAATTATAAAATTAAATAAAAATGTGCATATATAATTATAAAGTAAGCTACCATTTATTTTTAAAAAATTATAATAAATTCGAATTTAATTATAAACTCGGTAATAATGGCTTAAGTGAGGGGCATTTGTGCAATTATGTGAATATGAGAGGGCATATACGGTAATAAAAATATAAACAATGACTTTCCAGGAGTAAGACGAAGTCTTTGAGGAAGGGGGGGGGGTTAAAACGTTTTCAAAACCCTTGGTGCCAAACCCTTTCCCTCTCTGAAGCCGTCCTCTGTTCTTACACTTTCATAGAATCCAAACCCTAATCCTACTTTCTTCTTTTCTGCTGTATTATCTTCTGATTTATAGCCCCATTTGGTGTTAATTCATACTATTTCTATCGTTTTCGCATACATTTCTTCTACTCCTCCTTCGCTAATCGAGTTGGAAATGGTATCTGGCTTGAGAATCGACGGTGGGACTCAGATACTCCCTGCTCGCGTCCGAAAAACCATCCAATCCATCAAAGAAATCGTCGGGAATCACTCTGATGCCGATATATATACAACTCTCAAGGAGACCAATATGGATCCTAATGAAACTGCACAGAAGTTGCTCAACCAAGGTTTTTCTGTTTCTTTTTCTTTTTCGTTCTTTTTCCCTCTCGGCCTTCTTTTCTTTGCTCGCTTTCCTTTCTTTGTAACGCTTCATCCATTATAAGGTTTATTGTTCTTAAGACGTAAAGATGACTTCAATCACTTTGTTGGCTCACATTCTTTCGTTGGGCGTCTTTGTTTTGCTTTGTTGTATATTTTTATTTTTATATTTGGGGCTCTGGTTTTTTGTCAGAAACTATTGTGCGCATGCTTCTTCTGTCGGAGCAGTGGGAAAGGTCAAAATTTTGTTTCTGATGGTTTAGGAAGTCATTGAACGTTAAAGATTGTTTTTTCACCGTGGAAAGTTGCTCAGTTGCTTTAAATTTAAGAAAAGAGCTGACGATGGTTGTTCACCGGTGCCAAGGACTTGATTCCAATTTTATTATTCGCTTTGATTTGTTATTTTCTGAGAAATTAGCAGTTAGGTGGCGACAACATTGAGTTGAGTGCAAATTTTCGGATTATATGTTTTTCCCTTCCATGTTTTTTTTTTATCAGTTCATCTGATAGTTAACTAGATTCTGTCATCTTCTGATACGACTTCGGCATTTGTCAATTCCTATCTATCGTGTTTGTGGTGGCAATAGTTGAGTTGGATTCCTGCTTGAACTGTGTATCGTTCCATCATCCAATTTATACGATGAATTTCTCAATGAAGAGTTTGAAAATGTCTTTAGTACTTCTTTGGTACTTTCTTCTGCCTGCATCATCCTATTATTATTATTTTTTTGGACGTTTATATGTTTAGGCAATGTATTCCTATTTGCACCCCACATCCTATTTGCACTCCACATGTTTGTTGCTTAGTGTATGAAAATCAAATTTAAAACAGTGTGCACTAATGAATATAATGTTTATCCAACCAAGAGACTGGGTTAACGTTCAACCAGAGAGGATGTGGGAGAGAATGAATGTCTAATTGCTCTCCACATGGTTCCTTCTGTAATTATCTGCTTTAGAAAGTTACTTAGTGTATGAAAGTCAAATTTAAAACAGTGTGCACTAATGAATATGATGTTTATCCAACCAAGAGACACTATGGGTTCACGTTCAACCAGAGAGGATATGGGCTAACAATTATCTGGGGATGCATATTTTGGGAATTACGCATGTCATAAATTTTCCTAACATGCGAGTGCACCACTCTACATATGTTAAGATATTCTTGTTGCATGTTATAAAGAGGGTAAACTTATCCCCTGAGGAGCGGCCCCATTGGCTCAGACTTGCAGTCTTTGAGTAACACCTACTAAGAGATTGCATGTTCAAATCTTCAAGCAAGCTTAGTATGGAAAACCCTTGATGTCTTTGAAGTCTGAGCCATTAGTTGGGCATGAATTTATTTTATAAGAAAAAGAAGTAAACTGTTGGAAAACAAAAGGGGAGAGAAAGCAGTGCAAGTAATTAGCTAACATGGAAATGCTCTGTTATCAGCCAGAATAAGCCAACTGAGTTAAACTTAAATTTATATTTTGTATAAAAGCACATATAATTTCATAGCATCTTTTACCGCCTTTGATTTATATGGATTTTATTTTTTCTGTCTTTTTTTATCTATCGCATAAATATTCAATTTCTTATTATATTAGTTATTTGCCAGATCCATTTCGTGAAGTGAAGAGAAGAAGAGATAAGAAGAAGGAGGTACAATCACAACATTTTGGTTTCTTTGCCAGCCATTAATCTCATCTGTCTTTCTCTGTGGTTACCATGGATGGCCAGCTGTTACTAACAGAAGTAAAGAGTTGTATAAGTTCATGTTTCAAATTTATGTCTTCACATATTGGTTCATTTCGTGATGATGGCTAATGTTCTAAAGGCTGAGGTGCTGTATAGGCGAGTCATAAGCCCAAAGAAATATGTGAGATTAAAACCTCATAAAAATAAAAGATATTGATGAAAAATGTAATGGTTTCAAATTTTAAAATATTAATCATAATAATATTATGAAAAAGAACTAGAACAAAGAGTCTCACATCTATACCTTTTCTTCCATAACTGTCCTCACCTGACATCATAATCATTTTCCATGTTCACTAATGTGAATGCCTTTTTCTTAAGCTACTCATTTATTTTGGTTGGTATGCACTATTGTTCTTTTTGTGTGTGTGTGTGTGGGTAGAGCGATAATATTCCAGTTTTGTTCTAAGCTTTTGTTAATTTTTGTTTTGTCTACTGAAAAGTACTGCTGTTATGTTCTTCAAATTTTATTCAACCATCTGGCATACTACAGGTTCCAAGCTCTGACAATCATATTCCATATATCTAGTTGGTTTTGGATACTGAAAAAAACCAAGACTCTGAGCTATTTACTCTTTTAGGTTTTCTCTCCAATTTTGTTTTTCTATTCATGCTCATTTTACATCTAGCTTTATCATTTTCTTTTCTTTTTGATGTCATTTTTTCATCATGAAATTCTTATGGCTGCTAGTTTTAACTTTACATTGAAAGATAGTTAGCTTGAAACTGAGGTGTAGATGTGTTTTGTTCTCAGAATATGGGATACAAAGGTTCACTGGAAGCACAAAGAAACTCTGAGGATGTGAGGCAAGGGACAAAGGTATATACATCGTCTGATCGTAATGTCCGGAGAGGGGCCTATGCAAAAAGTCCTCGGCCTGGTACTTTTTAATCTTTGCCTATTATTTTTCTTGATGCACTGTATGGTGCAGATTCTAGACATTTTGTTATAGTCTGTTGATGAAGTTCACATATATGGTTGCTCAATTATAATTGAAAGGATTTGATTTCATTCATTTTTATCTCCTAATTTTAGTCAGAAAAGAGTGTATGATGAAGATGAACACAACAAAATTACATGGGCTTATGGTTTATCAGCATGTTCTAATTACCTCCTTGGTTTGCTTTCTCTGATATGCTCATTGAGCTGATTGATGATTGATTTATGTAATCTAGGCATCAGCAAGGAGTTCCGCGTTGTAAGAGACAACAGAGTTAATCGAAATGCAAATAGAGAAGTAAAACCTGCATCTTCACCTTTGGCAATATCCACCAACGAGGTGTCTACAAATGTGGCAAAATCAGGGTATGCATCCTTAATCTTCTTCTTGTCCTAGCCTTTTTGTATTTTGACTTGGTTTACTAATTATTATTTTTTCATCCTTTTGAATTTTTTTTCGTATTAAATTAAGTTGTATCATAAATCATGGTTAGAGAGGAATGAAGGTACTTTCAGTGGTTAGGATAGGATGGATGCATTTTGTGTAGGGCTAATTTTGTAGCCTTTCTAAATCATCTTTGACGAAGGACTTTACTTTGCAGGCGCTCCTTTTCCTTCATCTTGCTAGGTGGGAACATTTTTTGCTATATTGTTATAAATTCCATTGCAGTTGGGCTTTTGCTTTTCATACGTCAGTAAATGCCTGCTTCTCCTGATAAAAAAGTGAATGTTCCTTCAAGAACGTTTCTGTTTCCTGTCAGACCATCAGTGCATTTTTAGTATAACTTTTTTCAAAAGCTTAGATTCAGGAGTAATAGTCTATTGATAGGTCTTGTAAGAAATGACAAATAAATGCAGGGAATTACTGTGATGACTAATCTATGAAATTTGGGTTATGATGCGGACCATGAATACGTATCCTAGAGTGTCTTCTACTGAAGTTTGTATTATTAGGTAGCCGTGCTCTGATTTTGTGAGGAGTGGGTCCACAAGCTTGCCTTGAAAGATTTTGGACGTTTCTGTGTATTTATGGCATTGTCTTGATGTGTAAAATTGATGTTAAATTTCAAATAACATGTTAAACATGTTCGTTTAACATTGTTATTTGGCTAGGAATTTAATGCTTACATGAGTGCAGCTGCATAAACAGAAAGCTGTAATTCATTGTTGTTACACTTTTCTCTGCACAAAACTTCGCCAGAAACTCTGAAATTTATTATTTGCAGAAAGACCGCTGCTGATGTTTACTTCTTTTTGCATTTGACTTGGAATCCTGTTTTGGGCTTGTCTTCTCCATTATATTCATCTTTGGATTTCTATGCCTAAATTTTGAAAGTTGACTTTCCCTTCTCCATCCCCAAAATCTGTTTGTTGATCAGATTTAAATTTTTATTGAATTCAGTGCATGGGCAACTAATTTACTTATTTATTCATCAGTACCACTCCGAAGGGAGCACATGGGGGGCCCTTTGGTGCTAGGTTATCACAAATATCTTTCCGGAAAACCGATTCACATCCCAACAGTCAAAGAGATGGTTATTCAAAGGGAATGACCCGGAAAGAGTCAAGGGATGATGTGGGCGTTTCCATGCAGAGTTCTGTTCCAGATACACACATAGCAAAGCCGAATGATTCTGAGCAACAGTCACCTGTGCTGGCGTCAAATGGTGCTGCTGTTGGTTTATATTTTTCTTCCACAGATCCAGTCCATGTACCATCTCCAGATTCTAGATCATCTGCTGCAGTTGGAGCTATAAAACGTGAAGTTGGGGCTGTAGGTGTTCGTCGGCAATTAAAAGATAGTTCTACAAACCAGTCGTTGGGACCAAATGTGTCTCTCACAAATTCTGTTGCTGAAAGGGATGGTTCTTCTACAGACTCATTTCGACCATTAGGTTCCATTTCTAAAGGCGAACAGCTTAGTCAAATTACTGAATCTGTGATTCCTGGCCTGGTAGGCAGCAGATCAACGTTAAATAATCAGCATAGGCAACATCAACCAACTATTGGCCATCAGAAAGGTATCTTAGTATCTTTATTTTCTTTCTTTTTTCTTTCTTTCTATATATATATATATATATATATATATATTTAGAGTGAAGAACGCTGAGGTATCATAGCATCTTTGTTATTATTGCTTGACTGCAAAGTGTTTGGATTGTCTTTTTCAATATAGTTCAGAATGTTATTTTTTATTATTTGTCAACGAACTGCTACTGTAAGTCTGCTGTTTCTTAGACGTGTTTCTTTGAGCGTGCATGTCCACACTTCATTTTTAACACGAGTGTGTGTTTACTTGGGGAATTCATCAAATTTTAGGAGAGAATTCACCATCGGCTTTGATGCAGCTTCTCAGCCTAACAAGGAGTGGAAACCTAAGTCAAGCCAGAAGTTGAGCACTGGTAATCCTGGAGTAATAGGAACACCCTCAAAATCTAAATCTCCTACTGATGAGTCCAAAGAGTTGCCTTCTGAAGCAGCTCATGTACAAGAGAAGCTTGCAAGAGTAGACCTTCATGAGAACCAGCATGTTATCATAGCAGAACATATTAGAGTTCCCGATAATGATCAATATCAGCTGGTCTTTGGCAGTTTTGGGACAGAATCTAATTCTTCTGGATGTCTGGTGTCGGGTTTGCAAGCCAGTAGTGGTCGAGAGGAATTGAATGGAGAGTCATCAGCTAGGTTTGTATTTATTTTTTTGTTCCTTTTATCTTAATCTGACAAAAACTGTGGCACTAGGTAATTATGAGCCAAAGGTTTGAGCATTCCTTCATAAGATAGAATTTTTTTCGATTGAGTTAGTATGAAATACCAGATAAGTATCCCTGAAACAAAGTTTCTTCATGGGACTCACAATTCCTGCCAGTAGTTTTTTTCTTTTGCTGACATTATCCATCTGACAATGTTTTTGCAGCCAGTCAGCACCTGCTCCGAGGATTTCTACTGATGATGCTTCTTGCAGCAGGCAGGTTGATTTACTGGATGATCAGGTTCGAAGTTCAGAGTCTAATTCTCCAGAATCTGTTGTTGCAACTGAGATTCAGTCGGCAGATAAAATAGAATCTTCCAGTCCTCAGACAATGGATACTTATGCAGATATTGGACTAGTTCGAGATAGGAGTTCAAAATATACTCCTGATTCACAGCATCAAGATCCGTCTGAGTTACCGGGATTTTCGGTGAGTTTGTATTAGATTATTAACTTTTGAGGTAGCTGCTGAGAATTAAGATATTTTGTATTCCTACTGAATTGATGGTTAAAAGTTTGATGTTCCTGAGTAGTATAATGTTTGCATTGCTTTTCCTGTAACCCATTTTTGAACATGCCTTTTTCATTCCTTTATATAACTTATTTTCCAATCAGGCGTATGATCCACAGACTGGTTATGATATGCCTTATTTCAGACCGACAGTAGATGAAACTGTACGGGTGCAAGGACTACCGTCTCAGGATGTAAGTGTATTTGTTTACATAATATCTGGCGTGTTCATTATTATCTGGATTTCTGTGAAATGAATACGGACACGTGTTTGAGTTTCTAATGATTGTAACTTATAATTGTTATGATTATTTTCTGAGCTAGTAGTTTGTTCCACTGCTGGCAGTAGTATTTTTTTTGTTCTCACTTATCAAATCTCTGACCCTAGGCGGTTAACTCTCAAACTGCTAACGGCATATCTCCATCAACGATTCCAATGGTGCAACAGCAGCAAACTCCAGTTGCTCAGATGTATCCACAAGTTCATGTTTCCCATTTTGCAAACCTCATGCCATATCGACAATTCATATCTCCTGTTTATGTTCCACCAATGGCCATGCCTGGTTATTCTAGTTCCCCAGCATACCCTCATCCGTCCAATGGTAACAGTTACGTACTAATGCCCGGTGGAAGTACTCACATGAATGCAAATAACCTGAAGTATGGACTCCAGCAGTTCAAGCCTGTTCCTGCTGGCAGTCCGGCAGGGTTTGGGAACTTCAATAGTCCTGCTGGTCTTTCTGTAAATGCTCCTGGTGTAGTTGGGAGTGCAACCGGACTGGAAGATGCATCTCGAATCAAATACAAAGATGGAAACCTTTATGTCCCAAATGCACAGGTTAGTAATTGTCATTGCCATGGTTTGGCTGTAGCTTTGTTGCCTTACATGCAAGCTTATAATTAACTTGATATCATTTCATATGGGTTGTTAGTGCGTATGACATTATTTAGAAGGGGAAAAGACCTCGTCTTGTAGAAGTTTTTGTGTGTGGGGGGGGGGGGGGGGGGGGGGGGGGGGGGGGGGGGGACCTTTACCGTCAAGTGCAAATGACACCCTGACATGTTTGTTTAATCTGGATCATCATGATATCAGCCACTCTCAAGCCATTCAGACCTTTTATAATTATAATATAAAGTAGTTTAATGTATTAGTATATTTGTTATTACAGGCTGAGACATCTGAAATTTGGATCCAAAACCCAAGAGATCTTCCAGGTTTACAATCGGCTCCATATTACAACATGCCTGGGCAAACTCCTCATGGTGCTTATTTGCCCTCTCATACTGGACACGCTTCCTTCAGTGCAGCTGTGGCGCAGTCTACACACATGCAATTTCCCGGATTGTACCATCCACCTCCGCAACCTGCTGCTATTGGAAATCCTCATCACATGGGGCCTGGTATGGGTGGGAATGTTGGAGTGGCGGCTGCCACTCCTGGGCCACAAGTTGGTACTTTCCAGCAGCCACAGTTGGGTCATCTTAATTGGACAACTAATTTCTAGACAAATGAAGAACGAGAATTGTGAAACTAACCCCGCCCCCCTTTATTATTATACAAGGGATTGAAGTAGTCATAAATGTTTAATATTTTGTCAAATGTGTAATTGATAACCTTCTCATATTCAATGTAGTATGCGGTTTTCTCCATTTGCATCTATTTCATCTGCTGTTTTAGTTACCCATTCGTCATCCTAGCTATAATAATCAAGTAGAAGGAGAAGCTTCTGTAGGATTTAACAGAGCTACACAGGTGGATAAAGCCAAGCCCTATGGATTAGAACAAAATACTTGGTGCTAGCAATGCGCTTAAGCTGCTTTTCCAAATTATTTGCATCTAGCATTGCTTTTCTTAATTTTAACTCGTTAGAACCTTAATTAGAAACATCAGTTGTTAATATTGCAGGTATTAATTGGAAAATGTTGGTTTAGGAGTTTTATGTTGCAATGTACCTGTGGTGGCCCTGCGGGAGAATGGTCAAGGTGAAGTCTCTGAACATTTGAATCTAATATTACTGTGTTCGTATTGAAAGATGTCAATTAATAAAGAAGGTAACCAGCTGTGGTTTCTGGATCCCTTCCATATGCGTAGCTTCAATGGTGATCAGGAAAAAAAAAAAAAAAAAAAAAGGTGAGAGATGCTTTATCTTTCAACTTTGTACCTAGTGCAGATTGCAGAATATATAGACTTTGTTCTGTTCAAAACTTTTTTTTTATTGAAACTGTCGCAATGTCTTGGGATTACCAAACACATTACTCTACCTTTTTTTTTAAACGATCATTTTCATGCTCTGTACAAAAAAGCTTAACCCTACACATCGGAGTCCCTATAGATTTCATCTATTTTGAAGCTGAGCTTTTTGCTTTTTATTTTTGCTAGTGAACCTAGGGATTATATCGTGCAAAGTCTTGCCATCATCATCGGTTTGACAATGGCTTGATATATGTATACAAAAATCGATGTACTTTGGGATCTGTGTGATGTTTATCTTGGTACTTTGAAGTTTGGAACACTTGAGAGAAAATGAAAAAAGAAGAAAGAAACATTGACTTCAATTTGTGATGCATTCCTAATTTCACGAAAGCTTAGAAGCATCTTGTACTGAGCTAGTGTGGATCAGTTTCTTGAACTGTTTCAAAGTTGTCTAGACTGTTCATGCTTTTATCTTGTCCTGTTCATGACCATGTTTACAGTTGAAACGTTTCATTAGAAGTTTATTTAAAACTTCAACGGCACTTCAAACCATCTCCTGTTATTCTCTTTATATTTTTTTTACTCGAATCATTTTATTTCTTTTCATGTTTGTCAGTTTGTTGGAAAAACAGGTCATTTTCCCAAGGTAGGATAAGTGTCCCACTTGGAATCTTGGGCACAAGTCACAAGATCATTATTCTTCTCTTGAATTCAAGCCTACTCAGAGGAACAACTTGTCTTATTCTCAATGGTAATTGAAGGAATGATGGAACGTAATGCCAATTGCTTTACACGTTTTTAATTTAATAATTTGACAGGCAAAAGTGGATGAATGAATCTGAGATACAAGTTTAATTTGTTAACAGCCAAAAGCTCATGAATCCTTCCCATGGCGATGGATATGGACAGCAGATCTGAATTGCAGGGAACTGTTTCTAACGCACAGTTGTCCACAACCCACATTCAGGTCATATTTCCTTACTCTTTTCACAGCTTCCTAATGTAGTCTTGTGTAGATGACAGAGGCAGCCTTGTGCTTGTGTCCTTAATAATTGGCTCCAATGCACCTTTCCTTTTCTCTCCCTACTTTTTCCCTCTTAATATTTTTATAATAAAAGTTCATTTATTTATTTATTTTCACACTTTTTAGTGTGTTGGTGACTTGGTTTTGGCCTATATTTTAGCAGACCATCCGTACTTTCCCTACTGCACTGTAGCTTCTGATAATATCACTTTTGAATTGGACTCATGTGCATTCTAGGAGAGCCATGAGAATCTAAATAGTAGACAGACATTTGATCCACTATTTTTCTCCCCCTTGCATTTCCATTTGAGTAAATTTGACTTTTATGTCCAAATTTTCAAAGTTTTCAACTCATTTAGTTTTTAACTAAGAACATTTGTGATTGATGAGTGATATATACTATATTACTAAGAAACTGATATGATTGCTCCTGTGGATTTATGTGAAGAAGAAAGTAGATATGAATGGGAAAACCTGACACTGAAATTTTGAATCATATATACTTTTTAGAAAACATTGGGATTGAGTTTGTAGATATTCGCACAACTTTTATATTAGAATATTACCACACCCATACAAGCTTGCCATTGTAATTGCCAAAACTTTTGCTGCTTTTGAGAAATATGGCTATTCTCATGTTTCAACGAAAGCAAGGACAAAAGTAGATGTCTCTTCAAGTTTGTATTATGCCCATTTAAATAAAATATATATATCATGGTTAGCTGATATCAGAAGTCAACTTTGAAATGAAAAAGGGTATAGAATTATTTCATAGGGCTAATTTAGTGGCCATGAAAATCATCAACGCACCACCAGGGGACAAGTCCCTCAAATGCATTGTAGAATACGTTTGTAGATGTTTTGATTTCTGCTATACATTGATATGGTGTCTAAAATTGAAGTGTTAGTGGTAGACATTGCTTATTCGTTCACTAAATTTATTATTGATATGTTACAATCATGCAGTGTCGACGTTTATCGTTTAGCTAGCGTCACGATCATATGTTCAGTTCGTGGCCTGCCTGATTATATGCTTGATTGAGATCTTGTCTTCATAACTTCTAGTTTCACTTGGTGCATCTTTCTTGAGGTAATATGTAGTTGAATTTAATATTGAATTGGCAGGCCATTTTCTCAGAAAGTTGGGACTAATTAGCAATAAGCACGTGTTAAAGTAGGATTTGTTCTTTTTTCTTTATATTTTTTTAGTGGGGGGACTCTCAATAGTCAATATACCTTGTCGAACTGCAATCTGAAAGGAATCTAATGGGAAAAAGAATTAAATTATATTTTATACATAAATGTAAAATCAAGGATCAGGAATTAGGGCGTACATTCAACCTAACAACTCGGACCAACCTAACTCGAACTGTAAATATTGGGTTCGGTTGGATTAGCCTTTTGAGTTGGGTTGGGTTCATTTTTTTGAACCCGAATTGACTCGGTTCGGTTTGGTTTCGGGTTCATGGGTTCATTTTTTTAAGAAGTTAACCGTAATGGTAGGTTTGTCTTTTTTCGGGTAGGAATGGACCTTGGTTGAAATTGATTTTAATATTTTTATTTACCTTTTTTGAGTTAGGTAAACATGAGCCGTTTAAGATGATAATTGATGTTTTATTTATTGAATTAGGTTCAATTGACTCGTTTTCGGTCTCTAAGAGACGTTGTGGACATTTAATTAAGGGATGATTAATTAAGTACTTGGGAAGCTTAATTTGGGCGTGATATTAATTAATTATATTAAGCCTTTTGCTGTTCATAATAATTGGTTTATATGCCTTGATCTTGAAGGGACTAGAGAGAGAAAAAGAACATGTGAGAAAAAGATTGAGAGAGAGGAAGAGAAAAGCAAATCCACAGCTGAAAACTCAAACATGGGTAGGGCTACTTTGTTTGTACCCAGCTTTTCTTTCTTTAATGTTACATTAACTGAATGTTTAAGAACATTAATTAAGAATGATTTAGATTAATCCATCCTTTTCCTCTTGTTCTAATCCCAAATCACATGCTTTACGGTTCATTATTCCTTTCTTAATTCAATTCCAAAGGGTTCTTAGAGGCCACGAGTGCAATAATAATTATGCAAATATGCACCACCCCACTTTAGAACATGCCCTTTTTTCTCTATAGAAGCACACGTACGATAGCAAAAAGATGGGTAGAAAACTGAGTGTCTATAAACCGTTAGATTGATCGGTTTTAATAAAGAATAGAGTGTAGTAGTATTGTGGTGTTATGCGTAAAAATTTCATATGAGAAGATGGAGAAAAAATAAAGTAAAGAGTAATAGTGTCATATGGAGCCTTTTGTATTTTTTTCGATTGATTTTAATAAAGAGTGTTTTTCACGAAAAAAAAATGGTTGATTCCTCGTAGGAGAGTTGACAGTCATCAATGGCTACCACTTTCCTCAATCCTAATGATTTCCACTTACAAACTTGTCTCTCTCTCTTCAAAAAAACCCTTTTTCTTTCTCTATCTAAATCACCTTCTTATCTTCCCAATTCCTTTACGTTCCCATGCATATATGTTCCTATCAATGCATGTATATATGAATGTATGCCTAGGAATATACTTATTAATACGTTGAACATCCGAGTAACCGAGATATTGGAACCTCCACTTAAAAGAGCTAACTTTTGTTGTATAGGGTAATGACTCGATCGATAAAGATTAGTTTAATATAAACATTTGAGTCCAAATTCCCTTTTTTAAAAACTAAAATAGGATTCAATTTACCCTAATCAAGTAAGCTTAGACCATTGAAGTTGGTGATACTAAATAAAGTGTTAGACAAAAAGTGCCCCATAATAAATAATCTAAAGAAAAGATATAATTAAAGCTATGTCTTAAGTAGGTGAAAATTTTATGGCTTATGGTTTAATCACACATAAATCAACTACCAAATGATTAAGCCAAGTTTAAAAATCTGTTAATCCACCGCTAATTGGAGGCTAATTGATGCTAATTATGATACAAACAACAAAAAGTAGTGGTAAAAAAACACATTACTTTAACCAAGCTTGGTTATTTCATTAGTAAAATTAGTGGAATTACCCCTTTTTAAGCCTAATTCAAATCTTTGCCCTATAATTATTACACTAAAAGAGCATCAATTACTCTTACACATTATGCAATATTATATAATTCATAATATATTAGATTACACATTTTAATTTAACGGAAATGAATTAAGTTTATAATGTCAAATATTATATTTCGATATATATTATTTTTCTTTGCATCATTAAGCTAACAAAAAAAATCAGAATATAATTTTGATATTTTAAATCTCAGTATTAGATAAACACGACTCTTTATAATGATATGATATTGTTAACTTTAAGTATAAACTCTCGTGTCTTTGCTTTGGGCTTCTCTAAAAAACGTCACACCAATAGAGAAAGTATTCCTTGATTCTAAACTCATAATCATTTTCTAAATTAGGGGATTGCAACTTTCATCCCACACTTATTTCAGTCTTTTCCTTAAAAAGAAAAAAAAAATACAGAAAAAGTAAAGGATCCCATACCGTGGGGAGCTGGATAGTTATCGTGAAGCCTGAAGACCACGTACACATTTAAATAATATTATAGAAAAAAATTGCCATGTCAACACTGACAACCTGACACTCCTTCCAGCTTGGATCCACTCGACGTACATGCGAAAAAAAAAAAACAACGGTCATATATTATTTCAATACGTGGAAAATAATTGGAAAAATACTTATTTTATTTTAGTCCATCCACCAAAATTGTTCAATTTAATTTCTGTCCTTCAATTAATTTTAAAATTAGTATATAATTAATTTTTTACTAAAATTTATTAATTAATAATTATAATTTCCATAGAGAAAAGATTACCTTACTAACATATTTTTATAATTTATAAATAGTTTATTAATAGATATATATATTTTTCCTTTTAGAAAAAAAAAAAACATAAAAAAAGATTAATTTCAAAATTTATGGAGAAAATTTTGAAATTAAATATTTAAAAATATACAAATTAAATAGTTGGATGAATTTGGACTACCTTAAATAATAAAATTTGAGTTGAATCAAGTTAATTTTTTTTTATTGAATTTTTGAAAAACAAAATAATAGATGGATTTGTAGGTTGATATTCCTTTAACCCAATTAACTCGAAAATAGAGTTACAATCTTAGCAACGTAAATATGGGTTAATTTTTTTTTACCCAAATAATTTATCCACCAGGACTCCTGACTACCTATATATTAGCCTCTGAAAACGGGCTATAATTGCCATCATCTTCTTCCCTCTCTTCTCTGTCCATGGATCTGTGGGACAACTCGTTTCAAAGGGAAGATCCAGACCCCCACCAGCACCACCACCAACGGCGGCGTTCTCGCCGCGAAAACCCTTCTTTCTCTTCCTCCCTTCTCGACGCCATCTACCGTTCCATCGACGACTCCAACGCCCAGGGAGAAGACCAACTTATTTTTTACACACAAAAAACTACCACCAGAACAAAACAGAGCATCTCCGCCGCCAAAACAGAGGACCACCAAACTCTCCAATTCCGGCGAGCTTCTATGATCGAGAACTGGATGGATAACAAAAAAATCAAAATCCTTCGCGACTTTACTGTTTCCACTTCGAGCTCGTCCGAATCCAGCTCCACCGCCGGCAGAAGACTTTCCTCGTCGGAATCGGAGTTTCTTTCACGTACACTCCACCGGCCAAAGCCGAAACCGAAACCAAAGCCGATCAAAACCACCACATGGTCTCAAACAGAAATTATCCCAAATCCAAATCACGAAAATGGGTTCGTTAAATCCAAATTCAAAGCTTCAAAAATCTACCACGATTTGAAGAAAGTGAAGCAGCCAATTTCACCCGGCGGCCGACTTGCGAGCTTCCTTAATTCCCTCTTCAATGGCGGAAGCCCGAAAGCTAAGCAGAAGATATCAAACACTTGTTCAAACAATTCAACGAATTTGGAGTACGAGGCGCCGAGAAAATCGAAGTCCCAACAGGGATCCTCGTCTACCTGTTCCTCTGCTTCGTCGTTTTCGCGGTCTTGTCTGATAAAAACGCCGTCTTCAAGAGGGAACATTAAGAGATCGGTTCGGTTCTGTCCGGTGAGTGTGATAGTGGACGAGGATTGTCGGCCATGTGGGCATAAAATGTTGAACAAATTAGAGGAACCCATTGGGAAGAAAGGGAAATTAGAAACAGAGGAAATGAAAACAGAGGAGGATGATGAAGACGACGACGACCGTTTGAGCTGTTCAAGCTCCGACCTGTTTGAACTGGATAATCTGTCGGTGATCGGAATGGAAAGGTACAGAGATGAACTGCCCGTGTACGAAACTACCCATTTCAACACTAATTGTGCCATTGCTAATGGATTGCTTTTGTAATTTTTTTCTTTTTTGCAAAGAATTTTGGGGGCTTACCTAAGAGATTAATTAGGGTTCTTTTCAATCAAATTAGAGTCAGAGACTTGTTGTTACTAATCTCCCCCGAGGCCTCTGTTATCGAGCTTTCGAATAGACTCTCCTCAGTTGTTCGACACCTAAATAACTCATTCTTTCAAGTCCTCGAACAATCTCTCTTTTCTCTAAAACTCTCAAACAAAATACACTTCTATGCTGACATGACTCTAATACCATGTTAAGAATCACGGATCTCCAGTGTGGTATGATATTGTCCACTTTGAGCATAATCTCTCATGTCTTTACTGGACTTTCCAGCCTCGTACCAACGAAAATGTATTCCTTTACTTATAAACCCATGATCATTCCCTAAATTAACAAACATTCACTCACTCTCAATAATTCCCAACAATTCTCTCTGTTCTCTTTTCCATTATTTTCCTAAAAGCTATAAGAATATTCCTTGTATCCATATATGAATCTTCATATTACTCGATATATCAATCAAATATTGATATTAAACATTCTAATTTACAGATAGATCGATGATGTATATTGATCTATTATTATTCATGTTGAAATTTTTTAGTTTATTTGTTTATTTTTATTTTAAAAAAAATGTTTAATAGGTCCGTTAACTTTAAATTCTACTGACAACTCAACCCACTATACTCGAACTATATATATTAATATTTTTTTAAAAGGGTAATAATAACACTAAGGTTGGCATGACATTATAAATAATATAATATAATGAGTTAATTGTAATTAGAAAGAAAGCAATTAGACATAAATGGAAAGGGAGGGTTGGGCCCACAAAATGATGGCAGTTTTGATATGAAAACTAAGTAAAGTTAATTAACTAATCAATCAATTAATTAATTAATTAATTAATTAATGGTTAATAACGAAATTAACATAAGTGCCCTACGGACCTATGCACCCTTTCTTAATTATCTAATTATATCTTCCCCTTACTTTAATCTCTCTTATTAATCTAAATACAATAATATTAATACATTTAATTTAATTTAATTTAATGCCACGTGCACCAATGATGACTGGAATTAAAAACTCCAATTTTCAAATTTTTTATTTTATTTTATTAATGTTTAAAATTTTAAAATGTAATTTTAAATTATCGCTTCAATATTTAGTATTGAATTATAGTTTATCATATATATATATTATATTTGATTATTTTATTATACACAAATATCTATGCATTTATCTTCCATGGCTTACCATATGTATCTTTCATTTATTGTTCATGCAGATTAACTTTTCTTCGATTTCAGTTGATCGATTAGTCTGGGACTCGCCCAGTTGTTTCTTGGCGGGCATGTCTGCATAATACTTTTCAAGGGGTCGAACTTGACTAATACCACTTGTCACAATCGCACTTTTATGGCAGCGGATTTGCGATTGTACGACACTCACTTTTCAGCAATGAGTGACTTAAGCTTATTCATTCTTGTGTTGTCTATGACCAAGCGACGTATGCTCGAGTCTCTGGCCCCAGTTCATTTAGAAAACGGGGTAGAAAATTTTGGAAGCAAGATTTGAGAAATTGAAATTGGTGTTGTATGGGAATGTAAGCAAAAGGTAATAACAACGCTTACTACATATAACTATCGAGTAGGAAAGAGTTGACAACTAGTCATATCTGATATAGTACATTTTGGAGCATTTTAGTGGTGTTTCCATTTATTATTCTTTGTAATTTATTTAATTATAAATAGAGAAATTTCACACCATGTTAAGTGTGGCGGTTTTAGCAAATATTCTCTAACACTCTCATTCTCGAACATTTCCAAATATAGATATAAGAAATTTTGAAATATTTTTTGAAGTTATCTCGTCGATAAAATGTTCCATCCACAACCGCAAAAATACTTTTTAAATTTTTAAAAATATTAGAGCGTTAATGGAATTTTCAGATACTAATAAATTTTTTTAAAAAAATATTATTAATTTTTTTAAAAAAAATTATGCGTATTTTTTTCAAAAAAGAGAATTAGATAAAAATAATAATGTGACAAAATAATTATGGGAGGCATTGTAGCCTTTGCTTACGTCAAATCGTTGACTGTTGTTAATCATCACCATAATTTCACCCAATATCTATTATTTCTTGGTTTGACTTTAAATAAAAATTTAATCATATTTATTATTATTATAATAATTATTTTTATTATTTGGGTTTTTATAATTAGTTAAAAAAAATTGAACAGAGATTATGGAGGGAAAAGGCCAACATATTATATTAATTAATACAAAAAGGCAATTTTATAATTGAGTTTGGTGACCCTATTTTTCCCATAATATGATCCCACACATGTTCATTAATTATTAATTATTAATTATTAATTATTATTTCTTTGAGTACTTTTTTAAATATGCATTTAATTATGACCCAATTCTTTGTCCCCTACAATTTCTCTTAAAACTTTCAACATCACTATCATTTATATCACTTTAAATCAATATATATTTTATTTTACTAATTATTAATCATATAATTAAATACCCAAAAAAAAAAAAAAATCAATAAACCCAGACGGTCTAGGATTTTAAAAAGTCAGGTTGCTACAAATGACCTCTTAATTAGAGAATCTGTACCTAAACCAATTCAGTTATGTTTAGATACGTTTACGGGTATCCATCGACCCACTAAAACTTATTTTACCATGATATCTCGATGGGAATAGTTGATAGAGATAGGAAGGTTCCCGATTAGGAGAAGAAAGAAGAAAAGTCGATGAAAGGTATAGCACAAGCGTAGGGTTGGCATGTTATGTTGCTCACCAACCATGCACAAGCAAGCACTATATCCAACATCATCCTATGCCTATGTCTGTGTTTCATGCAACTTCTATGTAGGGACCTCTCTCTAAATTAGGGTTTTCCCACAAAAATGGCCCCTTTAATTATTTTTGTTGCCCTCTCCACCTTCTTTCCTATGCTTGCCTACTTCTATCCCTACATTAAGAGGGGTCCCTTCTATTTTCATTCTCAATAATGATCGTGAAATCAATTTCCAAAACGTTCGATGGGGTTTGAGTAAACGAGTAGAGTTATTTAGTTTAAGCGTCGTTTGATTTGAAGTTATTAAGTCTAGTGATCTAGGTCAGATCTTTTAGCACCTTGCCAAACGGTGGGAGTACAGAAACAGTACCATTAGACATATGTTAGAAATAGAACTTCTTTAACGGTAACTCAGTAGCTGCATGCATTTGAAGTGCATAGTTTTTAACTTGAAAAGTTAATTCTAGACTCTATAACATTGATGATTGAGTAATGTATGAAATATCGCTCTCGTATTTCAATGATTGATTCATTTAAATAGACAATTTCTTACGTTATTTAATAAACTTGTCTCTTCAAAAGTCGTATCTCCAAATATCCTAATAAAATTTTGAACAATCACATTTATTAAACAAATTAAAAAAAAAAAAAAAAAAAAAAAAAAAAAAGCCTTCCAAAGAACAATTAATAATGAGAATTTACTAGAAAAATTATATTTATTTGTATGTATATAAATTTTAATTTTTATTAGATTTTTGGTTATGTAATATTATTAGGATGGTTTTATATTTATAATATAAATTATATTAAAAAATGAAAATTAATATACGTAAAAATATTTTATTATAAATGGATGGTTGATGAAAGTTAGTGGGCTCAAGTGGGGGAGTTTGGGCCCACAAAACAGATTTGGATTTGGATTTGTAGGGGCAGCCCATTAGTGTCTTTCCACCATCGCACGTGATGGGCTGGGCCCATTAAGCTCCTACACCTGTCGTCCATCCACACGTGTACCCACTCACTCTCCGTAACATCCGCCAAGTGGATCATTATCCTATTATTATTATTATTATTATTATTATTATTTTGACTTCAATTTGAAATTTTTAGTCGCCTTGTTTTTTATATTAAATTAACTTTTTTATATTTATGATCTTATAAGTTTTATTTTAATTCTTACTTTTACCAGCAGTAATTATTGAATATGTGATATTTTAAACCGAGTAAAAAGAGTAAAAATTGGCAATTTCTTTTAAAAGCGAAAATTTTATTTTATTTTATTTAAAAAACCTTATTTTTTAATTTTTATAAAAATTAAAATAAAATATAAATTAAAATTTTATTTTAAACCATGCTTAAAAAAAAAAAAAAGGACAAATAGGTAAATAGGAAAAGAAAGTGTGTGATTGGGAGAATATTTTGTGGGAGACAGACACGTGAGCTAAGCAGCTTTGTTGATGTAAGATTACGAAAATGCCCTCGGATAATTTTGGGTAAAGTTAAAGAAAAGAAAAGAAGAGTGAAAAAAAAAAGGAGAGGTGGAAGTGAGGGAAATCTTTTTAAGATCCCAAGAAGAATGTTTTGTTGTTTCAACAAAATTAATCAATAATTGATGCAAATTAGAGCCCATGATTCATGAAATTTTCTAATTTTGAAATTATTTTCAACCCAATAATTATTTTCGGGTAGAATTGACACGTGTATTTGGAGATTCAAATAAAAAATGATGGGTTAAAAAGTGATGGCTAAATATATTGGTTAGTAATAGGGTAAAAGTTGATAAGTATGGGTGGGGTAATTATTAGATGTGACGTTGATACTTGTAAATATGATAAATTTTCGTGAATTGTTTGGTCGACAATTTTGCTACCATTGATTGTTTTTTTTTTTAAAGATGTGATATTCAAGCTGCCATTACAAATTAGTTTCAATTTAAGGGTACTCGCATTGAACCTGCTCCCAAATTAGTGTCGACAATGAAGTCAAAAGGACTAATCAAGTGAAATGTCTATGTCAGGGCCTATGATACCTATGGTAGCTAGCATAGTGGACACTAAAAAAGAGAAGATGGTGGTGTTAATTGATGATTTACCAAAGGTACCTCTTACGTGAACGGCGAGTTTTTGAATTGATCTCAAATCTATTATAAAATCTTCTTATTGCATGGTACTGATACCTGAGGCATGTTGGTTTTATTCGTGCAGAAAAAAGATGGATCGATATGGTTGTGCATTAACTACCAAGAGTTAAACAAAGTAACTATAAAAAAACAAATATCTGCTCTCTCATTAAATGATTTGTTTTACGAGAGGTGATATTGTTCTCCAAAATTGACTTGGTTGAACTACCACTATAGAAGGAAAGGGAAGAGGACATCCAAAAGACAATATTTAAGATAAGGAGCGGCCCTTATAAGTTCGTGTTCATATCATATAGAGCATAAAATGCACCCTAGGAGAGTTCTAGCCATCTTGAGGGAGAATAAGTTATACGTCAAGTTCTTGAAGTGTAAGTTTTTGTTATGACCGGGCTCTCCCTTAGGACAAGTGGTACAAAAGTATAGAGCTTCCGTATTTGCAGGTTATTATTGACCGTTAGTACAAGATTTTTCTAAAATAACTTTGCCATTAAATTAATTAATTCGAAGAACAATTTTTTTTTTTTTTTTTTTTTTTTTTTAAGATAGATGCCTGAGTCATTCTGAAATGCATGATATACATACAAAAATGGTCAAAAATGGTCATAGAATCAAGTGAAAAAGTAAAGTCGAACGATGTGGCCCAGTTCACCCTTAGCACGCAGTCTCAGCCACTTCCACTCAAATGGCTCATGATCCCAACTCCTCCGGACTTTGTCGTCTTCAAGTGACATCGTCACCTTTCAATTAGCTCAATTAGCTCAATTTGACTAGACATATTGAGATCGTACAAGTCAAATTAGTAGTATTTGATGACAAATTTTTGAATAATAAGTTGTATTAGCTTCGTGAATAGCCTTAAAAGATTAATTTCTTGAATGAATTGAATATAGAAGGTGAAATCAAACTGAATATAGAAGGTGAAATCAAACTCCGTTAAGGTTGAGTTTAGGTGACAACCAACTTATTAAGTATAAATTAAGTATAGATTATAACGTGAACTTACTATTTGAAATGCATACGATTATTATTTATGATGATATATGATTTATATGATGTAATGCTTGACCATGACTTACATGTTTATGTAAAAGACTTACGAGACACCTCAGCTGGTGCCTCATAAATTCATCCATCATAAATTAACGCTATATGTTTACAGTTACCATCTTGGCCAAGCCATATCCTTGTATGCTTGGATGCAGCAGGCAGGCATTCTACAATCAAAGCTTTGGCATATCTTTCATAATTCATAATTTTTATGAACAGGGCATCCAACTGTGGTTCTAATACACATTAACAACTAAATTACAAAGGATTTCTTATCAGTAAATTCCAATTATACACTGTGGTCTAAGAAAGATTTCCCTATGTTGAGCAAAGCAACACAATAATCTCAACATTATAATCCTCGTGGATTGATTGGGATGTAAAACTAACCGGATATATGTCACATCTTCAACGAATAGTAGCTCTGCTTCAAACAAGCACCACTCGAGATCCGCTTGGGGTATCATCTAATGTTGTACTTATGTCTTTAAAGGAGCCTTCTTTTCTCGGTCAGATATCCGAGCTGGACCAGTCGTATGCGACTTGAAACGACCTCTTCCTCCCTCTTCCTTTTCCTGGAAAATTCATGCAGGTGGTCATGTACATGACGAAAATAAAAGAGAAGTGAGGAGTCAGCGACCCCGGTTGAATTAGCCGAGACAAACAACATTCGGTACCTTTTTCTTAACAATCTGGACCACATCCTCGTCCTGAAGAAGATGACCAAGGCCACAATGTTGTGGATAGTGCCGTGCACTTGTACCCCATACAAGCACGTATTTGACATCTTTAACCAAACTCCTGTGGATATGATTACAGAAGTCTTCAACTGTGCACCCACCTCTATCCTAAAATTATATTCATGGAGTAATGACAAGAAGAAGAGGATTAAAACAAATACATAAATAAATGATTTTATAAGGGAAAAGAGAAGGTAAGGCATACAGCAGAAAGAACAAATGGATCGGTGAAATCGGGTTGCTGGCCTTGAGGCTTTGAATAAATCCTAACAAGTCCCATCTCCTCCCACATCCTAGCTAGTAGTCTGTCTAAGTTCAACTGTCCAAATAACAGAAGAGAAACTCATTATAGTCAAATCCATATAGACTGATAAACCACATACAAACAACAAATTTACTGCTCAGACTAACTTGAGTTCACAACAGAGGTATGATGTGAATGCATCTTAACTACAGGTTTGGACCCTTGGGTAAAATTTTATTACATAAACAAATAGAAGATTAGGTAAAACCAAAAAATATTGGTCCAGCATGAAGATCAGAAGGCAGATATTAAATTGTCCACTCAAACTCGGTGGAACTGAAATGATAGAACATACCTTGAGATTACAACTGATGACAACGGAGTTGGGCTGACGGGCCAAATTGTCTACGTCGTCAATACCAACTACATCAATCTTGTTGTAGACATACACACACTTCATGTACTTACGATTTCCCTCAATTACATCAATAAGATCATCAGCCGTGGCATCCTCTCGAAAGAGTACCTGGAGAAAATCAACATAGTGACATGTGGATACGGTCAGATCTAGAAAGAATGGCATATAAAACTAATCTAACGTCATCTGTCTATGAACATGAACAAAAAAGAAAACTCATGCAGAAGAAAGAAAAGAGAACTTGTGCACGTATGCTGCTTAAACCTTTGTGAACCAAAAGGTTAACCTCCAAATAGAAATCAAGGGCAAAAGTACCAAGGGAAATAAAGTGTCCGTTTTCAAATTTTGGAAATAAATTCTAGTCAGTGCAATCAACTTTATCAAGCGTATTGCTATACAAGCAATTTTATCCGCCATATGGGAAGTAATCAGAGGGTTTGTATGGGAAGGGCAAACAAGGATGAATCCACCTGGTGACATGGGTTCTGGTGCCATGGATACTACTAGACAACTTCATTAAATGTAATTTCAATGTTTTTTTTTTAAAAGGATACAAATAAGAACTTAGTTTAACAGTTAAGGCATATTTTACTCGAAAGAGATTGTAGGTTCGAATTCACCCACCCCATATGAACGTCTAATTCTAAGAAAAATAAAAAATAAATAAAAGGTCAATCAGCAATATGATTATTAAGGACATAAATCGGAACTGTCCTATTTGAAATTGGCATTGAAGCCAACCACAAGCCTCTTTTAAGGCCAGATTGGAACCACAATAGTTTACCAGAACTTGTTTTTCAATTGTTCTCACTCTCTCATCATAGCTAAGTGGAGAGCAATTTTTAATGCACGCTACACCCTGGATGGATGATCACATCCTCAACCAGTTTTGTGAGTTACAGCTTAGTAATATGGATTTTCTCTTGCTTCTCAATGAATAAGAAATCGAAGGGAAAAAAAGAGAATATTAATGGAATTAATCACTGATGATTCTATCGGTCATCAAAGGCAGGTTCCAATAAAAGGAACATAGATCAGAAATTAAGGTGAAAACCAGTAATCTACGTTCAGTTGGAAGCTATACCTCTGCATTGTGAATTTTGTACTCGTGTAGAATTTGATAGCACAGCTTCTCATCAACATGAGTTAAAGGAAGGGTACTATTGAATGAAATACCACCTGTTTTTTTCTTCTTGAAATATATCTGTATATAAGAATTAAAGCAGAGATAATTGAAGTACTAACTGATTAACCGGTCAACAAGGATGAATGAGAAGAATTTTCTATTTCAGCCAAATTGACGTACAAGATGGGAACACCAATGAAGAAACTAGCAAAGTCAAAACTTACTTGAGGTGGTCTCTTGTTCAAACGCAAACCCACTGCTTCCAGCTCTCTTGTGAGAATCTGGCGATGGCCCTCACTCTAAAGATTACATAGAATGTGTGTCATGAAAATGTTGGCTTAAACAACACCCATAAGAAGGTAAGAGCTAAATTGTAAAAAAGAAATTACAATATATACTATAGAAAGTGCTTGTGAACTCATTATAAACAGTAGAATTGCAAATAATGTTAAATAATCATTCAAAAAGGTAGCATATGTTACTTATCATTCTCAAATAGTTAATAACCTAAAGGCATCCAATCACCATAGAATGAGTTAAAAGAAAAAAAATTATTGACCTTAAAGAGATATAGCGTATCAGGGAAAAATTTCCAGAGTCTCATAATCAATAAAAGGATGTCAAAAACTTGAAGAGGAGTAAGAAAGCAAGTCTTGGAAAGATGACATCAAGTCTACCGGATGCAACCTCATATCAAATAATTTCAATCATAGAACCTTAATTTTGGTTCCGAAAATAAAGAAGTGAAATAATTTGACATATACAAGAAAAATTCGTTAAACTCAAAACAAAATTAAAAGAAATTGATTCTTAAAACTTACTTTTGAGGCATCAAGAACCATCAAGACTAAGTCTGAAGACTTGGCAACAGCAATAACCTGAAAAATACAATTCAAGAAAACTTAACATCCATGATACCCGTGATATTGAATAGCTAAAAGGGAAGTGGTATGGATGGGGAAAAAAAAAGGATTATAACCAATTACTATTCAAATAAAATAAATAAAACATTAGACTATATCCCCTATTGGTTAATCATATGCTATAAGCCTACAACAGACAAATAAGAAACTAAACTATGTTACCTGTCTACCACGTCCCTTTCCCTCAGACGCACCTTCAATAATTCCAGGAAGATCAAGCAGCTGAATTTTGGTATCATTGTAGTGTATAATCCCAGGAATGCAAGTCAGTGTCGTAAACTCATAGGAGGCGGCTTCTGATTGAGTGCCTGTCAACAATGTTAAAAGTGTGGACTTTCCCACACTACAAAGGAAAAAAGGAGACTTGTGACGTAGATTCCTCTGATATCAAAACAATGTTATTATATAATTAATAGAATAATATTGCTTAATAAGTAGCAAATACTACAAGGAATAATAGAACCTGCAACTCAATTCTAAAAAAATTTGACAACCACATTAATTTATTTTACAAAATTATGATAATAATAAGTAGATTCATATAAAGTCTCTTTGAGAACATCTGATAAAATTGGAACAATTCAAAGAAGATTAGCATACCCCCTCACAAGGATGATATGCACAAAACACTTGTTTCATCTCAAAAGAAAAGAAGAGAAAAACTAGGAAGTTTAACATGGTTTAGAGACAAAAGTCTGCATGATCCGAGCATATAGGTTCAAAAGCTCTAACAGCCAAGTTTTTAGAGCACCTAGACTGGTGTCTCCTTCTGTATCAAGTTTAAGTATCTCTTTTCAATAGTTTTAAGAGAAATAACTATCGTAAAGTGACAAACAGGAAAAACCTTGGAAATCCTATGAGTGCAACACGCCCATGGCCATATTTTGTAACTTCAAAACCCTCTCCACCTCCACTTGAACCCTGAATGCATCATGTTAAGAATAGTAAATATGAAATCCAACTTTTCACAAGTCCCACCATATAAAGGGACCAAGAAGAAATAAATAAAATCAGTGATATTCTGACAACAAAGATTGAAAAACTACCATCCTATCAATGAACATCAAGTAGTCAATTTTTATGAACTAGTATGCAGAAAAATAGGATGCATCAAGAGCACAGAATATAAGAATTGTAAAATGGTTGAAAGGAGCTTAAATGGTTGTGAAGTCTAGGATAGGAAAATGGAAACCTCTTAGTACACTTGTTTCTTATATTGCATCATCCACTAAACACATGATGAAAGAGGAAAATGCCCGGACATGTAGAAATGTGAATACACGTTAATAAAAAGAGTTAGAAACAACAGACACAAATCTCAATAAGTACTTATAAACACGCTGATTAATAAGATAACATTAAGTTTGCTTGGGCAACGAAACATTTGTACAACAATGTATACTTTGATAACATGAAAATTAATTTAAAAAGTGTGTGTAATATGAACAATTTTAGAACAGGTTTGGAATTGGAGTCGAACTTACAAGAAAAACACATAACATCAAAAAATAAAAAATATATATAAAAAAACCACTCTTTGCCAGGTGAAATGAAATTTTTGCAGCAAGGAAAAGCCAAATGATCAATAATAATGGTTTGGATTTATAATTTCATTGGAAAAAAGAATGAAGAAGAAGAAGAAGAAGATAGTTTGCTCCAGAAGTTTTAAAAGAGGCAATACTGAATTAAATTTTGAATTAACTACTCGTTGACAACAATAATTGAATTGTTCATGAAACTTGAATTGTTCAGACATGTGAGTACACAAGAAGCAGATGCATTCTTACAGCTCTCACTTAAACAAAGCTTACAAACTAAAAGAAAGAATCAGAAAATATTGAAGGAAACGCAAAATTTCCCTACCTTTGGAGGCTCTAACAACTGCGTCCTCAACTTTGCTATCTTCGCCTTGAGCTGACCAAGATGATATTCTGCGGTTCGAGAAAGAAGTACAAAAAAACCGTTATGATCAATTGAACCAGAAAAAGAGTACGTGCAAATTGTGGTATATGCACAACACATGCAAAAGGAAGAGACTGATAATAACAGATTAATGGATGAAACCAAGTACCCGTGGCCTTATTTTTCTGAGTCCGAGCCATCTCGGCCTCGATTTCTTTAATTCTTTCAATGATTCCCATTTTGCTACGTTTTCAGCAGCAAAATCACAATCGAAGCACCAACTCCAGAAGAACTAAGATATATGCTGTGATCGACCGAATTTACCTTCAAGAAAAAAAAACAAAACAATACAATTTGATCGATACAGATACAAATGAATGCGTCAATGGAGCATTAACTTCCGATGAACTCCGTTTTCCTGATCGATAAATTTCCAAAATTGCAAAAGAAAATAAAAGAAAGTAGATCATTGTTACGAATTCAAGTTCAAGCTCAATTATATGATCCAACGAACAGCAAGCTACAGTTATCAATGGATAATTCAGAAGGCCAAAAATCAACCGGAAAAAGAAACAAAATGATGGAAGCAAATTTGTGGAATATAACTCACTGCAATCGACGGGGTGAGGAGCTATGGCGGTTGGAGGACGGAGAAGGGAGGAAGGAAGGAAGAAGAAAAGCGCCAAGCCGAGAAGAAATAAGCATGGCTAAACCGAGTAGGTCTTAAAGAATTAATGTAACAGTATTGGGCTTTTCAAGAGGCCCAGTTTAATTCAAAAGGTCCACTTTTTATTTTTATTTTTCGAAACTAATTAATAGTATTATTTACAAAAAGAATTGTCATGTTTATATATATATATATTATTTTTTATTTTTATTTATTTATTATTATTATTATTATTATTATTTTTGTAAAAATAAAGAATTTTTATTATTATGGGCTTTTCAACTTAGGATTGCTCTCATCTATACGTGGTCTCCGTTCATTCATGAACCTCTTTTTTACTCGAGTATCACATACCCACCAGTTTTTTTTTTTTTTTTTGGTTTGTCTCCGAACCACATATTACTAAGAGAGGAACGTAGCTCTGACACAATTGGTGATGACCCATGATCAAGATTGGGAATCCAAATTTGACACCTAATGGCTCCGACATTCCCCTGCATCCCCTGCAACATGATCATGTCATTTAATCCAACGCTTCTAAGAGTGAAAACTATCCCCTACAAACTAACACAAGTTCTTCCAACATGCTTTGTCCTCACTCACATGCATTCTAGAAATTTTTTCAAGAGATCACCCAGCCTGGAATTGGTCCAAACAAAACGCGCTTGATTGTAAAGTTATTATGGTTAAGCTACCAAAAACAAATGTGTACTTTATCAGTATAAGCATAACTTTCATTTGTTTTAAGTTTTTCTTAGTCATCCTATCATTAGAATTGCTCTCATTCGAATGTGGTATCAGTTTATTTATATACTTCTCTTTTACTCGAGTGTCAGAGTAGAGACTATTACAATCGAGTTAGTAAATCTTAATTAAAATTTTGAAAATAAATATTTTATGAACTAACGTTTTAAATTTGGTTAAAAACAAAAATTTGAATAAATTAAACCGAAGAAAAAAAAAAACCATGGGATCTAAAAAATGACCCAACCCACAAGCCCAATGGGCTCTTTATTACCTTGCAAAGCCCAAATTTACGCCACGAACCGTACAAAATCGCCCAATCAAGATCTTTCGTTCTTTTGATCGAAGTCGGAGACCGTACCCCACACAGAGGGGTGGCAATTCGTGCAGTTCACGGCGGAGGGAAACGATGGCTTCTATGGAGTCGTCTAGTTCTGCTAAGAAAGGTGAGCTTTAGAGGATGTATGAACAAACCATCTTCAATCAGGGTTTATTCTGCTATTTTTGATGAATCGAACTTTCAAACTTTATTCAATTTTCAGGCTTAGTTGATCGGATACAGAAGGAGAGTTCTTTTACATTGACCGTTTAATACGATTCTTTCCTAATGAGGTTTTCAATCAAGATTTATGGTGATTTATTTGGTTTTATTTTTGGTAGTGGTTGTTCTGCTGCGATCTATTGGGGATGCTCCCATTCTCAAACAAAACAAGTTTAAGGTTTGTATTACCGTAATTTTTGTCTTTCTATGGATTTAAAGTTGTAATGTGTGTTGTACTGTTTAAAATGTAAAATGGAAATCAAATCTTGATGCATGTGAAAACTTTTGGTAATTCGATTAGATCAAGATGAACTGAACTGTAAACGATTGATTCTAGTATCGTGTATGCTGACTGAATGAGACATAGATGAAGAAAACGACCATTGTAGGAGCTAAAAGGAATGAAGCTTAATCCTTGTACTTATGGTTTTCATGTGGCTAATAGCAGAAACTTTATTGTTTATGACAAATTGTGGAAATTTTCATAGAATAATTGATGAATTATGTATCATGATTAATTTGGGGAGGGTATATCCCTGCTATGCGGTGAGGGTTCTTAGAATGTGTGGTTTTGAAAAATTTTATACAGGGGCACCTCCTTTAAAGTTATCCTTTTGGAATTTTTTTTCCTATATTTGTAAGTTTATGGCAAATGTTCATTCACATATTGTATACATTTGACAGATGCCTGGAACAGACAAATTTATTAAAGTGATTGATTATATACGTCGGTCAATCCAACGGGACACCTTGGTATTCATCTGACTTCTGAAATAGTCTCTCTTTCATCTGCTCATTCTTAAGAAATTAATGACACTTCACCATGCTAATTGTTTCTATTCTTTGAAGTTTGTGTTTGTCAACAGTGCATTCTCACCTGGTCCAGATGAGACAGTTATTGATCTATATAATGTGAGTTGATATTGACTCATTTCTTCCATTTATGTTCAAGATGCGTTTGTATACTGTTTGAAATTTTCATTAACTTTTAGAATCAGAAAAGGAGGGGGGATTTTTTTAGAAGAATTGGTTGGAATTTATCTTAAAAAGATTCCATCTATTGGCTAGTCAAAAACTGCCATCTTAACTGAGGGGGTATCTTCATTGAAGGTGTAGTGTAGACTTCTGATGTTGATGTTGGTCATGAATCATTCTTGAAAATACCCATCATTATATATTCTAAGGAGGTGAAGGAAAAGGCTTAAGCAGTCAAGATTTGAAACCTTTCTGAAGCATGAATCCACAAGATCTCTTAGATTATCACCTTCTCTGAGGGCTATGCATGGATAAAATTATTCCCTGTTCATAGCAATTTCTCAATCTGTTTCTTTACCTAAGAATAAATATATGTTTTTTTTTCATATCCACACGAGTTTAAAGTTTTTCTTAACCAATCGTGTCTAGAGGTATCTTGTTCATTATCTTTTTTGTGTGTTTATTTGCAGAACTTTGGAATTGATGGGAAGTTGGTCGTAAATTATGCTTGCTCGATGGCTTGGGGATAATTTGCAGTGTGGTAATGTTTAGTGCTGAGGCTGTAAATAGTATATTGAACTGTTCATTCCAAGTACTGTGATTATAAGCTCATCCATTTCTTTTTTAAGAACCATAGTAGTAGATTTTCTTCCATATTTTAGGCTACTTTCCCGGATGGAAAAACAAACCAAGTCAAGTTCTAGAGTCGTACTCGTCAAGGACCAGAGTCTGTAATTATTTATTTGATCGACCTCGTTAATCAATTGTTTTAACATTGAATATGAAAGCCAAAGGATTTTTTTGTCTTTTACATCATAACTGTTATTAACATACAAGTGGTCATTCCTATCCAAGTGCCATATTTTGTCTGATCAAAGAGATCAGTTCTTGACGTTTAACATGCTGGGGATATACAAGTTATCTTTCTGTTCTTTTTCTCCATTGACAAGAGTTAGCTGGGAACGTATAACTCTAATAGTAAGCTTCAAAGGGGTCAATTTGATGGTATAGGTCTGAGGAAACACAAACAGATAGCGAGTTGAGCGTCGGTCTGGGGGTTATATATAATAGTACATTAGTACTTAAACTTTGCTGTAAATTTGTACACATCTGTTTTGTTTGGGTAAAATCCAAGAATGACAAGATATAGACGCTGACCATATCAGGCTGAGTGTTATGTGGTGGAGGAATGCTGGTCTCCACTATTTGTCTGATTCTGACCATCTGAAAACTTGGACTAAACTCGTGACAGAAAGTGAACATTTTGTTTTTCTTGTCTATCTGAATGATTCTTTTCATATCCCCACCACTGTATCGGATTATGAGGCAAAATCTAGAAACCTAAACCATCCCCTCTTAATGAGTGCACTATCAAACTCCCTCCCTCTCTGAACTTCGGGGATTACTATATGTAGCACAAGATCACCCTCTGCCTCTCTCTTTAATCTTAGGAGATTACCATATTCGCATGCTCGATGTCTCTTGCTGATTCCCTATGATCGAACTTCCTTGCCTTTCGCTATATTCAGAGAAGTGTAAGGACCTACAATCTTTGGAATATGATTTTGATAATTGATAGCAGGTAGAGTAGATAGCACAAGATCAAGTTAGTAGGAATCTGTTCGTCAGCAAGCAAATATTTGGCTAAGGCTACGAGGGAAACGATAGAAATTTAGATAAATCACTGATGATTGCATACAACCTAAGCTTATAGTTGCTGCTTATGATACCCAATTACAGGAATTTACTCATCCACTCCAAATCAGGCCCCTCATTGGAAAAATCAAACAAGTTATCAACATCATACTCCAAGTTCGAGCTATTTTCACATTCTTGGGATGTTTCCTCTTCTCTCGACCCTGTGTCTACTTTTCTTTTACACACTTTTCTTTTGAGAATGTCGCTTTCTCTTTCACTCTGTAGGTTCAGTTTCTTGCTCAAATGAGAATTCCAATAGTTCTTTATCTCGTTATCTGTTCTTCCCGGCAGTCTCCCAGCAATCAAAGACCACCTGAGAGAATCAATCAGGTACCACCCCATCCCGGAAAACCAAAACTCCATTTCAGATTACGAAACTGAAGTTAATCAAAGCGAGAAAATTGGAGAGTGAAACGGGCAAGAAAACATGACCTGTTGCCAAGAAGTTTATGGAGCCTGAGGATCAAATCTTCTTCTTGATCTGATATATTGCCTCTCTTAATGTTAGGTCTGAGATAATTCAGCCATCTTAGTCTACAACTCTTCCCACACCGATTGAGACCTGCAAAATTCAGAAACCCATTAAACCAAATTTACTTCTCATATCTCTGGAGTTGGAATATACAAGATGAAAGGAAAGGAGTGAAAGAGCAGCAGCACCTGCTTCGGCTGCAATGGACTTCCACCTTTTTGCTCCATGAATGGCAATAACCTCAGCCAGTTTTTGATCTTCTTCTGCAGTCCAAGCGCCTTTATTGACTCCGCCATTCCTCATATTTTCTGCCTCATTTATGTCTCCTTCAACTTGACTCACTTTTCTTTTCACAGACTCCTCTTCAGTCATTGGAACTTTAAGAGATAGAGATAGAAAGAACAAGAGTGGGAGAGAGAGAGAGAGAGAGAGAGTTTATGGTTTAGAAGAGTGCTTTATTTCTCCTTAAGAGGCGAAAATATAACAGGGATCTCAGCAAGCAACTAGAGACATATACAAAGAAATTGGAATAATTTTTTGGGTTGGCAGCATTTCAGGAAAAGGACACACTCTGATCATGAGCTCGATGATTGAGCGAGATATAAAGTCTGCCTCTAAATAGTTAACAACAGCTAGCAAACACATACTGTTTAAGAAACAGTGAAGGGAAGTAAAACTTAGGGAAGTAGTAAAAGTTTATTGGAATTAATGTTTTACACAATGGATCTTGTTGTTGTATTCTGAATGAATGAAAGCCAGGAACTGTCATGAAATTCAGAAAAAAAGGAAAGAGGGCTTTAGAGAGAGAGAGAGAGAGAGAAAGGCCTCGAATTTAGTGAAGAATCTATGTATGATAATGGAAAGGGGAAGGAGAGATGATTTTAGAGAGAGACAGAAGGAGGACAAAGTGAAAAAACTAAGCAGAGAACAGAAAAGTATTGTCTCGAAATAATACAACTTTTTCAGAGGCCATAGAAAGGAGAGAAGATCAAAACTCTTTTTATTTTTATGATCACTATGCATGAATTTGCATTTTCATTGGTTTCAACTTTCATATTCCTATTTCTCTCTGTCCAAACCTGACTTTTCACCAACTACTGTGCATTTTATATATGAATTTCATCAGAAAAACCACCTGTACTTTCTTTCTTTCACAACATCAGAACAAATGGAAACTGTTGAACATGTTTTACTTTAAGTTGTTGAGGTTAGGTAGTGAAATTAAACCATACCCATTTCCTAATTCTCATGCATACCTCTTACTTACGTTTAATGTATAAGCTTTTAACTTTGCTTTATATGACATTGTAGCATCGACTTCCAGAAAGTATCAAGCTTGAAGTCTTGTAAGTCAAATTTAATCTATCGCAGAGACTATCGATACATCGAGTCTTTTGTCAATAAAATAGTGTTGATAGAGGAACCTTTGGCCGACGATTTTAGTCAACATCGGGAAAGGGGTAATGCGTAGAGGATTGGACAGGCTTGCTTTAACCTTGCTAAATAACTTGATTCCCAAGCATTGTTCGAACAAGGTCAAACATGGTCCATTCAAGGGTAATAATCAGCACAAATTTGAGGTAGAAGTACTAACTTATCGAGTTGCAAATTATAAATTCATGGACCAAATGTCTTGTGAGCCGTGATAACTTTTTTTAAAAAAATTGTATCATAATTACATAGGGTAATTCTAACACCGGGCTCATAGAAAAGGTGGTAAAAAATTGTAACATTTTGAATTATGTTCTGGTTGATGATAAATACAATATTTCATTAAAAATTGTGCAGGATTATTTATTAAAATTCGAAAATGTGGTTTAAAATTAAAATAAGAAACCAAATCTGAATATTTATAATATTAATGTGATACTCCTTTAAAGCTGAAACATAAATTCGGATCTCAAACCTTAGATTTATCTGTTTGTCTTTTTACATTAATGAACAGCTTCGTAGATCCAGCTCAATTTTCTTTTTTTAATTTTTTTTTTTTAAAAAACCTATAATAATTCATCATGGATATAATTTAATTCTTATTTTTACTTTCGAAATTTTATTTTAATAAAATTTTTAAAAGTTTTTTTTTTTTTTTTTTTTTTAATTTTATCCCCTAAGATTTTTAGAATTCCTATTTTACTCCCTCGAAAAAAAAAGCTTTAGTAACTGACCACGCAAATATTATTCTTTTTGAATTTTTTTTTATTTAGGTTTTTCTTAAAGTTTTAAAAAGCGTTTAAAGGATTTTCATACCTTTATAACAAATGTTTTATTTCCCGCTCCAACTGATATAAGAAGTACACACGTTTAGCTTTTGCATAGGAAGATGGATGGCTTTGCTTCACACTATAAATATGAGCTGACAGCCAATTTAATGGAGGGCAGTGAGGAAGATGGGGCTGAGGGAAGGTCTCAATTATTTTGCCCAATCCCAATACAATCTCAATCATCCAATTATGGAATTAATTTCTTTTACTTGATTTGATTCAAAACAACTCACTCTCTTCATTTAAGAAAGAAACAAAAAAAAAAACCCCATATTTTTGGAGTTTTTAGACTTGTTGATGCACGACTCTAGTCAAGACTACTAGTCTGGTAGTACTTGAGCTGACTTGAGTTAGTATCGAGCTAAAATGGTGTTGAACTTTTAACTCGGTAGAATTACCTAGGTGGGTATGATCTCTCTACTCATGTTACTTCTCATATGACATCACTCTCGGGTCTAGGCAGCATTCAAGCTAACTTGAGTTAGTACTGACCCAAAATGGTGTTGAACTTTTAACACGGTAGAATTGTCTAGGTGGGTATGATCTCTCTACTTATGTTACCTCTCGGATGGCATCGCTCTCGAATCTATATAAGAGCTCGATTGTGTCATGGAGAGATATCAAGAGCTAGGTTTAACGACCTAGCAACACGTCCCACTGTTTCGAATTCTCTTTTTAGAATGGAACCTCTTGACACGTGGGCCTCAAATAATTTTTTTTTAAAAAAATGTCCATTATAAAGTCTACATAGACCACTAGGTTAGGTTTCATTGATTTATATATGGGCCTGTCTGATTGAAACACAGAATCCTATTTGCTTTCAAGCCCAGTGGGCTTTCTTTGCTCCAATTTGGCCCATTTTCCTGGATCGCCCTCTAATTCTAATTAACATCTTACTGGTCAATAATAATAATAATAATAATAATAATAATAATAATAATAATAATAATAATAATAACCAATTTCAATTTTAAGGTTTGCGTATAAATAGCGTAATGAACTTTATAATATTTTTAAGTAGTTAGGCCTGGCGTTGACTTTGATTTCGAGCAAGCAGCAAAATTGGTTGACGTCTTGACACCTAGGATGACATCATGATTCATAGACGAGACTCGAAAGTGTTGAAGATTGTTGGGAGAGAGTTCCACGTTGGTTAATTTAAGAAATGATCATTCAAGATGTCTTAGTGGTCAAATGGTAGACATGTGAGACTCAAAATCTCGTGCTAAAGAGTGTGGAGGTTTGAGTCCGCTTCAAGGCGTAGTGTTGAGAATGCCCCTTATTATTGGAAGGAATAAGTTCGGTAGCTGATCACGAACTTTCTCTGTCTAATGAATGGTTTGGCACTGGACGTTTCAAAAATTCCCAAGAGACGTATGAGCCTCTGGCCCCGGTTCATCCCCCCCCCCCTATAGTACATTTTGGGGCATTTTAGTCATTGCAAGTGTAGACACGAGGTCATACACCAACCCAATATGGAATGGTAAAGACCTGTCCGGGATGAAAGCATGTAAAAGAGGTTTGGAACATCTATGCAACCATGGACAACATGTCCTGGACATGCAAGTTCGTGACATCCTCCCTCACTCAATTGGTTGACGTCCCTATCAACCATCCCGAACAAGCAAGATGAGGACGTCTATTAAATCTTTTTAGGAAGAACAAATGACTATCAATAAAACTTATTCTATTTTTACAATGCAATGGCTAGCTGTTCACGGACTAGCTATATCTACGTTTCTTTTTTAGAGTTAATATCATAATCAAATTCAAACGAACAAAATGTTTATACAGACATATAAAATAGAGATGAGGGATCGAGAATATACAGAGTTGTGTTATAGACACATCTACTTTATAAATATTTATAAATAAAAGAAAATAATAACAGAATAAGGAATATAAGATAAAAACGCTACTATATACGAAAAACTCTTAAATAATTAAATAATTAAGATCATATTTAATAACTATTTAATTTATTTTTTTTAAATAATTAAGCAGTTTTATATATAAATTTACTATAAAAATAAATTTAAAAAATGTGGTTTGTTTCTAGAATCTTACTAAAATAAAAATAGTAATAAGAAATTCAAAATAAAAGAATTATTTGTTATATAGATTGGGTGCACAACGGTAGATGAAACGGAGCGGGCAGCAGGCGGATAGGAAGGGCGAGCAATGTCGTCTTGCGCTTAATGGGTATACATCACATTTGATTCAGATTTTTCTGCTTTTGATTTTGATTTCTTGTTCGTTCTTTTCTCCATTTCTGATTATACACTTTATTAATTCAAATCTTGTTCTTCAATTCTTTTTTTGCTAACCTATTCTGTTTTCTGCTGTTTGGCTCTCAACTGTTCTTATCAAGTAAAAATCTTCACCATATGATTTGATTTCTTGGAATGCCTTCAAATTTTCATTTGAACATCAGTTCTCCATGGTAGGATGTGATTGAGTTCTGTTGAAAGAACAATAGAACAACAAACCCTAAAGAGGAGGCAAAATTTATACAAGTCTATTGCTAATAGATATTGTTCGGCTTTAATTTGTTATGTATTGCTGCCTCACGATTTTAAAATACGTTTGTTGGGGAGAGGTTTCCATACACAATCCACCTCCCTTAGGGACCTAACGTTCTTGTTAGTACACTGTCTAGTGACTGACTATAATACTATTGTAACAACTCAAGTCCATTAACTCGTTATGTATTGCTATCGGCCTTATAATTTTAGATGATGGAATGAAAATCAGTTCAATTTTCCATTCACCATAGTCATAATCTACAAAAAGAAATCTAGCCAATATGATAGAAGAATCAAAATATTGTAGAACTGGAGATGAATTTGGTCAGCCTCAACAAAATATTGTAGAACTGGAGATGAATTTGGTCAGCCTCAAAATAGAAAACTGAACAATATCATACAATACTGAGTAGCTAAATTTGAAGGGGTGTGGGAGCTGCTGAATAAGAGATTGTTTGGAGTTTGGACAGAACTGGCAACTGCAGAATGCCAATCCTTCTGCTATCAAACAGTGAAGCTGCAAGATTCTTTCACATCTGTCTTCTCCTCAGAAGAGTTTCGGTAACTCTCAATCATTTTAGTAAATATTGTGTTCTTTTGAATTTTTTATTTTAGTTTTCCCTCCAAAGACATTTTCACACCTTTATAAAGAATGTTTCGTTCTCCTCAAAATAGATTTTCACACCTTTACAAAGAATATTCGTTCTCCTACTCAATTGATGTGGAATCTCACAATACACCCTCTTTCGGAGCCCAACATTCTTGCTGGCACACTGCCTCGTGTCCACCCTCCTTCATTGGCACATTACTCAGTGTCTGATTCTGATACCATTTGTAATAGTCCAAGTCCACACCGCTAACAGATATTATCTTCAAGGTTTTTAAAATGCATATACTAAGAAGAGATTTCCACCCTTTATAAAAAATGATTCGTCCTCCTCACCAACCAATGTGAGATCTCAGAGATACCCACCTCAATCTTATTAAATTGCAAAGCGTTAATCTAATCTTGAGATAATTTTTGTTCTTAAAAGAAAGTAGGAAAAACAAAGACCCTACTGGTCAGGAAAATGAAAGTGCATTTAGCTATGAAGTTAGAAGAGAATCTAGCAAATTTCCTGGTTGTTTGTTCCAACCAAACTAGCAAGGCTGCATACTTTGAAACATGTTTCTTACAGAAAAAGACAGCGAAGTGTAAAAAATAAAATATTAAATAAAAGAAAGCAAAGGACAGGAAACCTCTCTTGAAAATCCTGCAGTTTACATTCAAAACTTTAGCAAAAGAAAAGCTTCCCTGACCACAAACTAAGAAGGTACTTCACTCACTGACAAGTACTCTTTTGGCCATAACCCAAAACTCCATTATTGATTCTTTAACCATCTGCACAGAGAGACAGAAACAGAGGAAAAAGAAAAAAAAAAACAGAGGTGAAGTGAGAAGGAAACTGTCAGATTACAGCTGAAGAACTAAAGGTATTCATAACCCAATAAAATTTCCATTTTGTATACTTGAATTTGAGGCTAAATCAAGCCAGGAATCCGAGTTTTTTGGTGGGCAATCCTCAAAGAAATGGAGTAGCGGCTTCTGGGTTTCACCATCTTGTTCTTGTTCTTGTTCTTCTTCCTCTGCTTTAGCTGATTTTGACGATTTATTGAAATCTGTGCCCAAAACAAAGCAGTGTTGCTCTTGTTCTTGCCTTGCCTGTTTAGAATTGTAAATTTGGTGGCTTTGAGTCACAAATTGGGAGCATCCTTTGTAAGAATCCATCGCTATTGGCTGCTGATTATTATAAACCTCAGCAACCGAGGGAAAGAAAGCCTGCACGCCAACGCCCTCTCTTGAACCATTAATATCCCTACTTAACACACAACCAACAACCTTTAAACACATATCGTAAACAACCCATCAAAGAAAAAGAACACATTTTTTTGAAACCCTTTGTTTTTCACCGACCTGTAATCTTTATCAGCTTGAGAATGAGTCCCTGAGTACAAAAAGAGTTGAGGGTTTGTATTATTTGAAGAGAAATCAGAGCAGGGAGGTCTGGAGGAGGAAGATTGAGTATACATAAATGGATGAATGGAGGATTCATGATAAGCAGCAGCAGCAGCAGGAGGAGGAGCTTGGTGATATGATTGAGTTTCACAGGTCATTGAAGATGAAGAAGAAGAAGAAGAAGAGGAAGAAGAGATTTCCACAGGCTTTCTTGAACGATTTCTGCCTCTATGCATGTGTTTCTCGCAGTATTTGGAGTCTGGAAAAGCTTCTTTTGAGCATCTCCATTTTTTGCCATCTGTTCTTCTGCACCTTCCTGGTTCTGGGTCTGTTTTTCTGCCAAAACCCATCTCAAAACACCCCCACCCAACTGAGAAAACACAATAAAACAGTCAAATTTAGTGTAATATGCTTGTAATTGCATATGAAACAACCGTGACTTACTGGGTTGGTGAGGGAAAAGTCTTGCAGAAAGGGAGGAATCCAAGCTTCTTTTCACAGAGAAGATTAGATCAGGAGGGATTGGTACTCCTGAAACCATGTATTTGAAGATCAAAGCTTGGTGTTCTAGTTCTTGCCATTGAGTTGGTGTGAAAGGAGAGGTGGTGCAGGTCTTTGGACTTGAATTCATTGTTCTTGAAAGCTTGAAAGACAGAGAGGTGGAGGGTAGGTTGTTCTTGGGAGGTGCTAGTTTTTTTATGGGTATTTCTGCAAAGTTCATAGGCTGTGAAAGCTTCTTGGTTCCTGTCAAATGATGGCTTGCAGTGTGCAGTTAATATGAGTACTCCTGTGTTGGGTTCATTGCTGGTTTTGTCTCTGAGTAGCTTGCAGAAACTCGCATACAAATGGATAAAAGAAAGAGAAAAGGAAATGAAATATGATAGACACACCCTTCATTTTGCTCTCTCCACATCATATTCCTTGAAAAAAGTGCCATGAGATTTTGCAAAACTGCTGAAACAATGTGGTGTGGTGTGATGTACCTTCACAAACTCACTCTATCAATGCGAACAAATACACCTGCAGGTGTCATCTCCCTATTGCACGCTCAGGAGGCTGAAGAATCTACCAAAACCCTACCCTTTATAACATTAGCTTGGCCTACTTTTGCCTCTTCTCTTTCCCTCAATTTTATACTGATATTTTGCCCCTTCACTCTGGGTTTCTTCTGCTTGGTTGGTGGGTTCCCTTGGAGTCATAAATCCTTCTCTATGATGGACAAGCCTTTGAAGGCGAATAGTTAGAGAGGGTAACGAATCATTTTTTATAAGTATGTAAAAATCTCTACACATTTTAAAATGATGAGGCTGACGGTTAGATAGGGTAACAAAGTATTTCTTACTAGGGGGTGGAAATCTCTCCTTAACATATGCGTTTTTAAACTGTGAGACTGATAATTAGATATGGTAACGAAGCATTTCTTATAAGAATGTGAAAACCTCTCCCTAACAGACGTGTTTTAAAACTATGAGACTGACGGTGGGAGAGGGTAACAAAGCATTCATTTGTAAGGATGTAGAAGTCTCTCTCTAACAGATGCGTTTTTAAATCGTGAGGTTGACAGTTATAGAGGGTAATGAAGCATTCATTATAAGGATGTGGAAATTTCTCTCTAACCGACACGTTTTAAAATCGTGAGTTTGACGGTTATAGAGGGTAACGAAGCATTTGTTATAAGGGTTTGAAAATCTCTCCCTAACAGATGCGTTTTAAAACCATGAGGCTGACAGTTGGAGAGAGTAACAAAGCACTCATTGTAAGGATGTGGAAGTCTCTCCCTAACAGACGCGTTTTTAAATCGTGAGACTAACGGTTATAGAGCGTAACCAAGCATTCATTATAAGGATGTGAAAGTCTCTTTCTAACAGACACGTTTTAAAATTGTGAGGTTGACGGTTATAGAGGGTAACGAAGCATTCCTTATAAGGGTGTGAAAACCTCTTCCTAACAAACGCGTTCTAAAACCGTGAGGCTAACGGTTAGAGAAGGTAACAAAACATTCTTTATAAGGGTATGAAAACGTCTCCCTAACAGACATATTTTAAAAGTGTGAGACTAACGACAATACTTAACCGATCAAAATAGACAATATTTACTAATATTTACGAGTAGTGATTTTGGGCTCTTACACCACTAAACTTCATTATACTCGTCAATGAGCTAACACCCATTTGAAGCTCTTACATTTGGGCTTCATGTCAGTATGTGAAGAGTAAAACAAAGTATATTTGTTTCTTAGGGTTCATAGTTATCTTGACATTTGTACTTAGCTCACAATCTGTGTGCAATATGATGATTACAAAGGGAATTGAATTAATGAATTGGGTTTTGTAAAACTGTTACTCTTTTGTTAATGGAAAGGACAGAAGATATTAGGACAAACCAAGCAAGGGACTATTGGTCAGTGGGAGGTTCCAATTTGTTTGCTTGCAATTCAAAGCTCTCTTTTTTCTTTTGTTCATGTCAGGGAAGTGCCAAAACTGTTCACACACCATCAGAGGACTCTGTCCTAAGACACATGCCCTTCTTTCTCTCTCCTACTGCCCTTCTTTCTCACTCATGTCTCCTTGTCCTTGTTCTTTATTGTGCTTCCCAACCAACTCAACTTTCCACTCATTAACCCCCAAAGTTTCCTCTTTCCATATCAGTCACTCTCTCATGCTTCCTTTTGAACTCCATTTTCTGCTGCACACTCAGAGGCTCTGAGGGCTCACCCCATACCCCCAAGATGCTTTCAGGACTGACTCAGTGATACCCTTTTCTTCTTTTTTCTTGCTCAAGTGGGTAGTTGGTTTGGTTTGTGTTGGCTTGGCTTGATAAAGAGATTAAAGCTTTGCTTGTTTTAGAAGTTTCTTTTCCTTTTGGTGGACTCATCTTTGCAAACCAGATGGAGTTTGCTTCTTTTCCATTATGAATGTTACTCTATGCTTACTTTCTACTCCCAATAACATTTGCTTCCCACAAAGATATTCATTGGGATGCCACATGACATACTCCATATCAGTTGGATATAGAGGCATATCCATTTAAATCCTAAACTTTATTAACTCAATCTATTTAGACTAATCGTTAATGATTTACAACTAGTTTTGTGAATCTCACATCGGTTGGAGAGAGAAACAAAATACTCTTTATAAGGGTGTGGAAACTTCTCTATAGTATGTGTATTTTAAAATCGTGAGGCTAATGATGATATGTAACGGGCTAAAGTGAACAATATCTGCTAGTGGTGTACTTGAGCTGTTACAGAGGTATCAGAGCCAGTTACTGGTGGCATGCCAACGAGAACGTTGGGTCCTCAAAGAGGGTGGATTGTGAGATCCTACATCGGTTGGAGAGCAGAACGAAACATTTCTTATAAAAGGTATGGAAAACTTTCAACAGTAGACGCGTTTTAAAACTGTGAAGCTAATAATGATACGTAACGGACTAATATTTGCTAGCTCACACCATATTCTTAGAAACTATTTGATCAAGAATCTGGCAACTCATTTGAATCATACTTTCACCTTCAAATCTTGTGCTGTTTCTGGTACAAGAAGATCCACTGCATCTCTTCCTATCTTCTTAAGCTACTCTACCTTTTGATCATCACAACTACATATTTCACAGCTCACAATCACTACATTCATCACTTCCTTATAAATCTCAGCCATTCGATATGCCACGTACCCTCCATAGCTGATCCCCATTACGTTGTACTTCTTCACACCCAATCTCTTCATCACTTCGCCTACACTTATCGCTTGGAACAAATCCGACGTGTTGGTTTGGTTGGTGTGAGATTCCCCAAGGAACACAAGCTGGGTATGGACAGATTGAAGCTTCACGACAAGTCTCTAACTTGGAAAAAGAATTGGCATTTGGAATTCCCCAAAGAACAAGACAGGGCTCGTTTAGGTTCGTTTGTTTGGATGTCCAGAATTGCATTGTTGTGTCTTTGTCATCCCAAACGTGGCTTGGCGACATGTTGCAGAGCCTGAAGTTGAGCTTCCACCATGTTTTGAGTATTGAAATGGCGAGAGAGAGGATGGGATGCTAATGGAATAAGATAAATGGGAAATGGGAAATTAAAAATGGAAGAGAAAGAAGGAGAAGACACTGGAGCTGATATCACTATTTGCGAGAGAAACAGAGTGATGTGTATGAAAAACAGGGGCTTTGTGTTCATAAGAAGTGGTATGTGTAACAGCTGAAAAGGAGTAAGGTTGAGTGGGAAAAAGGGTTATGAAGTTCTTCATGTGATATTAAGAAAAATGAGGCCGTGTTTGAATTATAGTTTATTTGTTGATCGGTTGGAGAGGGGAATAGAACATTCCTCGTAAGGGTGTTGAAATCTCTTCCTCATAGATGCGTTTTAAAACTGTAAAACTGACGACGATACGTAACAAGCCAAAATGGACAATATCTGTTAGTAATGGGTTTGAGTTGTTACAAATGGTATTAGAGCCAAACACTAGGCGGTGCGCCAACGAGGACGCTGGCCTCCAAAGAGGTGGGTTGTAAGATCGCACGTTGGTTGAAGATGGGAACAAATCATTCCTCGAAAGGGTGTGGACAATATCGGCTAGAAGTGGGTTTGAACGGTTACAAATGGTACCAAAGCCAGTCACTAGGTAGTATGTCAGCAAGGAGGCTGGCCCCCCAGTGGACCCCAACCACAGAGAGGAACGAAACATTTCTTATAAAAATGTTGAAATCTCTTCATTTTAAAATTGTGAGGTTGACGACGAATGTTGAAACCTCTTCATTTTAAAATTGTGAGGTTGACGACGATATGTTACAAACAAAAGCGGACAATATATATTAGCGGTGGGCTTGAACTATTACAGTATAATTACTAATAGTCGTTACAATATGAATTCTATTCGTTAAAGCTATAATTTTTTTTACATACGTCTAACCAATGTATACTATTACATTGGCAATGAAAAGATACCTTACTTCCAAACCGAACACTTTTCCCCTGCCCATATGATATACTTTTGCAATCTTTTTTGCAATTGTAGTTCACTTTTTCACTTTTAAGACAGCCATGCTCGTCTGATAAGAGCCTTTCCACATAGATTCCTTAACCCATGCCACCATTTTCCTCCATATAAATCTCTTGTTTCCCATCTAGTTTTTGCTCAACAAGCAACCTTCTTCATAAAACTCAAAACCATGGATAGTAACTATGGCGCTTACACGAACCAGATCTCATCTCAGAGACCACTGGCCATCGTCTTGGCTCTTGCTTCTGCTGTGGTGCTTTCACCATTAAGACCTTATGAATCCAGATGGAGCTCTGGATTTGTTCTTCCACTGGTTCTTTTGGTGCTTATAATCGCCATTAAGACATCTTCGTCTTGCTCATCCATGTCCACGGACAGAAGGGAGAGAGATTCTGCAATTCTCTCGTCAGATCCTTCATGGGTTCTTAAAATTGGGAGCTCCTCCTGGGGACTTGCAGGGCTTTTAATGATGTTGATTTTCGGGCTTTCTTGGCAGAGTTCTGTTAAAGAATTCCTCTGGAGATAGAGAGCCTAATAATTTGTACTGTTGGGACCTGATATGGATTATTATAATGAAATCTTTAAAAGGTAAACTTAAATTATATAAACATAGCAAAGGCCAGCAACCAGTACATCAAGGAGTAATCTAATGCAGATATGTACAGATACTTATAATTATATACAACAGAACCTGATCCATAATTGAAGCATGATATTTGTAGTGTAACCATAGGAATGGGGCAATGAAGCCACTGTCAGCTCCTCCAACCAGCAGGCTGTGGAGTTGCTACAGTAAAGCCTCCCTCGTACATTCGCTGGATTTCTTCCCGGTATTCAATCAACGACTTGTCGGGTATTGGCGGGGTCAATTCAACCACGTCCCCCATCTTCAGCTTGCACTTAGGGTCGCTCACAGGCTCATGGTTCAGTCTTGGTCTCAACTCCTCCTTTATTGGGAACCTATAGTGAGCCCATCTTGTGCTTCCTCTTCCTGCTCTTTCTAAAAGATCCATCATCGTTGTGTTAGCTGGGAATTCCTGGACCGACATCTGGTGATAACCGAAACAAAGCGTTTTTCAAATGTTAAAAGCCGCACTTTCGCATAACTAAACAAAAACAACAAGAATAATTATCATAGACCTTTTCGTTTTCAATCATTATGACAAACAAAGGCCCATCCTGGAAGCAGTGAGGTTTGTAAGAGTATGAACAATCAGACGAGTGAAAAGGGAAGTTGCAGGGTGGTTTGATGGAACCGATAGAAGATCGATCTCGGTTCATGGTCTCACAATGCCAGGTGAGAACCCATCTGGCCCATTCAACCATCTGGAGCACAAATGAAGAGTGCTTAGAGTCACCCTCCTTGTATCTCCAATGTGCAGCAAACCCAAACTCAGCTTGCAAATGCATTTCCTTGGTCCGAATTTGAACTTCAAGCGGGACATCACCTTCACCCCTTACTACTGTGTGTATAGATTGATACCTGATTACAAGCAGATCATATAAGAGATGAGAGATAGAGTAAATATGAAGCCACTTAATACTGCTTTTAGATAAATAAATACCCGTTTAACTTCGGTTTACTTATGTAGTCCTTGAGCTTTCCCGGTACTTCGGGCCATAACTGACGAACGATTCTCAATGCTTCATGGCAGTCCTCTTCATTTTCAACAATGAGTCTCAATCCATGAATATCATGGATTTCATTCACGGTCAAATTCTTCCTACAAAAAATATCAAATTTACCTAAAAATAAGAATCGCGAACACGAGAGGACGAGAGAGAGATGGAAGGCTGAAGACGTACTTCAACATTTTGCGGTGAATGCTGTAGACACTTTTGTGCCGCCCAGTGACAACATGGTAAGAGATTCCACTATCCTTGAGAGCTCGCTCTAATTTTTGAATTGCAGAAAATATAATTGCTTCATCATATAAACCCAGCAGCTTGGAGGACAAATCTTCGTGCAATTCCAAATTAAGATGCTTAAAACACAGGTTTTCTAGCTGCTCCTTCCAACTGTAAATTCCAAGGCGATTAGCCAAAGGAACAAAAATCTCCATAGTCTCCTTTGCAAACCTTTGTCGCTTCATCAGAGGTAATGCATCTAAAGTCATCATATTGTGTAGACGGTCTGCTAATTTAATGAGGACAGCTCTTGCATCAGCCATAGCAAGGAACATGGTGTGCAAGCGGTCTGCCTCAACGATTCTCTCAGCGGTATCATGTTCACGAGCAAGCTTGCTTAAATGACTTAGCTTAGACACCTAAAAACGAAGTACAAGAGAGATAGGTTAGGAAGTTATTCTTCATCAGAATTTCTTTTTGTCGGGTGGCGGGGAAACCAGTCAGATATGTAATTCTAGAAAAGCGCAAGAATGTAAAGAAGAACGAAATATACAAAATGAGCTGTCTAATACGAGAAATATAGCGTGTGTTTTACCCCAAATTTAAGATTAGTTTTGCAGTCATGTTCTATGCCTAATTCTAAGTCATCTATTCCAATGACAAAGAAAGTGTGGACTGCAAAGTATCTTACCCCTTCAACCAAATCAGCAACCTCAACTCCAAATGTCTCCAATATATAGTCATGACTCAAAAAAGAATCATCAAGTGTGTCGTGCAAAAGCCCTGCAGCAACTACTGTGGAATTAGCACCGACAAGCGCAAGCATCACTGCTGTTTCCACACAATGTTCCAAGTAAGGATCGCCACTTGCACGCATCTAAGGAAGAACGAGAAACACCATTAAAGGAAATTTCTTAATGAATATCATCAGTACTCAAGAGTCAAGACAGTAACAACACTGTCAATATCAAGGGATAGTGTTACCTGTCCCCTATGTGCTTTCTCAGCCTCATTAAAAGCCTTAATCACAAACTCGTCACAAAAGATTTTGTGCTTTGATTGTGCACTTTGAAGCAAATCCTTCACATACGACTTGGAATTACCTTCCGTAATACTGTCCTCCATATTGAAAGTCAATTCATCTCCAAACAAAGCAGATGAACTCGCATCTAACCTATCACTCGACACCTCCAATCTCGGCAAATCATAATCCACACACGAACCCAATGCATTTCTCACAAACCCATTGAACAGCCTGTTGGTACTTCCTCGTCCATGAAAACTACCATCCCCGCTTCTTTCTCTTACAGTCCATAATGGAGGAGTTCTCGCCGCCGACCCAACCCCACAACTGCCACAGGAAACCGGACCCTGGAACACTGATACTGGGCTCTGATCCCGATTGAAGAATGACCCAATGAATTTATTTGGGGAATAACGGAACGAGGAACTCAATTCTTTAAGCTCCTCTCCTTTATCATGCTTAAATGAACCCAATTCTTCTCCACCACTTGTAATGCTCGACGATGACGATGAGTGCCTCAGCGCAGTCGACGAGAACAAACTCGACAACCCCCCAACCATCGGTTTTTGGGATGAAGTGGCAGTCGAAGACGCCAACGACGAGGACCGAGAGGTAAAGTCTAAATCACATGATGCATGAGCGTTCATCTGGCAAGGGTGGGGAGAGGAACAAATAGTACTCGGTGGGCTAGTATACAGCGCTATAGTTGGAACAGCCATGGCCTTTTTTTACTCGAAATACCACTAATACCTCAAGAAACCCACACAATTTCCAGCAAAAAAGAAAAAAAAACAACCAATGCTAAAGCAGATCAAGCGAATTCTTCAGCAACCAATATTTTCTTCCCCTTTTCAAACGATTCGACACACGCCAAGCTTTTTCTGTACGCAATCAAATGAATGTAGCAGAGAGTACAAATTCCACGAATATTCAGCAAAAAAACTACAGAAAAGAACCAAACAGAGCAAAGATTCAATCAAATTTCAACCAAGAAGCACTGCAGAAGAATATGAAACGCAATCCAGTAGCGACAAATTCATCAAAATCGAAAGCAAAAGAAAAGAAGAAAAGATGAATCAAATCAAGAACTAAAATCGAAGAAATCTAAACTAGGAAGCCATCGCACTAATCTTGGAGGAGAAGGTCACAAACCTTGGAGGAGAAAGTGAGAAGCAGAACGAAGCGAGCGTTGGTTCTGTGATTTTCTAGTAATCTCTGTGCGTCTCAATATTGCTTGGCGTCCTCGAACTGGAAAACTTGAAATTACCATATTACCCTTTTCAATTTGTACCCCAGAAAAATCTATAGATTTAATAATTATTAATTAGCAATTAGTAACACTTTTATTAAATAATCTTTTTTATATTATACAAATAAAATAAAAAAAATCCCAATTATTTAATGAAATTAAAATAAACAAATATCCATTTATATCTACTAAATGTAATAAATATTATTTACCCACGCATGCAACTAGTTCAAATGGGGTCCTCCTTATTTTATTTTATTTTATTTTATTTATTATTATTATTTTGTGGATGCTATTGCTACTATTTAAATAAAAATAAATATTATTTTTTCGTTCAATTATTCAATCCGCGTTCCTTTACTAAAATTCAAGCAGTTGCGTTATATGTACTAAAGTTAACAATTAATTAATTTAGTTGAAGTATTAACTTTAGGTATGATAATTTAATGTTTAATGAACTATAATATAGTATTAGTTATGAAGTTATAATATAAGGTTTTATCCTAAATTTAGTAAATAATGGGAGTAATTATTAGGAGGTAGTAGGGGCTGTATCGACAATGTACATGTAGTGAGTTGAGTTGTTAACCGCCCGCCTTCTGGAAGATGTATGGATAAGGACAAATTTGGGAATTATTTATTTAATTAAATAGCTAATTTAAGATTCTGTTGGGAATTATTTATTTAATTAAAATAGATTTGTGTAAGCTGAAAATAACACGTGGCCGGCATACAGAAATTACAAGGTCTTCACAGGCCACCATAAGGATCGTCACGCGCCGCACGTGATGCCCATTGGGTGTGTCGTGTTTGTTGTACACAATCAACGGGGGTGACCCCCTTCGACCTCGTTGTTCTTTAGTTATATTTGGTGGAATTTCTTATCTGTAATATTATATCAACATCTGTTTTTATATTACGTGAAATATTTGTATGGTATCATTAATATTTTTGTCCAATATGTAATAATATTCACGTGTCAAAATAAAAATGAAAGAAAGCCGACTCACTTTCACTACGGCTCCCATGGGTTCCGTTAACCAAGCCACTGCCTATGAATAGCCGGCTCATTCTTCAATAGACACGCGGTCAGAGTCTTAGACTCCTCCCACTACTTTGAAGCTTACAATTTATCATGCTTTATTTCACTCTTGGATGAATTCTTTTCACTCTTCCCTCACGATACTATTTCACTATCGGTCACCCAGGTTATTTAGCCTTGCAAAGTGGGCCTTACTAATTAAGTCCCTTCTTCATTTCATAACCAATCGATCTTAAAAATTCGATATTGCAAAACGTTGTTCTTATCGTTACAAAAGTCATTTCATTTTAGTACCTATGAAACTCAAAATGGTATTTTAAACCAAATGAAATCATCAAATTTCCTCTAGCCATGAAGATTAATTAGAACGTTGGTTTGTATGTTTCTTCACATCACGGCGGAAAGCAGGTAAAAGAACGGTAAAAAAAAATAAGCCAAAAAGTACCCGAGGTTGTTCTAAAGATTGTCAAACTCATATATTGTAAAGATTACTTAGCCTGTACAGTACAAACAATTACAAAATGGCAATCTGTTGGGTAATTCCACAGTGATTCAGACGAGAATAAACAGTTCCTTCAAGAAATGGAGACTCCCAACAAAAATTGCTTCAAAACCACTCTAACAGTACTGCAGGAGATTATAACTGCACAGTATAACAAATATCTAGCCAAGCCAAGCCATAAAATTTCACACAGGATAATAAATTACTACTAATTACTATCTCTTTGTAAGCATCAAAGATTAGATGATGACACTTTCGTAGTGTTATGTGAAAACAATATCAACTCTCCGAAGCACTAGAGGATACCTGGAACTGTATCATAAGGGTGTGTTGTTCCATGGATATCTCCTTTGCTGAGCAAAAAATGATTTCAGTACTGACGGAAAGTAAGATTCAAGCGACCAGGACGAAGATTTGTTGCTTCTAAAAGTGCCTTTGGAGCAGTGTTTTGATGAATTGCAGTCACCCCGTGGAAAACATGTCTTGATTTTCCACCAAATATTAAGATATCTCCCGATTCCAAAGTAACTTTCTCTGCTTGATCAATGTCACTCCGATCGCCAAATAGGAATTCTGCCGAGTCACCAATGGAGAAGGAGACAACAGGCAACCCTTTCTCCAGACTTTCTTGACTTTCATCTCGATCCTAATGGGAGGAAAAGTAGACAAAGATTATGATGGAAAAAGCATGCAATGCAAACATTAGAGAAAGTTACTTATTGCAGACCTGATGAAGACCCAATCGCCCATTTTGCGAGTAAAAGTTTACAATACAAATGTTTGGTTTCATCCATGGAAGTACACGTTCAGGATTTTTGGTATTGGAATCTTTCCCCATAACCGCATAAGAATCTTTGATTGCCTTTTCAACCAGTTTGTAAAACTCAACAGGCATGTTTGGTGGTGTTGTATTATCAAATGGACGGACATCCCCATATTTACTACTGTCAGGATCCCAATTTTTACCAAGGCACATCATTTTCAAGTGTAGTTTTCCTCCTTCACGGTAACCAGGTTGGTAAAAACCTCCAGCTCCAATGCCAAGATCCCGACATTTTTTTACTATCTTCACCTGCGTCGACCACGAGAGAGAGAGAGAGAGAGAGAGGAGAATCAGTAAGGAAAGCAATGAAGATCCAGAGTTACGAAAACACTTCCGACAAACCCAGAAATAATAGTGTGGCTCCAATCAAACTACACAAAGAAAACTATCCAAAACCTATATGGTGAACCTCGAATGAAAGGAAAACACAGACCATAGAGGAAGCTACAACCTATCCTACAAAGATCCTTTTTTTTTTCTTTTTCTGCTTGATAACAAATAATCTTTCTTCAGGATTTTTGTAATTATCAGCTAAATGTTGTTTTCTGGATTGGAGTTTCCATTTGAGCTTAGTGTTTGGACTCCTTTTGTGAGAATTATTATTAGTATTTTTTTTTTTTTTTTTTTTTTTTTGAATTTGACCTTGTATATTCTTTCAATGAAAGCTTGGATATTGAACTTTCCCTACTGGAGATACATGGAAAGATCTTTAACTCAAGAACGGATTCATTTATGTTTGAGGCTGTTTCTACGATAACAAGATTTTGATATACATCAATTATGCAGTTGATAGAGGAAATCAATGTATACCTGATCACTGAGGGAAATGCCACTCTTCAGATGAACCATTCCTGGTCTCAACACATTTCCATTGTTTCCCTCCATTGCACGCTTCATCTCATTCCTCTTTTCTCTGTTCTTAGATAATAGAGAAGGATTCAGCGTAACAACTCCAGACTTTGGAGGGCATATATCAAAAATTTCGAGGTTCCCTAAAGGCTTCTTATCCTTTGAGTCCTTACAGTCGGAAACATTATTACTTTCTCTTAATTTTATGGTGGCAGTCTGATCTTGAACCATGAGTTCCTGTCCACCAGCATCTGATCTCTTACAACTATCATAAGGAAATGAATCATTGCAACGTTCCCCTTCTGCTGTAGGTTCCCGAATCTGAATTCTTTCTACAGCAGAATGCAAACTCTTCGAAACATTTTGAGCAGAAGAAGGCGAGTGTTCGTTGCCATCAGACTTGGATGCAATAGATCCCAATAGTTGTTCAGAGGTATTGCTCATATGATTGCCATCAGAATTGGATGATATAGATCCTATTAACTGTTTAGGGGCAATATCATCAGCTGTATTATGATCCTGCTGAAGATCAACAGCACCAGCAGATGCATCTTTACCGCTATTTAAAGGCCGCCACTGCCACTGTTCAGAACCCAGGGCCTGTTTTTGCCCAAAAGTATTCCTGGAGTTCCTTGACGGGTGAGAACTTCTGTC
>CM031894.1:10893651-11126940 GCA_018691285.1 Cucurbita argyrosperma subsp. sororia | reverse complement strand
GGTCTTAGTACCTTGGTTCTTGATATTGTCATTAGAAACTAGATCTGATCCATGTTTTAGACCTTGTTCTTCTCTTGTTTTGTACTTTTTTTTTTTTGTCTATCTTATGTTCTATGATTCATTCTCTTAGACACTCCCCCTAGGCTATACGACACCAGACATGACTCCTGAAAATCTTGTGTCAAAGGATTCATGCGTTTCAAGCTACAAAGACTTAACCAACGTCCAAGGCTTCATGCGTGCCAAGCAACGTTAGTCTAACTGAATCTTAGGGCTTGCGCTTGAATACAGGAGTCACCTTTTCTGTCTTCGTAGGCCAGGTAACTAAAACATGACCCCTCTCAGCTCTCCAAAACTCAAAAGCTTAGCATCACCATATAGCGGGAATGTTCACTTTTAAAAAACCCTAGGTTTTAACCTAAAACAACATCAAGTCTAATGGCGTTACAATCATATCATAAAACATAATTAAACAAGGTTAGACAGACGTACGGTCGCGGCGCAGACAGGGTCGAGTTGAGTCACAAAGGTGTATGAATCTCTATCCTACGGAAGAAGTCTACAAGAATAAAAAATAGACTGCTCTAATACCAATCGGTCACGACCCGATTTTTTAGGCTTCAAAAAAAAACCGAATTGTGACTAAAAAGCCGAAATCGAAAACAAACAAAAATAAAATAAAGAAGAAAAAGTAGAGAAAAGATAAAATACCCTTTAATAAAACAAATAGAGAAAAAGAAGTTGTTTCAAATTATTACAAAAGTAATTACAAATAATAAAATGAAATACCAAAAGACCCTCAAGACCGACAAGGGACAGACGCTCGGACCACACCCTCTTTATGGTGTATCCCGAACACCTCCCCCGTATTAGACTGAGTACCTGGAAAAAAAAAAAGGGGGGGGGGGAGAAAGGAGTGTGAGTATAAAAATATACTCAGTAATCGACCTACTTGTAGGCTCTTTTCACATCCTTATCTTAGTAGGTATACACAGGTCTTATCTCTAGGTTCTAGTAAGTGCAAATTCACGCTACAACTCTCTTTTCTGTATCTTAGGGACGGCTTGCCCATCTTATGCAATGGAATGATCAGTGTCCTGAGGTGAGGCGCGACCTCATAAGTAAATTTAAGGGGATCATACGGCTGAGCTCAAAAATTACGTGACTATCTCTGAATCATCATCCATGGAGGGTAGCTGAAAACCCTCACACGGGACCATACATCCAATAAAATATGGTTGTTGCGACCCCCTGTGTGCTGCGTCAGCTACTAAGTCAATCATACGAGGCTCCACGTCCCCGCTCAGGGATAGGTTTCTACGGCCCAGGAGTCCTGTTCAGAAGACCCCTTAGCTATCACCACTAGGTCTGGGCACCTATCACACTTCCCTATCCGAATCTGCCAAGCTCAACGATCTCCGTACCAGAGCTCTGTCTCTGACGATACGGTATCGAAGCAAAGAGGGAAGTGGGAAGTGGAGGTTCTGATGACCACTATCCACAATGCTCAACTGTAGCGGGCTACCCTACAATTACCGTGGTGACCTATATATTCTGTCTAGGGGTGGAACTTGGTGGCTTAGACTTGGATTCATGCATCTCTCGGATTCTCGTGCAAGGTTCTCACAAAACCGTATCAGGGTTTAGTAATTCTGGGCTCTAGATCCTGCTTCGTAATCGTTTTCGCGGGTCTAAATGCACGGTATTCTAGAGGTCCCCCAATCTAGGGTCACGTCTAGCCTACTTAGTCACAAGCAACCTGGTAAGTCGTATATAAAGATAGTGACCTGTTTACAGTTTTGTACTCAAAAGGGTAACACTTTTCATAGTTTCCTTTGTGTAAGTAGTATGTGTTTCTGTCTGAATGTTGAGTAGTACTCTAAGACTTCTTGGAGTAGTACTATATTTTGTTCAGATTCTGAAAAGATGAGTAGTACTCTAAAGGGTAACACTTTTCGTGGAGTACTTAAGCTCACAATTTCTTCCTATTCATAAAGAAAAACATAACAAAAGCAATAATCATGCATAGGAGTTAATACGCGGCAATTCATGCAATATAAACAAACATGCTCAACGGGAAGATAACGGCCATCTTCACCCGGGTGCAGATTTCACAAGTTTCCCATCTCTCATCATGCATAACATACATTATCAGAATCTCAATCTAAAAAAGATTACATAATCATTCATATCTAGAAGTCATAGATTTCCTTATTATATTTCATTTTCATGGTTTCCCATACTAATATGTTAGGCTCGACTAGCTAAGTTTATGAGTAGGATAGCAGGCATGCGGTATTCCAAGCGGTTCCTACAAGTACTACTCGTGGGAATCAAAATGGCTACTTAAGTGTTTGGCGCGGTGCCTTCCTAAGCTCGGAATTATTTATCGGAAAGGTTCCAAAAAGTCTGGAATTTCCTTGATAGGTCATAATTCACATGAAAATAGGATCAGAATTGAAATCAAGGCAAAAAAAAACAAGCAAATGGAGGTCGAACGGAGGGAAAAAATCGGTGACTCACACGATTACATGCGCCGTCACACGCGCTCTGGAGGGTTTCTACGCGCAAACTCTTACACGGCGGGTGTCCACGCGCCGGCTTTTTTTCACCGAGCAGTCGCAGGTCAAAGGCACTGCGGTCAGTGTGGTCGCACGGGCAAAGCGGTTCGCCAGTCTCGGGTCGGGTCGGCCCAAATCCGCGTGCTTGACGCATGTCCGCTATCGTTTGAGGACGTGCCTCACTAGTTGGTGACAACCACGTGTCGATCAGTGATTCTGCCGTGCTCCTCCGTACGCTGGCCGATGCGTAGCAGCGTCTCTTCCCTCTCTTCTGGTGTTTCAATTTTTTCCAGATGTTAGCCTCTTTCGCGTTTTCAATCTATTTTATTTCGATTTTTTTATCTTTCAATCTGTAATCGAATTCGACCAAATTTTCCTTCACGAACCTTGTAGATCTCAAATATTCTACTTCTACCATATATTTTTTGTTCTCCCTCTTTATTTTTTCTTTGAGCACGAGATGAGTTAAGACCGTTTAAAGATACGGAAAAACTCAAATTTTCTGTTTCTATCGGTTTTTTTTTTTTTTTTTTTTTTCAACCCGAGCTCCGACTAACTCTGATTTTCGTCCAGGAACTTCAAGAAACCTGTGTGAATCCTTATTTTAGTTACATACCTAAAAAACTCCAGATCTAACGCTCAAGAAACTCCTCAGATCTAAATAAAATCGAAACAAGAAGTTCGGAACCTTATTTTGTCTGTTCTCGGATTTTCTTGCCGGAATGAGCAAATCCCCCACCACCCAAACTTTCCTTTTCTAGCAACGAGAGAAGTATTGCTTCGAAGTTTCTTGCCTTGGATTTGATCTCCAACGGTGGTTTTGTCTTCCCTGCTCTTCCTCTCTCCCAAAACGTTAACTTCTTCGCCTTTCTCCTTTCTCTCTCTCTCTCTCTCACTCTCTTTTTTTTTTTTTTCAATTTCGTCTCTTTCTTCTTAGAGGCCAAAACAACTAGACCCCTTAGGTAAGAGTAGGGAAAAAATGACCCTTTTTTGCCCCTATGTTTTCGTCTGTTATTTTATATTCTATTTTATTTTTATTTTTTTTTATCTAAAAATTCAGGTATTACAAGATGTCTCTAAGCTGTTCATTTGTTTGGATAAAATCAATCTTTATAAGCCCCCGATCTGTACACTCCCAGATGTAATGGAACCTGGTCTCTATGTGCTTGCTCCGGTTGTGCAAAACTGGATTTTTGATCTGGGAGATCGTAGCTTTGTTGTCCACGTATAACATTGGTGGATCGCCTTTGTCTTTCGATGAGTTATTCCATCAGCCGCGCAAGTCAGACCCCCTGTGTGGTCGCTGTTGAAGCAGTGATGTACTCTGCTTCACATGAGAACAGAGAAACTACCTTTTGTTCAGTTGATTGCTAGTAGATCACGCCGCCTGAGAGGAAGTAAAATCATTCCTGCTGGTGCTCTTATTATCATCAACGTCACCCAGGCCATGTCACTATCACTATAGTCGACCAGCTCAATCTTCTCCTGTTCTCTACCTGCACAGTATCTCACACCCCAGCCTCTGGTTCCAGCTACATAGCATAGGATTGTGCTTGATAGCCATGAGATGCTCCTCCCTACGTGCTTCCATAAACCGACTTATGTATCCAATGGAATAAGCGAGGTCCCTCTCCTTTTTTTGAGGGAGGGTGTTTTGTTTACCAAATAGAGCAAACTCCAGACAATGTTGTGGTAAATTAGTGGCGTTGACTGCCATCGTAGTTTAAATAAAATGTCAGCCTTCCTTAGTTGGAGTCGAGCCTCCATTGGTGTCCTTATAGGGTTACTGTCCGCAGGCCCAGCTGTGTCCAGCAGCTTCTTCGCGTACGCACCTTGACAGATGGTGATGCCGCCAATACTCTGTTGCACTTTGATGTCGAAGGTAGTAGTTTTGAGCACGCAAGATCGTTCATCTTGAAGTTCTTTGACATCTCCCTCTTGAATCTTCCAAGAACTTCCATGTCGCCTCGAGTGATTATGATATCGTCAACGTACACTCCAACGATCAGGCCGCCCCAGCTGCTTGTCATGGACCGTGTGTGTACATGCCATGCTTCAGAGGCACAACGCTTGAACTTCAACGATAGCAAAAGGTACTTTCGAGCTTCGCATTCCTGGCTCGTGGTGCTTGTTGAAGCTTGTAGATTGCCTTGTGTAGGCGCAGTACCTTGCCGAGGTTGTCGTTGTCCACGAAGCTAGGTAAGTTTATCGGACGTAGACAGTCTTGTTCAGCTCTCCGTTTGAGGAAAAGCGGACTACACGTCCATGTGGTAGTGGACCTCCCCTAGCAAGAGTAATGTGTGTCGCAATCGCCTAGCAACAAGCGGACAGATTCCAACCTTGCTGCACCGACGTGAATGACTTTTAAAAGTCCACTCATTGCTTCTGGACGTAGCCCCTACGCCACTAGACGGGCCTTATGCTACACAAATTCTCCCTCTTCGTTTACGCTTTAGCTTGAACCACCCATTTGAGCCCTATGGCTCGGTGTCCTGATTGGGCAATGTCCTCAAGACTCTACGTCTTGTTCTCAGTGATGGATGTCATCTCTTCCTACATTGCGTTCAGGACCAGCATGAGTTCATTTCTACTTTGGTGAAAGAGTTTGGTTCATCCGTGCTGATGGCATACAGTTCGGCCACCTTTTTTTCGAGCATCCTCGCAAGCCGCCAGTCCCGGTGGTTCACCTCCCTCACCAGTAGGTCTTCAATCCTCTAGTACCTAGCCGCCATACAAATCAACGATGAAATTGGCGTCCGCAGTATGTGGTGTTGCAAACTCCGATCACTGGTTCAGGGACCGTAAGCAGGCGCGTTGTGGTTGGTGTTGGCGTAGATGTGCCTAGTTCAGCTACTAGCGGCGGTGACCAATGCTCGATATTGGGCGCTCCTTCTCTCAGCTTGGTGATGGAGGTACTCCATCGTGAACCATTTTGGGGTATGGTTCACTTCGGTGACGTCGTTCTCCTGTTTAAGGTTAAAGGAGCCTACTTGCTTATTTTATATCTTGGTCAACAGCGTTATATCCGATTAAAGCTATATTTGGTAAAAGCTATATCCGGTAAATCTATATATGGTTAAATAGCTTATATACAGTAGATGGTTAAATCGGGTAAAGCTATAGTATATAGTTTAGATGTTTAAATCCTGGTAAAGTTATATATAGTAAACTGTGGGAAACTGAGTATATATGATATCTCGTCCGGTTAGAGCTTTTTTTGAAATGTACTTTCTATTCTCTGTAATTCTCTAATTACTATACATTTACGCGAAGTCCATCAATAAAAAATAAAAAAAAAAATATATCCTTTTAGCTAGAGTTCTCCTTGCACTTTTTCTCTATCCTGTTCTTTGTGTTCATTTAGATCGAGCGTGTGTGTTGTTGTGCGATCCTAACAACTGGTATCAGAGCTAGGCGAAATTCACCACGATCTGTGAAGATGGAAAGTTCACAAGATTGAAATTGAGAAGTTCAATGGATCCGATTTCAATTTCTGGAAGATGCAGATTGAAGATTATCTGTACCAGAAAGATTTTCACGAACCTCTGTTGGGGGGTGAAGTCGGATACCATGACCACGGAACTGTGGAAGCTCAAGGATCGATAAAGCCTTAGGGATGATCTAGTTTGATGCTATCCAGAAACGTGAACGATTTATCATCAAGGAGAAGACAACGTCAGATCTGATGAAGGCGCTGTCGAATATGTAAGGATGACAAAAAACCGTCGGCTATGAACAAGGTGTATTTGATGCGTAGATTTTTCAATCTACAAATTTCTGAAGGTGTGACTTGTTGCTGATCATATAAATGAATTTAATATGATCATAAGTCAACTAAGTTTCGGTTGGAAATTAATTTTAAAAAATGAAATTAAAGTGTTGATTTTGATGTCATCCTTACCCGGGCTCGCCCTACGAGTCATGGGATACTTGTTGTGCCGCAATCAGCAGTTCCCGAGGATCTGATAAACTGAAGTTTGGTGAAATTCGAGATGTAGTTCTCAGCGAAAGGTATTCGCAAACGAGAAACTGGAGATTCATCAGGCAATGCTCTCAGTGTTGATCGAAGGGGAAGAAGTAAATCAAAAGGCTCAAACAAACATAGGCGATCAAAATCCTAAAAGAACTCGGAAAAAATCTCTAAACAAACCCAACGTAACGTGTTGGAGCTGTGGGGGAAAAGGGGACATTTTTCGGACAGGTTGTACAAGACCAAAGAGAAAGCAGAATCACAAATCTGGAGATGATGATGATTCTATAAATTCAGCAGAAGACATTTGGAGGATGCTCTAATCCTCAGCGTGGACAGTTCGATTGAATCCTGGATTTGGATTCAGATGCATCTTTTCATTCGTCTCCAAAAAAGAGTTGTTCCAGAATTTCAACTGTCTGAAAATTTCGAGAAGGTGTATCTTGCTGACAACAAAGATTTGGAGATTAAAGGAAAAGGAGATGTCTGCATAAAAACTGAACTCCGGCAGGAAATCAGTGGACATTAAAGGATGTCAGATATATTATTCCTGGTCTCAAGAAGAAATTTGATCTCTATTGATCAGTTGGACAGCACAGGTTATGCAACAAAGTTAGAGAAGAGTTCGTGGAAGATTATGAAGGGTGTTACGGTGGTAGCACGTGGCTCAAAATCTGGTAACCTTATGCACCTTACTGACAGAGTGTGATGAACATAGCTGCTGTTACTGAGAGTGATTCAAATTCAAGTCTAGCGGGACACAATAGACTTGAACATATGAGCTCGAAAGGAATGAAGAGGTTGGCTAGCGAAAGGAAGTTTTAGGAGGTCTGAAATCTGTTGATGTGAGTCGTTGTGAGAACTACGTTATGAGCAAGTAGAAACGAGTTAGCTTCACAAGGACCACCAGAGAATTGAAGAAAGTGCGGTTGGAAATGGAACCATATGTGGAGCAAGGTTCGACGGAGCAAGTGGGAGTTGAGCTTGAGTTGGCAGGAAAAGATCTCAGGCTTAGTTAATGTTGTAGCAGATACTCATGAAACTCCTGAGACTATACTGGGCTGAGGAACCAGATGTAGAGCAAGGTTCCAAGACCACCAAGCAAGTGGGAGTTGAGGCTTGAGTTGCAGGGAAACTCCACCTAGTGATGTTGTAGCAGATACTCAAGAAACTCTGCTAAAACTACTACTGAGGAACCAGATGTGGAGCAAGGTTCCAAGACAACAAAAGCAAGTGGGAGTTGAGGTTGAGTTGCGGAGAAAGGTCACCAAGTGATCTTGTAGCAGATACTCAACAAACTCCTGAGGTTGTTGCGGAGGAAATCAGCAGTGGAGCAAGTGACACATGAACTGGTGTTGAGATCATCCTGTACTATTAGAGTATCAGATATGTATGTACCTTCATTATACTATCTGTTGCTAATGAAAGGGAACCACAGCCTTTGATGAGACCCTACAGTTGGAAGGATACAATCAAGTAGGAGCAAGCCATGGATGATGGGACGTCTAGGCTTCAAAAATGCGTTGTACTGAGATGAGTACGTGGCAATAGTTGAAGCTGGAAAGAAAGATGATATGGATGACTACTATCTGGAAGAATGGGCAAGAAGCATCCACCACGAAGATATTCTTTACAGAAATAGTCAGTGCGTCATACAGTTGGGCGAAGGAACCCGTCTATCATTTAAAGAGAAAACACAGAAGACGATACCAATTCACTTGCCAGGTTAGTGAAAGATGGTGATGTGTTTAGAGAAGATCAGAGGGTGCAAAGAAATCCAGCAAACATGTTGACAAAATGTGTTGAAATATTGAGTTTGTTTGTGCAAAGCCTCAATTGATATGGTGCCACTGAAGACCATGAAAGATGCTCATGGTCGTTTAAGAATGAACTTCTTGATTGACTATGATCAGTCTCCAAGGTGGCGAGAATTGTTAGGTTATGGGAGCCTGCTGCTTATTTATAGCTTGCGTCAACGGTTATATCCGGTAAAGCTATATTTGGTTAAAGCTATATCCAGTAAAGCTCTATATGGTAAATAGCTATATATAGTAAAATGGCTAAATCGGGTGTAAAGCTATATATAGGTAAATAGCTCATATGTAGTAGCATGGTTAAATCTGGTTAACGCTATATATAGTAAACTGAACTATATATATATATATATATATATTCTATATATTATTATTTAAAAATATCGATATATATATAGATATATAGATATTATATATCGTCTGGTAGAGCTTTGAAAAATGTAATGTATTCTCTGTAATCTATTTACTGACATACGTGCAAGTCATCAATCAAAAAATCATTTAGAATGTTCTCTGCACTCCTCTATCATGTTATTTTGTTCATTAGATTGAGCGGGTGTATTTGTGCGACCCAACACGACCCCCTGTGGGACGGTCAGCTTGCTAAGCATCTATGTGCTTCACGTCCCCAGCTCAGGAGGGTCTACGGGGGGGGGGGGGAAAACCAGCGAGTCATATCAGAAGGAACACCTCAGCTACCACCACCAGTCAGGGCACTGTCACCACTTCTATCCGTATCTGCCAAGCTCAACGATCTCCGTACGAAGCTTTGACACTATCTACATGATCAACTCTAGCAGGTAAATATAGTTACGTGGTGACAATAATCTACAGGGGTGGAATTGGTGGACTAGAATTGGATCATGAATCTCTAGGATTCTTGTGCAAGGTCCACAAACCTATCAGGTTTGCCAGTCATGATTAGATCCGCTCGATAATCGTTCGCGGCAAATGTCGGGTTTCTAGAGTCCACCAATCTAGGGTCTCATATAGGAATACTTAGTCACAAACCACTTAATCTAGCTCAAATTTTCCTATTAAGCAAGAAGGATACGTCATATCTTCCCCGAGTACAGATCACAAGTTTCCATCCTCCTAATGCTACATACATATTAGAATCTCAGCTAAAAAGATTAATATAATCAGATCTAGAAGCATAGATTTCTTATTGATTTCATTTTCCTGGTCCAGACTAACAGCTAGTTAGGCTAGCCAAGTTATGGGTATGATAGCAGAATGCTATTAAAAGGCAGTTCCTACAAGTACGCTCGTGCGAATCAAAATGGTTACTACTGGTTGTGCGCCTTCCCAAGCTCAAATTATTGTCTGGAAAAGGTTCCAAAAATTGGTGGAATTTCCTGATAGGTCATAATTCACAGAAAATAGATCAGAGTGAAACGGGCGAAAAAACAAGCAAACGGAGGTTCGAACGGAGGGAAAACGGTTGACTCACGGCCTAACACGCTCGGAGGGTTCTATACGAACAACTCAATACGCGCGGTATACACGCGCAGTTTCCGGCAGTCGGGGTCATAGGCACCCTACAGGTCGTCTGTGGCGAAGGGTTCAGGCGGAGGTGGTCATAGCCCAGGCGGGCGAGTGGGGCGGCCAGACACAGACTGACGAAGTTCGCTATCGGGGAGGAGGCCGCACCAGTCGATGACGCCATGTAGCTAGATCACCGATTCGAGTTTTTGGCCCTTCCATACGGGGGGATGGCCGATGTGGGCGGCGTCTCTCCCCCTCCTGCGTGTTTCCAATTTTCCAGATGTTAGACTCTTTGCGTTTTCAACTATTTCTTTGATTTTACTCTAATCCGTAATCCAACGAAAATTTTCTTCACGAAATTTGGTAGATATATATTCACTCTATCATCTAAATTTTTAATTTATTTTTCTGTTGAGTACAAGATGAGGTTAAGGTCGTCCAAAGATACGGAAAAACTCACATTATGTTTCGACGTTACGCTATGGACTAACTTGATTTTGTACGATTTCATCCAGGAAAATTCAAAAAAAACCTGTGTGAATCTTATTTAGACATACCCAAAAACTCCAGATCTATCAGAAACTCCTCAGATCAGATAAATCGAACATAGAAGTCGGAACCTTAAAAAAAAAACCTTTATATTGTTTCGGATTTTCTTTGTAGATGAGGAATCCACCACCCAAACTCCTTTTCCAGCACCGGAGAGAATTATGCTTCGAAGTTTTTGCTTGGATCGATCTCCAACTGCGGTTTGTTCCTGCTCTCCTTCCCCACACTCCCGACTTCTTCTCCTTTGTCTCTTTCCCTTTTCCTACCTTTCCTTTCCTTTTCCCTTTCCGATTCCCTCATCTTCCACTTCTCTCTCTCTCTCTCTCTTTTTTTTTTCATTTCCTTATCTTTATTTTAGAGACCATATCAACTAGACCCATTAGGTAAGAGTAGGGGAAAAAGACCTTGCCCATATGTAGTTATATCTATTTATTTTATTTTTATCATAAAATTCGGTACTACAAGATTGCACCAGTGTCATTTGTTTGATGAAACCAATCTTGATAAGCCCGATCGCACTCCCCGGATGAATGGAACCTGATCCTAGTGCTTGCTCCGGTCGTGCAAACTAGATTTGATTGGAGGAGATCGTAGTAGCTTATTGTCCAGATAGCATTGGTAGATAGCTCCTGAGAGTTATTCCATAAGCCGCGCAAGCCAGAACCCTGTGTGGCCCCGGTCAAAAGCGGCGCGATGCAACTTTGCTTCATAAAGAGGACAGAGAGAACTACATTTTGTTTAGTTGTATTGCCTAGTAGATCGTCGCCGCCTGAGAGGAAGTAAATCAATCCTGCTGGTTCTCTTTACTATCATCAACGTCGCTGACCATGTCACTATCACTGTAGTCGACCAGCTCAAAGCTTCTCCTATCCCTACTACAGATGTATCTCACACCCCAGCCTCTGGTTACGGCTACATAGCACAAGATTGTGCTTGACAGGCCACTGGAGATGTCCTCACTACATGCTCTCCATAAACCGACCTAATGTATCCAAAGGAATAAGCGAGGTCAGGGCGTTTGTTTACCACAAAATCGTGCAAAACTACCGACCAATGCTTCGGGGAATTCACCAAGTGGCAGTTCGACTATCGTCGTTGCGCCAGGCCTTCCTTAGGTGGAGTCGAGCCTCCATTTGGTGTCCTTGTAGGGTTACTGTCCACTGGTCTCAACTGTGTACCAACAAGCTTCTTCGCGTACGCACGCCTTGACAGATGGTGATGCCGACAGTTACTCTGTTGCACTTCCGAATGCCGATGGTAGCAGTTGAGTACGCCAAGATCGTTCATCGTGATGTTCTTTTGGCATCTCCTCTCGTGAAATCTTCCAAGAAATTCATGTCGCCTCCAGAGTGATTTTGATGTCGTCAACGTACACTTCACGATAAGGCTCGCAGCTTGTTCATGGTCGTGCATGTACATGCTAATGGATCATAGGACACAACGCTCCTTGAACTAGAACGACAGCAGAGTACTGTCGAGCTTCGTGTTCCTGGATCGTGGTGGCGTGTTGAAGCTCGGTTAGACGTGACTTGGGCAACCCGGCGCACGTACCTTGCAAGGTGTCGTTGTCTTTACGGAAGCAAGGTTAGGTGTCGGACGTAGACGGTCTCGTTCAAGCCTCTTCCGTGGAGAAAGCGGGACTACACGTCCCATATGGTAGACCTCCCAAGAGTAATGTGCCGGGCAATCGCCAGCAAAAGGCGGGACGAATTCCAAACCTTGCCACCTGGTGCGAAAGACATCTTCAAAGTCCAACTCCTTGCTTTAGGACGTAAGCCCTTCGCCACTAGATGGGCCTTATGCTTTTACAAATTTCTCCCGCTTCGTTACGCTTATAGTTTGGAAAATCCATTTAAAAGCCCTATGGCTTGATGTCATGATGGGACATGTTCTCCAGGACTCCACGTCTTGTTCGCAATGATGGATTGTTCAACTCTTCCCTACATTGCCTTTCAGCCAGCACGAGTTCATTTCTAACTTTGGTGAAAGAGTTTTTTGGTTCATCCGGAGCTGATGGCATGGCAGTTCGGCCACCCTCTTCTTCGAGCTCGCAAAGCCGCCAGGTCTAGGTGGTTTCACCTCGCCTACCAATAGGTCTTCAAATCCTTCAGTACATGGTCGCCAAAAAAATCATCGGAGATCAAGTGGTAAGCAGTTACGTTGGTGTTGCAAACTCCATTGGTTCAGGGATGCGTAGCAGGAGTTGGGTTGGCGTGTTAGGCGTAGATGTGCCCAGTGCAGATACTGGCGGCGTGACAATGCCCGACGATATTGTGCTCCTCCTCTTCTTAGGCTCAGTGACGAGGTACTCCAACCGTGAACCGACATTTGGAAGTCCGGTCGCATTCGGCGATGTCGTTCCACTCCAAAATGGTGTTCTAGTTGAAAGACGTCACATGACACGTGAGCTCGTTCTCTAGTGGGATACTAGAGGCATGTATTGCCTGGCTTTCGAGTTCGTAGCTGATAAAGACGTACCTTCATACCCCCTGGGGATCGAGCTTGGCGAGTTGAGGACTCCCCCCCCGTGATCTTCAGGTTACGCAATTCAGCAAAACACTGGAGATGATGTACTGCTAGTCTTATTGTTTGCAACAGCACCTCGTGTGGCATCTTTCCAGCGAGACTTCGCATTGACAAACGGTTTGAGGAGGGTAGACAAGCCATCATCGACCGCCTTTCCCAACACACCTCGATGGGCCATTCAAGCCGTCATTCCAGCAGTAGATCTTGTCGTCTCCCAACAATGGTTTTATTTTGGAGCTCCCACCACCCCGTTCTGCTGAGGGGCAGTAGGGCTATCGTAGCATGCCGAGCTCGTATAGCGCAGTACTTGCCGTAAACTCGCCAAGGTGAATTCTCCGCATCAGTAACATGTGCAGCATGCCTATCTCTTCCCTCATTCGTGCCCTGCGCGCGCTTGAATGCGACTAAATCACCTCTGGTGCTCTCACTCTTCGCTTGCAAGCAGGATCCGCCACATGAGAATGAAGCGGCTCTGTGTATTCGACCAACCGGATGAAGAAGTCTTGCCGCCTAGGGTCACCGGCTTGATGGACCCGAAAATATCGTCAGTGCACGAGCTCCAAGGCTCACCCGCGCGATATGGTGCCTGGAGATTAGAAAGGGGGTGCACTTCTGATTGCGATGAGGACACCCGTCGCACCACTCTTTTTCAACGCCTTCAATTGCCGGACAAACTGTACACCATATCCTCCCATGTGAAGTTTTTGTAAGAGCAGGAAAGCTAAGGGAGCCACGTACCTTGCGTTGCCACCTCCAAGCTACTTCTTCGATCCTGGACGAGAGGCTTGCATTCGGTTGCCGGAAAACCGTACACCATCCTCCTCTTGTGAAGTTTTTGTAGAGTAGGAAAGCTCAAGTTCCCGTGTTTGTGTTGCTCGTGCTCAGGACCCCTTGTCGGTTATCTTGAATGTCCATGTACTTGGGATTCTCCACACAACGTGTAAGTGGTGGATAGAGTATACTATGACCATTGTGACCTCGCCTCTTCTACCATGGAATTTGTGGCCTTCAACAGTTACTGATTCGAGGTCAAACATAAAATATCTCCAAAGCTTGGCATCTCAAAGCCCACAGGAAGGGCTTAGGCTTCGGGACCTTCACCTTGCTATGTGGGGCCACACCCACCCCCGGTTGAAGTTTAGTTCCCCATTGACTCTAATAGTGAGGTTTAGCTCGGCACTCAACCCGGTAACTTCAGCCTTGAAAAACTCCAAGGGCAACTCTGAATGTCCTACGAAATTTTTAAAACTATTTTGATTGCTTGTTGGGGCATTATCTAGGCCCTTGAAGGCTCTTTCATTGAGAAATAGAGCCCAACGGAGCTATCCTCACGTTCGAAGCCAACAACAGATTGGGCCTTGTCCAGGCCCTAAAAAACCATTAATCATGGACTGACATTGCTTCAAGTCGAACCCTGTCATTTTATCGATCGTATCGACTTTAGCGGACAATCTTGTTCATTGTTGAGACTCAAAAGTCCCATTTCCATCAAGAAACATCACTCAAAGTAGAGCTAAGTGATCTCTAAATCTTTACCAATTGTTCAAAGCCTGAGCGGAGACTTGCCCCAGTTGTTTGCAGCAGACAGGTTTGATTACTATGATTTAGAGGTAGTTGACTCAGCTCTGATATCACTTGTCACAATTGCACTCTTTGTGGCAGCACGACAACCCCATGCTGCAAAACACATATTCTAACACTAATTAAAAAAAACAAGTCAACTGTATGAAAGTCAGACTTTGCAGATAATTATGGGGGACTTGTGATCGAGTCTCAAAGGGTCACGTTTGAAAAGAACGTTTTAGAAAACATGAGTGAGAAAATGCATTGGAAACAATTTGAAAAAAATTAATATTGAGTTAAAAAAAATATAAGCAACAACTCAGCTTTGAAGGCATGTTACCCGTTAGGAATAATATGACAAAACTAGTCACATCACTCTATAATATTTTTTTTTTTTTTTTTTGGGGGAATATTAGCTTTGGCGAGCTTAGACATGATTTTGGTGACTTGTTATGCACTGTCGTATTAATAGAATAGTAAAGACCTATTTAACATGAAAATCAAGTAAAAAGAGTTAGAATGAGTATGTAGTCACAGACAACACGTCCTGGACAAGCATAATCGAGACATTGACATGTGACCATAAGAGCAACACGCCTTGGACAAGCAGGACCATGACATTTGTATACGTACTTCGCCCTAGTAGTCTACGTCATAGCCAATTGAAGAATCAGCCACTAGCTCGTTCATCTGACTTAACCATGACTCGGTGTAGCTGTGCACCCGAACAACTTTATTTGTTATTAAAAGCCCTATGCTTCCATTTTAGGACCATTCTAAAGTCATTTTTCACGTGCTTATGAAACGTTGAGGTCAACACAGCTTATGTTTAGCAAATTTTAAAATATTTGGAGCCAAATTGGATCAAATCAAAAGAGTTAGATGATTTAAATTTCTCAAATATATTCTATCTATGATGTCGTGGAACACCATATGTATACTCAAATCACTACAAGCAAGATCAAATGAACATAAACTCAAAATTTAATGACTTAGCCTACAAGTGGCTTTATTAATACATATTATTTTTTTGATAACTAACATAAAGTTGGCTTTATCAACATATTATTTTTGTATTATGATATGCTTATGACCTTTCCATGATGCTCGTGCTTCTACAATATTGACCTATATATGTTAAGATATTATTTTCATATCATGCTTTATAAAACCCTCAATGAACCATGTATATTAAGAATAAACATGATATCATGCACACGTGTGTAGTCTCATAGAAAGGTTATGTAAAGAAAAAATATGAAAAATATGATGTGCTTCATTATCGTTCAATTGCTACATGATCGGCCAATTATTTATAATAACAACCCTTCCTTCCATGATCTTGTTCTCCCGTAATTATTACTGCAAGTCCAAAAAACACAATAAAAATAAAAATATTTGCTGTTCGTCTTTCATCATCATCTTCCGGCGGGATCCTTAATCTCAGAAAAAACAGTACCAGACATCCCTTTCTTATATGTAAAAAATGGAGACATCACTATTGCTTGTCGTCACATAATTGCTCATTCCGACTCCGATTCCATTCTCCGATCACCAGTACTACTGAACAATGTCTCATCCACCAAACCAATGTTCTTCCCCGACATCCCTCTCGCCGCCGCCCACATCATCTTCCTCTCCCTTCTTTTCGACGCCTCCTGTAATTGCAACGCAAACTCCAATCCCCACACCACGTCCTTCATGGACGGCCTCTTCATTCCCTCGTCTTCAATGCAACTCACTGCCATCTCAACAAACTTCCTCAAGCATTCCGGCGTAATCTCATTCCTGAGATTCGGGTCAATAATTTGCGCCACTGTGTTATCACGGCGGCACCGCCGAACCCACTCTGCTAGGTACACTTGCTTCTTGTCTGCAGAACGTATTAACGGCGGACGAGAACAGAGCACTTCACAGAGAACAACCCCAAATGAATACACATCAGATTTTTCAGTTAGCTGCTGTCGTCTGTAGTACTCTGGGTCTAGATAACCGAAGCTCCCTTTAACCACCGTGCTAATGTGTGCGTTCGACATGTTCGCCGGCCCCACTTTTGACAACCCGAAATCAGAAACCTTCGCGATCCATTTCTCATCGAGTAAGATATTAGTGGTTTTCACATCGCGGTGGATGATTGTCTGATTGGCTCCTGTGTGAAGGTAGTGTAGCCCTTTCGCGGCTCCAATGCAAATTTGGAGGCGTTGATTCCATGTGAGAGGCTGTTCGTTGTCTCCGTATAAGTGGCTGCGGAGTGTTCCATGAGACATATAATCATAGACAAGAATCATTTCCTTACCATCGTTGCAGTACCCGATGAGGGAGACGAGATGGAGATGGCGAAGCTGCGAGAGCATCTCAATCTCTGTTTTGAATTCGTGGGCGCCCTGTTTTGAACCTGGTTTCAATCGTTTAATTGCCACTTGGGTGGCATCGTTGTCGATGTAGCCTTTGTATACGTACCAAATCCGCCAACGCCAATGATGAAATTGTCGTCAAAATTCTTGGTGGCCGCTTGAATCTCCGGCAATGAAAAGTAACGGCATATATTAGAGGGGAGATTGGAGTTGCGGGTCTTGCTTGATTTGTTTGATTTGTTCGTTGATGTGGAGTACAGAGCCAACCACGAAGCTCCATCGCTTGAGGTTTGGTCTGCAAATGTTCTTCTTCGCCGGAAGAAAAACAAAGCCAGAGCTAATATGGCGACAACACCCACAATCACCACCGGTATTACAACCGCCACCGTTTTACCAGAATTCTTCTTTGGTGGGATCGACGGAGGTGGAGATTGGATCACCGTCGTGATAGGTGGGTCTGGGTTTTGACCACCGAGATTACCATTTGAATCGTTTAATTTGAAGATTTCTATACCATTCAAGATCACATTGGCGTATCTCGTCTTGAAATCCTCTGGGTTTGGTTGGAGCGTAACAGAGAGATTCACTTTCTTTTGATTACCACCAGGCACAAGCACAGCGTAGTCCTCATAAATTGGACTATATTTCCCGCCGGCTCGTCGAAACACATCGAATTGTGGCTCAGCCGTATAGTCTCTAATGTAAATCAAGAACACTCTGTCACCGGCAGCAGTGATATCATCCTCAAAACTCGCAGAAATGAAGACGAAGCATGTAAGTGAACCCAGGATCTACAGGGTACTCCCATGTGAGACTATGGCCTTGTTAAAAGTCCTATTCGGACCCATGGTCCGGGCAGTCCGATACACATTTTCCGGTGCCGTGTATGTGGATATTTTAGTGTAATTGAGATGAGCAGCAGAGAGATCATAAGGTGAGCAAATAACTTACTATCCAACAAATTACTTTCCTGTAGCCAGGTTCGAAACATTCCAGTGTCTTGGGAGGGGGAGATGAGGTTTCCACCCATATTCATTCTATATACCAATTCAAGAGCCGTGTTGTTTTCAACTGGGAGTAAGCGTTTATCCATGTTGACAAGCTTCAACCCTCTACCGCCATGGTCATTGGGGTTTGGTGGGGTGTAATAAAGATCATCCGGCATGGATACAATCTCAATCCCATTGATAAACGCATACGAGTCTTGATTTGTGGGTGTAAATGTAAGGTTAAGCTTCACACCATTTCCCTCTGCGTACACACAGAACTCACGGGTAATCGCGCCGGAAGGAGGATCGGAAGTGTCCGCGTTTACAGAGGCATTGAAATCACGGAGGAGAGTACGGAGGCCAGTTTTGACGGAGAATATGGCTTTGGAGCGGTGGAAGTCTTGTAAGGAGCGGAGTAGAAGTAGAGGCGTATGAATTTCTGGCCAGGACTCAGCGGGAAAGAGTAGGTGAATTCAGAGTGGGACAGGCGTGCTGTTGTGTAAGGGACGCCGGTGATAGAAGAGAATTGCGTTTCCGCTTGGGAAGTGAGCGATGCGTTGTTTTGGTGGAGATCAGAAGGGAAGAATTTGGAGCGTTCGTCCCCGACCCAGAGGCGGTTGTCCCTGGAGTCGGAAGAGTTGCCAGGGGAGCCGCAATCGAGAAAGATTTTGTCGGTGGGGGGTTGAAGGGCGGTGGCGTGTCACCAAGGACATGGAGAGGAAGAAAGAAAAAGCGAAGAATAGAAGGGTTGGTGCAGTGGCAGAAGCAGGTTGGGTGTACAGTCCGCCATTAGATAGAAGAGGAGAGGCAGAAGGAAGTGGAGCAAAGAGGAAGAGGAGGATGTAGAAGAAAAGAGAGAGGGAGGTTGAGGAAGTCTAAGGTTGAAAAGTCTTGGTTTGTTTGTCCCCAATGAACAATTCTTTAAACTTGATCAGAAATGTGTCACGATCTTTAGACATTGTTTACAATTCGCATCCGTGAATGGTTTTCGAACATGAAAAACAAATATGTGATTGAGACAACTAATGAATCTTCTAGGATGTTTAAAGAGGCCGAGGTAACTAAGTGGTGGTAATTCATTGTTTACGATTAGCCTCCAAAATTTAGATGCTTGACAAGGAGAAAAGTCATGCACGAGAGGCAAGTATCTCTACGAGCACCTCAAGAGTTAGAAATACGCTAGTTGTCTAGAAACTCGAGAGCAATTCTCCACCATTTTCTTTCAAACTTGTTCGTACAATTTCTAACAAGATTACCCACAAGTTGGATGAAGAAATCGAGTGCTGAAAGTGCCTAGAAATTATTCCCTTGAACCAATCTGCCATTGAAGAGCTTTAAGGAAAACTCAAAAATTCAGTCCGAGCCTACAAAAAAAATTCGTGGAGCAAGGACAATTCCAATAAGTTTTTGCACCTCCAAGGAGTATTTCCATAAAAGACCACGAAGAGAAATAGTCTTTGACAACATGCCGAATTGATGGAAATCCGTTTCGAGCTCAAATTGGGGGTAAGTATCGAATTCCTATCAACGGTCCATTTTCCTTTCAATTGAGAATTTCTTTAGTATGAGAGGATCAAGTTGAGTAACTTGATGAAGCAATCAATATCTGAAATGTCGTAGAATGAGATACCCAAGAGAACAAAAATTTGGTGTTTTGAATAAAACTTGTAGAACGAGAAAATTTCTGGAAATTAAGGTCCACTCAACTTGTTCCAAACTAATTCCTTTAGGTTGAAGGGAAGAATAATGAAGAGATTCCATGAAAAAATTGAGCCTTGAAAACCCCTCAAATTGGCTACCCAATAAGAAACCCCTTGTTTTAGTTTCGGTTAGAAAACTGATTTTGAACGAACTTTTGAGGCAAATATTATACGCTACAATCCACAAGAAATCAATCCCTAACTCTTCCTTGTAACACCATATTTAAGTTTCATGAATAAATCGAGGGAAGAAACGCGGTAAAATGGAACTGTAGAGGGCAATTCTTACACAACGGTGCAAAGGACCCGCGCATCTTCTTCTTGTCAAGAGGAAGAAGACGATGACGTGGCCAGTTCAACTGAACCGGCCATGTCAGCCTAAAATCGACATTTCTTGTTCTTTTTTTAAAATCTTAACCCCCTTTCATAAAAATTCACATGAAAAAATATTTATGGTTCCAAAAACTAGACACAATAGGGAGTCTTTGGAAGAAAATTTGAGGTAATTCGAATACTGGAAGCTCGAGAACGAAGGTCCCAAACGTCGATGATGAGGTAAGTAACCACTTTGGACTTTTTTGAAATAAGAAATACTTTATGAATTGCATGGACGGTCCCAAACGTCGATGTTGAGGTAAGTAACCACTTTGGACTTTTTTTAAGAAATACTTTATGAATTGCATGGATTTCTATATGAACCTTAAACCAAGAATGAATTAAAGATATATAAAAGAAAAACACAAAGAAGTTAAGATCCTGAACTCTTCTGTCTATGAAATTCAAGTTGTATCATAGGGCAAATCCTAGGTGTTGGATAAGAAGTGATGTAGGTTTCCAGACTATACCACTTAGAATGCATGAAGCCTTGAGCACAGGTTCTCAGATCATATTAAATGGCAAGCCCTAAGAGGCGGGTTCAGACTACATCGCTAAAATACATAAAGCTTTGGACGTAGGTTAAAACTGTCACTTGGAACGCAATGAAGTCTTGGACGTAGGTTGTCAGGTTCATGACTAGTACCGTAAATCATAGGGGGAGTGTCTTCTTGGAGAATGCACCAAGAATAGAACAAGAACCTAGAACATGGATCAAGGACTAGAACATGGACTAGAAAGTACCGAGAACAAAACAAAATCAAGGACTAGAACATAGATCAAGATCCAAGTCCTAAGGGCAAGAACCAAGAACCATAGTACTAAGACCCTTAGAAGATAACCAAGATTTTAGAATCCAAGGCACAAGGTCCTCGTGAAAGATCATGATAAGAATCCCAAACAAGAACAGAACTAAGGGCGAAGTACTTACAACAAAAACAAGAACAAGAGAGAAAGAATGTGGTACCCTAACATATCAAGGATACGATTAAGAGTCTACAAGTGTGCTACTTACCGAGTCTGGTAATCATTTCTTATCCTCCATTTTTTTTCAGATAATAAGGAGATGGTCGAAGTCGGGAGCGAACTCTAGGAGATTGTTTTAGCCTTCTAGTCCTTCATCAAACTTGTTCATTTCTTCATCATGAAATTATAAATTTCGGAATTCTCGCGTCTTCAAACCACTCACGAAAACACGCTCCCCTCCCTCTCTACACAGGACCATCCACATCTGCTCTACCCACCAAACACAACCAGACTATCTGAGAGAACGGAAGATGAATGGTTGTTTGGTATTTTTAGACGAACGCAAACTAGCGAAATCTGCCATATCTACATAGTTAGAAGATCGAGATACCAAGAAAGAATACAACAAGGACTCGGAACATACACGGTAACTCCAATGACGCCTTTCTATCGTGGTGTTCAAGTAGTCTCGTCGCCGGCAAAGGGGAAGTCAATTTTCAAATAAACATAACGCCATGTTCCCTATTTTAGGCAACAAGTACACAACCATCCCTCGTGTGTGAAGAAGAAGTGAAAGGAGACTCACAGTAGTCAATTCTCAAAGGACCCGCACACCTGTACCATCTCACCCGATAACTCGCACCTCAACCCGTAGCATTACCCGCAACGCGTGAACTCCTTCCCGTGCCATGTGTCGTGCCTGCATTAAACGGTTTCCTTCGGCTCAGCTTGATTCAGCTTCGCTCGGCTTGGCTCAGGGCGACTCCTCGACTGAAAAACTGGTTATTCAACTTGGGTTGCACAAATTTCACATCGATTCCTACCGTTTTGACCTTTTCAAAGCTGATTTTGACACTAAAGCCTTAATTAAGGCCAAGGTTCTAACTTGAATTAAGTTAAAAATGTGAATTATTAACGAAACGAGATAAACGTCCTAATAGGAAATACCTCAGAGATACTTGGAACAACCTCAAGGGACGCAATCAAGCATTCAAATTTAGGGAGAACGTCGTCTAAGGCCAACTAAGTAAGTGGCATTATTATTAGCTCGATTGGAAGATTTTTCATAAGTATGAAAACACGTGTCCGGTGGCCATTGCACATGTAATTTATACTTTAAATTAGATAATGATGTGACTATGTTATATTATGTTATATGATGTTATGCGATGGTGCTGTATGATGACGTTATATGATGATAACATAATGATGATGATGATGCATGATAACATGACGATGTGAGATGCATGATGATGAGATGACTTAATTCAATGGGTTAAGGAAGCAATTTGGATGTTGGGCGCTGTACGTACATCAATTTTAGTAAATTAGCTAGCATGTTCAAAAGTATTAAAACTCAAGAAGTTTAAACGTTCAAATTTCTTTCTTTTTTTAATTCTGTTTTCTTCACGAACCGATTTCGAACCACCACTAGTGTCTTCCCTACTATTGTCCGGCCTTAGAATGAGATTGTAGAATATGGTGGGATTACGTGGAAAGCATGCAAGTTTGAGTAATTTGACACTAAAAAATTTCACTAACTAAAACTTGATTTTTTCCTTGAGAGAAGTTAACCTTTGGAACAATTAATTTAAATAATTAGTTTCAAAATAAAATAATAAAAAATAATTAACTATAAAATTTAATTAATATTTAACATTAAATCAAACGTCAATCCCATTCAATTCACGTCATTATGAATCCGTTATTCATAATTATAATATTTAAATCTTATTTAAATATCTTCAATTCTCTTTCTTTATTTTAATTCGTAATTAAACAAAATGCAATATGAGCTAGCAGGGACCTAATGCACCTACTGGCTCCAATGAGAGGGTGGGGCCCCTTGTTCAGGACCTGGAGTCAATGAACAGTTTTCTCTACTATCCCTAAAAGAGGGTAGGAGTGAATTTCATCTTGCACTCCATGTCCACAGCTATTCACCAAGTCTTACCCCTGAAATGGGAGGCTTATTGAGTCGGCGAACTCGGGCCACTCTCACCCATGAAAATCTAAGGATAATTTTGAATAAATAGAAGTTCATAGTTAGCTCAGTATTAAGATCGAGTTACCTAGGTCATCGATTGAAAAAATCAGTCTCAATAGTAAACGATATTATAAAGTGAGAGTGACTTTCTTCATGGTTCGATCTTATGCAATACTCATTGCATAGGACGTCTCCCACTCACATGTCTTCAGATGTACGATTTAGTGATCACATTGTTTATATCATATACAAAAGTGGGTCGCATCCATAGTGTCCCCACGATAAGACATTTAACCTTATCCCTGTACTATAGATCATTTTTGCTATATACTTGAACTTATTCACTCTTATGTATCCACATATAGTTCAAGTAATCATATTACAGCCAAAGTGTTCTTGGTTTATTGGATTTAGATTAATGATCGTAAAATTCATTTTATTCAATAATAATCTTTATTAAATAAACATCAATAATAACTTTATTAGAAATAGAATATGTTTTTGTTTACAAACTATGAGTTTTAGGACATAATACCCAACATTAATATGATGTTATTCCATATTAAGATGATGTGCATGTATTAAATGTCACGATTCATTATGATGACGAGTTTTCTAAAGCACAACCCTAATTGATGTTAATGACGAAGAATGTATGAAAGACAAAGCATGCATGTTACCTAGTGTGATGTATGAATAATGAATAATGTTGTGTCATAAAAATGATTTAAAGATGAAAACTATAATGATCTCATTCATTTTGTGTGTTCATATGTATATCGTGTTACTTCCTCATTGATAATGACGAGCATGGATGCGTATACTATGATGATGATGATCATCATCATGCTTTACATGACACTTAGGAGTTTGCTGACCTCAGAACATCCGACTACGACAGCTAGCCCGACTATGGTGGGTCTAGGGAGGTACGAACCGCGTGAAAATTCACACTCACACGTGTGGGTCGTGTGTAGGGAAGTACTACACACATCCAATCTTGTCTGGATTGGAGGCCACCCCTATGATGGTTTTAACGATAGGTCCCAAATCATGGGTTGCATGTGTTTGCATTCCCAAACCCCAATAGTCGGGTCACTTACTGAGTATTTTTTAAAATACTCAAGTCGAGTACTACTTCTATTCTAGGTAAAATCAAGACACCCTTGTACGGATGATGACATCGCAAGTAAAGACCATGACATGTGCATAAGATGTTTATTTGTTTTATTTAGTATTTCGTTATGTTGTGGTTTTCGAACATGTAAATTCATGATAGTGTTTGTAACACCCAAAAATGAAGGAAATTAGCTCCCATAAGAATATGCCGCCCATGAAAGACCCAAAGGATCAGAATGGGAGAAATTAAGAGGATTAAGCAAGGACTGGGATCTTAAGAAGTCACTCTTATATCCTAACAAGTAATCTCAAGGACTTAAGGCCTTTGAAAAAAAAAAATTGGGAAGGAAAAAGGAAGCGAAAAGGACGAAAAGTCATTTTTTCCAATTATTAAGGATCTTCCCGGATTTTTAATTCCTTATCTACAAGGAACTTTAAGATGCTTAAGAAGTAAAAATGACCAACAAGGACGAAGAATATCTAGAAAAAATTATGGATTTTTCAGGAAACATATATTAAAATATTCCAAAAGTGGCAAATGACCAACAAGGGACGAAGAATATCTAGAAAAAATTATGCATTTTTTCAGGAAAAATATATTAAAATATTTGGAAAGTGGCAAATGACCAATATACCCCTGGAAGAATGGATAATTACGAAAATGTCCCTCTGATCAGAATCGGAGCATTTACAGTAACCATATGAGCAAAATCTCTCGAAGCTCAACTCTCAGCCGTTGGATCTTCCCCAAAATTGGATAAGATCTAGAAGACCAACAAATCATCACATCCAACTGCTGGTATTCAAAACTAAAGTCGGTGAGGCTCTGATCGGAGTAGATATTTCCGGCGGATATTCCAGAAAATACAACCACCAATTCACGATGATTCTGGAGCTCTCAATGTCGTTTTAAGCTCCTCCTACAAAGCCTGAAGTTCGAGCAACAATATGGAACAAGAATCGAGCGAGGTTGAGGGCCCATTCGAGAGTTATGAGCGTTTAGATTGTGGTCTCCTACTCTCGAGTTTCTTCCAAATTCGAGAGAAATTCTCCACCATTTCTCCTCAATCTTATTCCTATAGTTTCTAAACAAGATAACCCACAATTTCTATGAAGGAATCGAGAGCTGAAATGTCGTAGAACAAGCGTTTCGGGTGAGTTGCATACCGAGAATGATTTCTCGAAATTAAGGACCCACACTCAAAGACGTTCCTCCAAACCAATTCCTATAGCATGAGGAAAGGATATGGAAGAGGTTCCATGAAGAAATCGGGACTTGAAAACCCCTAGAATCGGCTGTCCGATATGAAATCCCCTGTTTTAGCTCCGGCAAGGAAAATGATTTTGGACGAACTTTGGAGGCGAATATCTTAGGCTACGATCCACGAAAAGGTATGAAATCAGTCCGACTCTCTTCCTTGTAACATCATCGTTAAGTTTCATTAAGAAATTGAGGGGCGAAACGAAGATATCGGGGCTGTGGAAGGCCACTTTCAGACGGCGGCACAAAGGACGCGCGCATCTTCTTCCTGTCCAGAGGAAGAAGACGATGATGTAGCCGGTTCAATTGAACCAACCAAGTCAGCCCAAAATCTGACCTTCCCTCGGTGTTTCTCAATTTTAACCCCCTTCTAGACCGGTTCTCATGGACCAAGGTTCCATGAAGAAATCGGGACTTGAAAACCCCTAGAATCGGCTGTCGATATGAAATCCCCTGTTTTAGCTCCGGCAAGGAAAATGATTTTGGACGAACTTTGGAGGCGAATATCTTAGGCTACGATCCACGAAAAGGTATGAAATCAGTCCAACTCTCTTCCTTGTAACATCATCGTTAAGTTTCATTAAGAAATTGAGGGGCGAAACGAAGATATCGGGGCTGTGGAAGGCCACTTTCAGACGGTAGCACAAAGGACGCGCGCATCTTCTTCCTGTCCAGAGGAAGAAGACAATGACGTAGCCGGTTCAATTGAACCAACCAAGTCAGCCCAAAATCTGACCTTCCCTCGGTGTTTCTCAATTTTAACCCCCTTCTAGACCGGTTCTCATGACCAACCTTATGATTCCAGAAACTAGACACAATAAGAAGTCTATGGAAGGAAATGTGAAGTAATTCGAATACCGGAAGCTCAAGAACGGAGGTCCCAAACATCGACATGAGGTAAGTAGCCACCTTGGACTTTTCTTAAGAAATACTTGTAGGAATCACTTAGATTTTTGCATGAACCCTAAACCAAGTATGACACAAGGATATATGAAAGAAAAATTCAAAGAACCGTGAGTTAAGACCCTAAACCGACCAAATTGCTCTGGATTTAAGGAACGTTAAGATAAACCACTAAATGAGCTTTGATGCATATGAAATTTTAACGCTGAGCATAGTATATCATGTTAAGGTTATGTATGAAATTTGGTGGTCATTGGATAAGGATAAGTAGGTAAACCAAGAAATGAGGCAAAATGACCATAATGCCCCTAAGGATATCTACCTACGGTTCATGACCTAGATGACCTCCAAATGCTATGAAACTCCATAGTAGACCTTAATTGATGATGTCTGATGATGACCTCCAAATGCTATGAAACTCCATAGTAGACCTTAATTGATGATGTCTGATGATGTGGTGAAGTTTAGAAACCAGTGACCTTTATGCATCGATCACGTGACCTTTATGGTCTATCATGGGAGTAACCTATGGCCACAATGGAGCAAAAAGAGAGTAAGTTATCCTAGCCATGAATTAAGAACCTCCTAAGACCTCCTACGGTACATCATGTTTATGACTTAGACTACGCTGCTTGGAATGTATGAAGCCTTGAGCGTTGGTATTAAGACTGTGTCGCTTGGAACACATGAAGCCTCGGACACAGGATGACAAGTTTATGTCTAGTACCTTAAGTTCTAAGGGGAGTGTCTTGGAGAATGAATTAAGAAACATAACAAGAACTTACAACAAGAACATGAAAAGAAAAAGTGTGGTACCCTAGCATATCAAGAACACGATTAAGAGCCTACAAGTAGACTCCTTACTAAGTTTTATGCTCATTTCTTATTCTCCATTTTTTTTTTTTTTTTTTTGAGGAAATAAGGAGTTGGTCGAGGTTAGGAGTGGACTCTGGAGCAGGTGCCATAGACAAACCTCACCCGTCGTCCTTCAACCCTTTTGTGTCGTCCCTTAACTTGTGTTTTAACTGTTGTGTTGTGTTTTAACTGTTGTGATGTATTTTAAAATACTTTGTATAAACTTTATTTTGATATAATATTTGATATGTTTTAAGTTTGGGTTGTTTTGTTTTTATGAAAAAATTACCCGTCTTTTTTAGAGTCATCGAGTCAGCCCGGTCCTTACAGTGTTTTATAATAAATTTTTAAATATTTATTTTCACATAAGAGGATATATACTATGATGACAACATCAACTTTAGGTTAGTAGAAATCTAGGGTCGTTACAAACAAAGAATCTTGTTGTCATGCCATGCTTACAAGAATGCTTAGATAAATTTGGGTATTTGGCTTCAAAATTTTCAACATTACCCACTTAAATTTCCAATTTTTTTTTTTTTTTTTTTTTTACCCAATTCAAACTCTTAAGCGAAACTTTTTGTAAACTAAAATAAAAAATTTAGGCACTTGTCTTTTTAGATTGTCTACGATTGAGAACGATAGCGGAAAACAGCAGTGCTAGATTTTAAGATAATAAAATCGACCTTAGATTCAATCGGAGCCTTGAATCGAGATTAATACAATAAATTGCTTAGAGGGGGTAAAATTAGTTTAAAGACTAAATGGAAAGATTTAATTTGGTCAGAATACTTTTATAACAAACCATGTGTTGGGATGTTGAAAAGCAGTCCAAAGCCAGGTTCTTCTAGAAAGCTCCCAAGAAGGAGCAAAGCCAGCTGTATTATCTCAATTTCCATCTGTATTATCTAAAATAAATACGATTATTTATTTATTTATTTATTTTACTTCACTACATATTTAATTTATTATTAATAATAGATCAATTTCGGAACTTATTATTTGGGTATATAATTTATTATTAATTTATGTTTAGAGCTGAAATTGGAGATTTTGTTATAACTTTTAATAGGCTTATCTTCACCCATTAAAAAATTTGTTTTTATTTTTTTATTTTTTGTCAAAATGTTGGTGTTTAATATTCAAATATTCCTTGAAAGTTCATACAGGAACCCATTTTAATAAACAAAACATGTGCTAAGGGTAAATAAATACCTTCTAATTTAATATTTTAAAAAATAAAATAAAATAAGTTTCTATATTTTTCCTTTAAAAGAAAAATATTTGTATATTCAAAGTTATTAAATTATAGTTTTTTCTTATATATTTTTTATTAATCACCAAAAAGTCTTATTATTATTATTATTTTTTATTTTTATTTTTATAAATACACATTTTTCACTGGTTTTGTAATATTAAAAAAAATTAACACCGTTACGCGTGTTTCAAGCTGTGCGTTTACTTTACAGTACCACATGTCACGCCCAACTTTTATTTATTTATTTCTTTCTTTATTTATTTATTTTGGAGTACAATACGAAGGCTTTTTTTTTTTTTTTTTTTTTTTTTAATTAAAATATTGCATTAAATAAATGCGACTTAAATAAAAAAATTAAAAAAATGTGTGACGAGGAGAATTGAAACTTTCAACTTCCATAAATCTATCCATTCATATTATTCCTTATAATTTTTATTTTTAAATTGTTCATCCATAATTTTTACACTTAATATTATAGAAAATGTTTCCATCAAAACAATAGTAAAAACAATAGTATAACCATAGGAAAAGTAAGTCTATGTCTCTTATTGTCTTTATATATCGACTTAACACTATATCCTCTCGATTACTCAACACTGAGGTCAAAGCCCATCAACCCCATGTTTGATGCAATGCAATATGATTGTACTCGATTGTTGGATCACCAAACCAACCTTGAGTTTAATGCAATGTGATTATACTTGTTGGATTGTAATCAGGCTTCCAGCCCTATAAATTTTAAATGAAACCTGGGTTAAACTTAAATTCCTAAATGTTACTTTAAAGTTGAGGAATATAATGATATAAAGTTGAAAATGTGGAATATATTCTTATAATTAAAAAAAAAGAAAAAAGACTTTTTTTTTTTTTTTTTTTTTTTTTTTTTGAAGACAAGGAACCTATTTTACACCATTTAAAGGTTCCAATTCTTTAGCAGCTGAGGTTGGGATTAATAGGCGGATGGAATTGAGTTAAGGAAAAACTTGGTAAACAAGTATTTGTTGGTAAATGGATACAAAAGTGGACCAAAATTTGGGGCAAAAGAAAATGTTTTTGTGTGATCGGAGGATGAGAGAGGCATGAAACTGACAGTTTGGTATATTTGTCAAATTGGATACCAAAATTCTCAGTGGGCTCTCACAAAGCTTTCATCTCCACTTCTCAAAACGACTTGCCAAGTGAGCAAACGGCCCTCGGCTTTCTTCTTCTCCGCGTTTTCCTTTTCTTCTTCTTTTTTTTCCTCTCTGATTCTTGGAGTACGAAAAAGCTTAAAACCCACGAACCCAGAACCAGAGTTTTGTACCGTAGCGACGATTATGGCTGTACCCATTTACAGATTACCCTCTCTCTTTGCCCTTCTCGCCATATTTGTTGCCTTCTCCACCTTTCTTGCTTCCACAGGTTCGTTTCTTCTTCTTATTTTTCTGGGGTTTTTTCCCCCTTTGTTCTAACTCTCTTTTTGTTTCAATGGGTATCAGTTTGTTTGTTTGTTTGTTTTCATAATCGTCTCTGTTTATAAGAATCTGTCTCCCTTTTGCTTGTGATTTTGACTGATCGGTTCTAGAATCTGCTCCTCCTTCGTTGAATTTGATGAATGATGAAATGATAGCTTTGATCTTCCATTACTTTGTGTTCCATTTCTCTCATTTTCTTTGAATTTTATTTTATTCTTGGATCTTGGTCAAACGGGTGGACTACTTGGACTTCAGTTTTTGGGTTTCGTTCTTGAACATTCAAATGAGTTTTTAACAGTTTTTGGGTTTAATGCATTATACTCTCTGCATGCACCGGAATCTCAACAAATAATTCCGTTTGTGAGAAATTTTCATCTGTTATGTTGGTTTAATTTCCTAGGTTATTTTCTTGAGGCTACTAATTCTGTTCATGGACCATATGTTGTTTTTTTCTTGCTGGCTTCTTCGTTTAATCATTATTATTTGAGTAATAACTTTACTGATTTATACTTTTGGTTTTTTCCCTTTCTTATTTGATTTTCAGAAGCGTATGACCCACTTGATCCAAATGGAAACATTACTGTCAAATGGGATGTTATAAACTGGACTCCTGATGGCTATGTTGTAAGTATTATGGCATCCAAGCGCCCATATTTTGAAATATAACTGTGAGGCACTAATGGGGGGATGATAATAATAGGAAATTTAGTGTCCTTTTTCGTTTTTGTGCTTGTTTTTACATATTGAACTATAGTTATACGTGTATAGGCTGTGGTTACTCTGTACAATTTCCAACAATATCGTCATATTCAAGCACCGGGATGGTCTCTGCAATGGAAATGGGCAAAGAAAGAGGTCATATGGAGCATGTTGGGGGGCCAAACAACAGAGCAAGGTGATTGTTCTAGATATAAAGGCAACATCCCTCATTGCTGCAAGAGGGATCCGACCGTTGTCGATTTACTGCCCGGAACTCCTTATAACCAGCAGATTGCTAATTGCTGCAAAGGTGGAGTTATCAACTCCTGGGTACAAGATCCTGTTACTGCAGTGAGCTCATTTCAGCTCAGTGTTGGTGCTGCTGGAACCTCGAATAAAACTGTTCGTCTGCCGAAGAACTTCACCCTAAAAGCACCCGGGCCTGGTTATACTTGTGGACCGGCAAAAATTGTTAAACCGAGCAAATTCATTTCAGCTGACAAACGGAGAGTTACACAGGCCTTGAGTAAGTAATGCTTAGAGAGTTACTTACCTGTACTGTTGTCCTGTTACTAAGTTTTTGTGTAGCTTCAAGTTGCTCTCATATTCAATACCTTTTGTTTCAAGAAATCCTTCTTATTTGCAGTGACATGGAATGTTACGTGCACATATTCGCAATTTCTGGCTCAAAAAACTCCGACTTGCTGTGTTTCACTGTCGTCGTTTTACAATGATACAATTGTTTCTTGCCCAAAATGCTCCTGTGGCTGCCAAAGTAACTTGAATGATCCCCAAAGTTGTGTGGAGTAAGTTCACTGCCTCATGTAAAGCTATAAATTAACGTGACCTGGACTAATGCTAACATGCTTGTTTGCAGGCCAAATTCTCCGCACTTGGCCTCCGTTGTGACGGCTGCTAGTTCTCGTTCTAGCAAGAACAATGTGGCACCTTTGGTTCAGTGTACCAGCCACATGTGCCCGATCCGAGTTCACTGGCATGTGAAGATCAACTATAAGGAGTACTGGCGTGTGAAGATCACGATTACAAACTTCAATTACGTGATGAACTATACAAATTGGAACTTAGTTGTCCAACATCCTAACTTCGACAATCTTACTCAGATTTTCAGCTTCAACTACAAGTCGATCAATCCATACGGAACGATAAGTAGGATTGGAAACATCTCGCTCCATTTGTTGTTCTATTCACGTAAATTGAAATTGATGTAGTGATCTAATAAAATGTGTGTTTTTAACAGATGATACTGCAATCCTGTGGGGAGTCAAGTTCTACAATGATTTACTCATGCAAGCAGGCCCGCTTGGCAACGTGCAGACGGAGTTACTTTTCCAGAAGGATCAATCGACTTTCACATTCGATAAGGGCTGGGCTTTCCCTCGAAGGATCTATTTCAATGGTGACAATTGTGTTATGCCTCCTCCAGAGGCCTATCCCTACTTACCGAACACAGGTTCTAAACACGGTGTCTCGATGTTTACTATGTTGTTGCTGATTTCCTTGACTATATTGTCCTTCCACCATTTGTTTACATAATATTCTTGGTCGTATACTCGAGTCATTCTGAAGTTTTGAAGCGGATCAGTCTGGCGGATACAATAATTGAAAGAGCTGATGAATCTCATGGATGTGGATGATGGCTTTTAACTACAATTAATTATTGTTTCCGGTGATTTTTCTGATTTACTTTGTAAATGTTGTACCATATTATACACTTTCTAATATTTCCATGTCTGCGTTGAGATACTGTTTAACTTTGGGATCTTCAAACAGTTTTACAAAGCAATTGTGTTTCATTCCAAATCTCTTTGTCTTCTTTCATGGATGATCTTGTGATTGGAAAAGTAAAATACAGAAGAATAGCAGATTTTGAAGTTCATTACATACTTGGATTCTCCATTTATGAACTTTCTCAAAGAAGGTTCGTGTTCTTGTATACTTTGGCAGGAATGGGTATGTGTTAGGTGGCGGAACCATGCACTCAGGCCCTCCCTGCTTGGAAGTGAAGGTGTTCTGGTCCAACTCCTCCGATTGTACATTCCCGAATGGCCCTGCTTCCATTGTTGTAGAACTTCATACTGTGAAACATTCCTGTGTCGTTTGTGTACATTGCGGGGCAAAAACCGTGTTTTCGTGCTTCTCTTTCACATAATATGTCAAGGAAAGAGATGTAAGAAGAAAACAGTTTCAGTGTTCGATGCTTTTGCTTATTGGTTCGTAGGGAACAAGGGGTTTGTAGTCAATGCTGAAAACTTGGACTACATTGTTCAGATTCAGGTTCTGGACAAACATAGACCAAAGGGAATTGTTCATCTCATAGTTGAAGTTGATGGCGATATTCACCCGCCAAGAAATTCTATGAAATTTTGCTTTACATGGCAGTGAACTCAAATGGGGTACAAGCTGTATCATAGCCTATTAACCATAGTAGGTTGTGACCCGTACATGGCAACGACCTTCAAGTGGCACCTATTTGGCCTTTAGTCATGTGAGGGCCAGTGTCATCATACGATCGAGGAGGATGGCGTGTCACCCAACACACCATAGAAAGTGTACATTAGAACTGGGATGAGGGAGTAGTAAGAATGAAGGAATGATGTTGACATGAGTGTCAAAGATAGGCTCGATAAAGGTCAGGTAGGGTCTCAAGCCCTAACTTCAAAAGTTAGGATTCCCGTATAAGTTTTGTCATACGGTTTTGGAATTTAGTCTATCTATATGAAATATGAATGCTCGTCAAATTTGGTGTCAATTGGACATCCGACGGGTGCTTGATGAGATTATATGACTGTTCGCTAAAATCATGTCTCTTCCTGCAAGATCGAATATGCCTCAAAATATACTATAGGGGAGGCATAGTGTCAACTCTCTACCGCACCTCTAGGCCCTGTGGCCTAAGTGAGCTACCTCGTGGCACATACATATATTATGGTGTGGGCGAGTGCCACGAGATGAGCGTCTCAAGTGACTTTCTTTGAAATGAGTTTTTCAAGGATAGTGTCGGAGGGCATGACCAACATTGCGCCCCTACCAATGTGTCAAAGGTTGATATACTCACTCGCTATCCGGTATAGAGGTCCTTACATGGTGCATGATAGGGAGGGTTCATGCCTCGATAGAATCTGGATGGATTGATGTTCGAGATGCCCTAATGCACGATTGACATATGAACTGATTCTTGACAAACATGTCCCAGCAAGTTATGATGGTCGAAATCGTCCTTGGACTCGAGATGACATTATGATGCATGGGTCATGTTGTTGGGAACTAAGATGATGATTGAGATGCGACATTGCATATGACAGATTCTGGTCGAGAATAGAGGAAAGGTCAAGTCGGATGACTTGACCTAGAATAGAGGCAAGCTAGCATGAGTCATAGATGATTGAACATGCACATAGAGGCAACGTGTGTGGTCTAATAAGTTTAGATTCCGTATAAGTTGTGTTCGGTTGATGAAGGAAAGTTAGGCGAAAAATGTAAATAAGGCTTCAGTTCTCCGTAATCCTTATCATGAGTATGTCAAGATCATGACGTCGCATGGTTGAAAAAGTACGATAGTGACACACTGCAGTAATGGGTCATTATCTTTCCTCAAGTTTACTAATTCCAACCAGCTTAAGAATCTAAACGGTAACACAATTCATATCTTATCTGTGATAACATCAATACTAAAAAAGAATAAGATTAAAATGGATAGCCTTACTTGATGGTTGATGGCGTGGTTTTTGTTTTGGCAACCACAGGTGCAAGATGCGGACAAGATGTGATCCTATTCTTATAGAAAGATGAGAAAGATGTGAGCTTATAAACTTAACTGAGTAGAATAAGTGACTAACCTAAAGAGTAATTATGAGAAATGTTAGTAGACTTAGTAGAATAAGTTACTAACTTATGGAACAATTATAGGAAAATTGGTAATAGTTGGACCAAGTTTTATGCTTTAATTAAGAAATCGTCAGTTGTTCTTAACTTAATGCGAAAGTTTAGGGAGCTAAATACTCATGATATGTATACTGTTTCACAACACTAAAATAAAAAAGAATTGAAAAGCTAAGTGCTTGAGGTTATTTGTTCCAAAAGATCTCTCCCTCAAATTGTTTTTTTTGCTCCCTTTATTTGTTTCTACATATTTTGATTATGGGTGATTTATGGTGGGAATAAACTTGAATAAACTTAAATGAGAAGTAATTTTAATTTTGGTTAATTTTAGTAAGCTTTGAAATAGAGGAGTTCAAGGGAAAAGGCCAAAAGAAAAAATGAAAGGCCAACAACTATGTAAGGAATAGTGGGAACTTTTATAGGAAGAGTGGGTTAGAAAATGAAAAAGTGGGTTAGAAAATGAGAAAATGAGCAACATATGAGATAGCATTTTTAGCGTTTAAAACCTATAAATTAATTTGTTTTCCATTGTAAAAGGGAGAGCAAAAGAGCAAAGAGCAGTAGAAAAGGGTTTTCAGAATTCTTGGTCTCCTTGTCTCTCCCCTCGACATCTCCTTCACAGTTTTCGTGAGTATTATTTTAACACGTTAGTTTCTGAGCGAGTGTTTTATTTCAACAAATTGGTATCAGAGCGAGTTTTATTTCAACAAATTAGTATCAGAGCCGATGACGAATATGATGGGTCAAATGCCACTACTGCGATTAACGAAGATGAACTACGAGAATTGGAGCATCCAAATGAAAGCTCTTCTCGGTTCACAAGACGCATGGAAGATGGTCAAAGAAGGTTTCAAAGAACCAAAGGATAATACGGGTTATATGGCGGTGCAAAACAAGGCACTAAAAGAATTGCGATCAAAGGATAAGGCAACATTATACATGTTGTTCCGGGCTGTTGACGAGTTGGACTTTGAGAAGATTGTCAGGGCAACTACTTCAAAAGAAGCGTGAGACACTTTAGAAAAAGTGTTCAAAGGAACCGACCGAGTCAAACAAGTGCATCTCCAAACTCTGCGTGGCGAGTTGGAGAGCATAAAGATGAAGGAGTCAAAAAATGTATCTGACTACATTACTTGCGTATAGAACGTGGAAAATCAACTAAATCGAAACAGAGAAATGTTACCAGAGACGTGGGTTGTGGAGAAGATCTTGAGGTTGTTAACTGACAACTTCGAGAATGTTGTATGTGCGATAGGAGAGTCAAAGGACTTAGTGAAATTTACGGTCGATGAGCTCACCGGTTCTCTCGAGGCACACGGGCAATGTAAGAAAAAGAAGGAGGAGACACTCGATCAAGCGCTTTAGACTAAGACATCATTAAAGGATGAAAAGGTACTCCACTCTCAAAATATTTAAGATAGAGGTCGAAGCAGTCACAGAAATGGTCGAGGCGGTCAAGACAGCAGAAATGAAGAAATCTATAAGGAGAAGAGACAGTTGAGCCAAGCAAATTGGCATGGAAGAGGACGCAATCAAGGACGCGGTCAAGAATATTAATATCCAGTGTTACAAAAGTAAAAAATATGGCCACTATGCAAATAATTGTAACTCCGACAGATGTTACAATTGTGGCAGTATGAATCATTATGCAAGAGATTGTCGAGCCGAGGAAAAGGTGGAAGAAACGATCAACCTAGCCTTGGATGACGCAACAAATGTTGTCTTTTGACAATTGGTGAGAGGAAATGGTTGACGGATAAAGAGAAGAAATTTGTTGGAAGAAAATGAAAAACAACAAGCTTAAAAATAAGAGAGAGAACTTGGGATTTGACTTTGCTTAAAAAAGCCGTGATTTTCTTTCTCATCAAATTCAAGTATTTAAATAATTATCTTATCCTAAAAATGTGCTAGTGGCCAACTAAATCTATGCTACCCTCTCAATGGGCACCTAAAAAAATGGTAATCCATTCGACTTGTTTGTTGACATATCCTGAATAAAATGTGTAAAAGCTAAATAAAGAAACCTCAGTCTTTTATCTAACAATCTCCTCCTAAAACCTGTGTATATCTACTTATTATTTGAACTCTGATTTTTGGACGAAGTTCCTCAAATTTTACACGCACCAGAGACTTGGTGAAGATGTCTCCAAGCTGTTCCTCTGTTTGGATGAAGTCAATCTTGATAAGGCCCCGATCTGCACACTCCCGAATGTAATGGAACCTGATCTCTATGTGCTTGCTTCGGTCGTGCAAAACTAAATTTTTAATCAGGTAGATCGTAACCTTGTTGTCCACGTAATGTATTGGTGGATCGCCTTCTTTTTCGATGAGTTCTTCCATCAGTCGCACAAGCCAGACCCCTTGTGTTGCTGCCGTCGAAGCGACAATGTACTTTTCTTCGCAAGAAGATAAAACAACTACCTTTTGTTTTGTTGATTGTCAGCAGATTGCGCCGCCTGAGAGGAAGTAAATCATCCCGCTGGTGCTCTTACGATCATCAATGTCACCGGCCATGTCATTATCACTGTAGCCGACTAGCTCAAGCTTCTCCTTTCCTCTCCCTGCGCAGTATCTTACACCCCAGCATTTGGTTCCAGTCACATAGCACAGGATGTGCTTGACAGCCACAAGATGCTCCTCCCTAGGTGATTCCATGAATCTACTCACGTATCCCACAAAATAAGCTAGGTCAGGACGTGTGCTTACCAGATAGCGCAGGCTCCCGACAATGCTGCGGTAATTGGAGGCGTCGACTGTCGTCGTAGTGCCGGTCTTCCTTAGCTGGAGCCGAGCCTCCATTGGCGTCCTTGTAGGGTTACTGTCCGCAAGCCTAGTTGTGTCCAACAACTTCTTCGCGTACACACTTTGACAGATGGTGATGCCGTGTTGAGAAATAAACTTAAATGCAGGAGAAAAATAGAAAAATGATTATGATTTTTTGTTTGTAATTGGGTAAAAAATACCATTACTAAAGTTGAGAGGAAAAAGGGCTTATGGGAGAGAGAAAAGTGAGGGCACTAAATTTGAGAAGGAAAAGGGTTATGTGAGAGAGAAAAGTGAGGGAAGTTACGCCTAAACTCAACCATTAGAAAAACTATAAGAGGGGACTTATTTATGTATGGTTGTAAAATGTGGGTAGAGAGAAAAAAGAACCAGGGAGAAAAGAAAAGCTCAAAGTAATTTATTGTCCGAGTTATCGTGTAATAACCTTTTGAGAACTTCTTTGTCTACTTGTCTCTCTCCCCTTTCGACACCCCTTTAAAGTTTCGTGAGAGTTATCTAAACGAGTTAGTGGTTGGTATTAGAGCGACTTTATTTTTTCAACAAATTGGTATTAGAGCGATTTTAATTTCAACAAATTCGTATCAGAGTCGATGGCGAACATGATGGGACAAATGCCGCTACCATGATTGACGAAGATGAACTACGAGAATTGGAGCATCCAAATGAAGGCTCTTCTCGGTTCGCAAGACGCATAGGAGGTGGTCGAAGATGGTTTCGAAGAACCGATTGATACCACGGGTTATACGATGGCGCAAAACAAGGCGCTGAAGGAATTACGGTCAAAGGATAAGGCAGCATTATACATGCTGTTCCGAGCTGTTGACGAGTCGGGCTTTGAGAAGATTGCAAGGGAAACTACTTTAAAAGAAGCATGAGACACTCTAGAAAACGTGTTCAAAGGAACCGACCGAGTCAAGCAGGTCCGTCTCCAGACTCCACGCGAGTTGGAGAGCATGAAGATGAAGGAGTCAGAAAATGTATCTGACTACATTATTCGTGTACAGATCGTGGCGAATCAGTTAAATCGGAATGAAAAAATGTTACCCAAGATGTGGGTTGTGGAGAAAATCTTGAGGTTGTTAACAGACAACTTTGAGAATGTCGTATGTGCCATTGAAGAGTCGAAGGACCTGACGAAGTTTACAGTCGATGAGTTTGCCGGTTCTCTCGAGGCACATGAGCAATGAAAGAAAAAGAAGGAGGAGCCACTCGATCAAGTGCTTCAGACGAAAGCAACAATAAAGGATGGAAAAGTTCTCTACTCTTAAAATTTTTGATGTAGAGAACGTGGAAGCCACGGGAATGGTCGAGGTGGTCAAGGCAACAGTTGCGAAAAAACTATCAGGAATATGGCCACTATGCAAATAATTGTAACTTCGATAGATGTTACAATTGTGGCAGAATGGGTCACTATGCTAGAGATTGTCGAGCCAAAGAGAAAGTGGAAGAAACCATCAATCTAGCCTTGGATGACACAACAAGTCGAGGCATCCTCTTGATGGCTCAAAACGAAGAGCCGAACACGAAAGGAGACGGCGGCGCAAAAGATGATGGCGGTAGTCATGAGGTAGTGAAAGTTGTTGGAAATGAGGTGATCGCAGCAGATTTGGCGAAATCGCAGTATTAGAGACGAGAAAATCGAAGGAGGATGAACAACCGAAGAATAGAGAGCCCGAGCTCGAAGACAAAGAGCCCAAATGGCCGAAAAAGTAATTCGAGGTAGAAAGAAGAAAGAGGATGAAAATTGGAGAAGAAAAGAAAGAGCTGGAAATAAAAGTTCAACGGTTAGAGAAGGAAGTGACTGAGCTGAGTAAGAGTTCCTTCTGTCTAAAACAGGAGAAGGAAAAGAATGAGAAGACAATCTCCGATCTTACGAAGAAAGTTGAAGAAGGTGCGGAGAAAGAGAAAGTCCTACTCATGGAGATTGTAGGCTTAGTAGACGAGCTAGTAAGGGAGAAAAAAGATATAGAGATACTGACTCAACAGAGAAACTCACTCGACGTGGACCTGAATTAAGTCCAACAGGAGGCAGTGAATTTACGACACACGATTGAGACACTGACTCATGATAAAACCAAGATGGAGGAAATAAGAATGCTAGCGGTAAAGGTCGCTGTGGACTTACGAAGGGAACTGAGTAAACGAAACGAAGCCATGATGTCTGAGTCAAGCGTAGCTGAGAACTGAAAAAATGAAGAGGTGCTGTCACAGATGAGACGTTCTCGAGAAGATCCAAATGAAGTCTCACCAGAGGATGACAACCATATTTTGCCGTTTGAAGAAAAGAAGAGAAAGTTGAAAAGACCACGACTGAGCTTGAGAAAATGAAAACAGTGCAGGAGGAATCATTAAGTAGGAGCATTTAAGTTTATGAGAGAGTTTTGTTGAGAAATAAACTTAAATGCAAGAGAAGAAAAAAATGATTATGATTTTTTGTTTGTTATTTGGTCAAAAAGACCATTACAAAAGTTGAGAGGAAAAAGACTTATGGGAGAGAGAAAAGTGAGGGCACAAAAATTTGAGAAGGAAAAGGGCTTATGGAGGAGAGAAAAGTGAGGGAAGTTACAGCTAACTTAACCATTAGAAAAACTATAAAAGGGGCCTTATGTATCGTTGTAAAATGTGTGCAGAGAGAAAAAAGAACAAGAGAGAAAAGAAAAGCACAAAGCAATTTATTGTCTGAGTTATTGTATAATAATCTTTTGAGAACTTCTTTGTCTCCTTATCTCTCTCTCCTCTCAACACCCCTTTAAAATTTCGAGTTATCTAAACGAGTTAGATTCAGAGTGAGCGTTTTTATTTCGTTGTTGGTATCGGAGCGGCTTTATTTTTTCAGCAAATTGGTATCAGAGCGATTTCAATTTCAACATGCCGGTAGTACTCTGTTGCACTTCAATGCCAAGGTAGTAGCTGAGCATGCCGAGATCGCTCATCTTGAAGTTCTTTGACATCTCCCTCTTGAATCTTCGAAGACTTCCACGTTGTCTCTAGTGATTATGAGGTGGTCGACGTACACTCCACTATCAGTCGCTGCTTGTCGTGGCCGTGCATGTACATGCCATGCTTGGAGGCACAACGCTTGAACTTCAGCTACAGTAGGGTACTGTCGAGCTTTGCGTTCCAGGCTCTTGGTGCTTGTCGAAGCCCATAGAGTGCCTTGTGCAAGCGCAATACCTTATTAGGGTTGTCGTTGTCCAGGAAGTCCGGTGGTTGTCGGACATAGACGGTCTCCTTCAGCTCTCCGTCCAGGAACACGAATTTCAAGTCCATGTGGTGGAACTCCCAGGAATGATGTGTCGCGGTTGCCAGCAATAAGCGGACAGATTCCAGCCTTGCCACCGGTGCGAATACCTCCTCAAAATCCACTCCTTACTTCTAGACATAGCTCTTTGCCACCAGACGAGTCTTATGTTTCACTACTTCTCCCTCTTTGTTACGCTTCAGTTTGAAGATCCATTTGAGCCCTATGGCTTGGTGTCCCAGCGGCATGTCCTCCAGACTCCACGTTTGGTTCTCGGTGATGAATGTCATCTCCTCGTGCATTGCCTTTAGCCAACACGGGTTCCTTTTTGTTTCGACGAAGATGTTCCGTTCATCTGCGCTGATGGCATGCAATTCAGCCACCTTTTGTTTGAGTTCGCAGGCCGCTAATCCAGATGGTTCACCTCCTCCCACTAGGTCGTCCATCCTCCAGTACTTGGCCACCAGATCATCATCGATCGGCATCCAGCGTCGAATTCGCAGTCCGTGGTGTTGCAAACTTCACTGGTTCAGGGGGTGCAGCTGCTGGCGGCAGTGACGGTTCTCGATGCTATGCTCCTCCTTCTTCCAGCTTGGTGATGAGGTACTCCACCGTGAATTGATTTGGGTTGTGGTTTACCCCGATCACGTTGTTCCACTGCCAGAAGGTGCTTTTGTCGAAGATGATGTTGCGAGACACGTGAGCTCGCCCCCCTCGCAGGATCGTAGAACCTGTACATCTTGCTCCCAGGTTCGTAGCCGATGAAGATGACCTTCAGCCCCCTTGGATCGAGCTTGGCGAGGTGGGGATGCGCTACCTTCATGTATGCGATGCAGCCGAACACTGGCTTCTTGTTGTACCAGGCCTCATGTGGCATCTTCCTGTTGAGGCTTCACGTTGGCGATCGATTGAGGAGATAGACGGTCGTCATTACCGTCGCTCCCTAGAACCTCCCAAGCATCCCAACCATCATCAGCAATGACCTTGCTGTCTCGACGATGGTCTAATTTTGGCGTTCCACCACCCCATTCTGTTGGGGGGGACTAGAGTGTCGTTAGTTGCCGCTGCATGCCGAGCTCGTCGCAGTACTTACCGAAGCTCATTGATGTTAATTTTGTGCCTCGGTCCGTGTGCAGCACTCACATCTTCTTCCCGCATTCGACCTCCGCTCGTGCTTGAATGCACTTAATTGCCTCTACCGCCTCACTTTTCGCTTGCAGCAGGTTCAACCACATGAAGCGGATTTTGTCATCGACTAACAAGAGGCAGAGGGTCTTGCCGCCTAGAGTCGCCAGCTTGATGGTCCAACAGATATTATCGTGCACGAGATCTAATGGCTCACCGACGCAGTAGAATGGTTGAGATGGAAAGGGGGTGTGCCTCTGCTTGCCAATGAGACACCCATCGCACAGCTTATTCACGGCCTTCAATTGCCGGCAAACCGTGCACCATCTCCTCCTTGTGTAATTTTTGTAGAGCAAGAAAGTTCAGGTGCCCATACCTTGCATGCCACCTCCAAGATACTTCTTCGGTCCAGGCTGATAGGCCGATCGGTTGCTTTATCTCCAACTCCAGGATGTAAAGGCGGTTTGTTGTCATGCGTCGAACTTGCGTGAGTGGCTATCATTGATCATCGTAGATTTTGAGTAGCCCGTGCTCGATGGAAATGAAGTAGCCAGCCCCATCGAGTTGACCCAGGCTCACAAGGTTAGCCTTGAGCCTCGGGGATGAAGTAGACGTCGGTCAGCTTGCGGTGCTTGCCTCCTTTACTGACGAACAGGATGGTGCCGCACCCTTCGATCTCGATGACGGAGTCGTCACCGAATTTCACCGTCCTGCGAATCCTCGAGTTGAGCTCGAAGAACACGGATCTAGCCTCGGTCATATGGTTTGTTGCCCCTGTATCGAGCACCCATCGCTGGTGCTCATGCTACTCGCCCCTCTCGCCGATTTGAGCGAACACTCACTCCTCCTTTAGTTGAATTGGCTCTCCAGCTGGTGCCTTTGTTACGCCCAGCTGGATCTCTTCCTCGGATTCGACGCTTCACTGGAGGAGCAGTTATGCCGTCGTAGATTACCTACACCTCTATAGATTTGGAATCGAAATTGGGGACTTTGGATAAGACCGATGCACTTACCATGAAAAGAGCCGGCTTTTCCTCCTCGGATCGAGCCACATGGGCCTTCTCTCTGTTCCTGAGCTTACTCCAGCAATTCTTTGCTCACATGGCCCTTCTTCCCGCGGTTTGAGCACTAGATTGGCCCTCCATCGGTCAACTCCTTCTTTTGATTCCCCTCTTTCCCATGCATGCGCCCGCGAGATTTCTATGGCTTCTTACCGCCTTTGCGGCTGGAAGACCCATTGCTCTCATCGGTGTTGTCGAGGAGTAGACGACCCTCCTTGTCGACAGCTGAAGTGAGGCATTCTTCTTCCACTACGACGTTACGCAGTCTTCCGGTCACCTCTTCCACTGTTAAGTCATTCACGTAAAGTAATGTCTTGATTGAAATGCGACTTAGCCGGTGCCTTTGTTACGCCCAGCTGGAGCTCTTCCTCGGGTTCGGCGCTTCACCGGAGGAGCAGTTACGCCGTCGTCGATTACCTCTACCTCCATGGATTTGGAATCGTAATTGGTGACATTGGATAAGACTGATGCACTTACCATGAAAAGAGACGGCTCTTCCTCTTCAGATCGAGCCACATGGGCCTTCCCTTTGTTCCTGAGCTTGTTGCGTTTTTCAAAGGGGGGTTTTAGAAAAAAGGCCTACCTGAGGAGATGTTGAAGTTGCGCATGAAGTAGTCTCTATCATCCAGTCGGAGACAAGGGATGGATGTCGCTAGGCTAGGTCAACTCTATCATTGGTTTCATTATCCATATAACGATCACTAAATAAAGATATATGCTACTATGAGACCGATGCTGCGAAGCTAGGTGGTGCTATTATGGCGGGGGAAGGGTCGACTTCTGCTCCGAATGACTTTTTGTGGTAGGTCTTTCTATTACCGATATGAACCTCCTCCTCGGATCGAGCCACATGGGCCTTCTCTTTGTTTCTGAGCTTGCTCCAGCAATTCTTTGCTGGCCCTTCTTCTTGCAATTTGAGCACTAGATTGGCCTGCCATCAGTCGATTCCTTCTTTCTTCTTTTGATCCCCCTCTTTCCCGTGCATGTGCCCTTGAGAGTGGTGATACTGTTGGTGGGCCCCGTGATCCGCATTGAGAAGTCCTCGACGGATTCGCCGTCCTTAAAAATAGATCTCCGAGAGACGCCAACATCTTTGGGGGCACAGACCGTAAAATATGGAGGCGAACACCAGCCGATCATCTTCGCGACGTTGGCCTCTTAGTGGCAGTGATGGAGAAGCCAGCTCCTCTGTAATGATATAACCATTGGTGGATTAAACCAGCTTCTGATACCACTTGTTGTCTTTTAACAATTGGTGAGAGGAAATCATCGACAGATAGAGAGAAATTTGTTGGAAGAAAATGAAAAACAATTTCCTCTCTATACAAATTTGTCTTAGACGTCATTGCGACTTTGCTTTCTGTTTTTCATTTTCTTCCAACAAATTTCTTATCTCTATCTGTCAACGATTTCCTCTCACCAATTGTCAAAAGACAACAACAAACGAAGGCATTCTCTTGATAGCCCAATATGAAAAGCTGAAAACAAAAGAACATGGCGGCGTGAAAGATGATGGTGATAGTGATAGTCGTGAGGCGGTGGAAACTGTTGGAAATGAGGTGATACGTAGCGGATTTGGCGAAATCCTAATAGCAGAGACGAGAAAATTGAAGAAGGATGAACAACCGGATAATAGAGAGCCCGAACTTTAAAGAGAGAGAGCTCCAATGGCGGGAAAAATAATTTGAGGAAGAAAGAAGAAAGAGTATGAGAATGGAAGAGAAAATGGAAGAAGAAAAGAAAGAGTTAGAAATTAAGGTTGAAAAGTTAGAGAAGGAAATTGCTGAGCTGAGTGAGAGTTCCTCCTGTCTCAAACAGGAGAAGGAAGAGAATGGGAAGGTAATCTCTGTACTTGTGAAGAAAGTTGAAGAAGATGTGGAAAAAGAGAATGACTTGTTAAATGGAGATTGATGCTAGTGGACGAGCTAATAAGGGAGGAGAAAGATATAGAGATGCTGACTCAACATTGAGACTCACTCAACCTAAACCTGAATCAAGCCCAATAGGAGGCAGTAAATTTACGACACACGATTGAGATACTCACTCATAATAAAGCCAAAATGGAGAAAGCAAAAATAGAAGTTGAAAATGTCGTTGTGGACTTGCGAAGGGAATTGAGTAAACTCAACGAAGTTATGACGTCTAAGTCAAGCGTGGCTGAGAACGGGAGAAATGAGGAGTTGGTGTCTCAAATGGGCTGTTCTCGAGAAGTTTCAAATGAAGTCTCATCAGAAAAGAACAAGCTCAATTTACCACTCGAGGACAAGGAGAGAAAATTGAAGAAACCACAACTAAGCTCGAAAAAAACGAAAACGGCACAGGTGAAATCATTGAATATAGCATTAAAGTTTATGGGAGAGTTTGGTTGGGAATAAACTTAAATGAGAAGGTTAGTTTTAATTTTCATTCATTTTAGTAAACTTTGAAATTGAGTAAGTGGAAGGAAAAGGCTAAAAGGAAAATGAAAGGCCAATAATTATTTTAGGAATAGTGGGAAGTTTTAAGGAATAGTGGGTTAGAAAATGGTATATATGGGATAGACATTTTTTAAACCTATAAATTAATTTGTTTTCCACCGTAAAAGACAGACCAAAGAGCAAAAGTGTAGGGAATAAAAGGTAAAGAGCAATAGAAAAGCATAATGATCATTTTCATGCCTGACCGTCGCAATATTATGATAAACATAACGATCATTTTCCTACTTAGCTGTCGCAGCATTATGATAATCATAATGATCATTTTTCCTTACTCGTAACATCGCGTCTGTACAATTGTAAAAAAGGGGTATTCACGATGCATGTACACACAATGATGTATGAGGTCCCAACATTTTTCTTTTTCATTATCATGTATGATAGCCCCTCTAGCATTTTCCTTTGTATCATTTCATTATCATATTTTTTTTATGTAATTTCGGGGTTGTGTATCATGTCGAAACATCTTATTGCATGTCATGCATATCATATATCTTATCATGTCAGATGTATCATATCATAAGCATATCGTGTCTCCCAACATATCATGTCATACTGTACAATATCGTATCATAAAGCATATCATAATATGCGTCGTATCATCAAACATATTGTACCATAAGATATATCATATCATTCACACAACATATCATACTCATATCATTTTGTCAAATGTATCATACCATAACATATATCATATCGTAATATATATATATATAGTTCATTTATCATATTTTTGTTTTTAACCCTTTTCTGCGATTATGAAGCTTATTAGGTAGAACTATACGTACCGATAAATTTGAGTTTAATTAACCATGGATGAAAAACTCATTTGGAAACTCAAATTGGGAAACACATTTGTTTCACTTTCCACACTCGAATCTTTTATGAAACTTATTTGGGAATTCATTTAGAAAGGGTAGGAATTGATTTAGAGCCAATTATTTCATAAGTCTCCATTCTTGTTTAAAAAAAATCTCTAATCTCTCTTATTCATCCGCCTTTCATTCACCACTATTGAAACTTTTAAGTATCGATTTTAAATTTGAAAATTTATACAAGTCCAAAAGAAAAAATTCGCTCCCATATGTTGGGATCTAAAAATATTTGACTCTCTAATTTTGATATAGGATGGATTTTCTAAAATATGGGCTAAAGATTTGGTGCAGGGGCATTTTGTTATTATCTTAAACTTCATTTGGTTTTTTTTTTTTTTTTTTTTTTTTTTTTTTTTTTTTTTTTTTTTTTTTTTTTTTTAGGTCTAGGGACTTTCATAATCCAACACCTCCCCTTCCTCTCCTTAATCGAAGCTTTTTTTGTTGGACATAACTTAGGGCATGACTCTGATACCATGTTTAACGAACACGACTCTTCACAATGGTATGATATTGTCCACTTTGAACAAAAGGGCATGGCTCTGATACCATGTTTGACGAACACGACTCTCCACAATGGTATGATATTGTCCACTTTGAGCAAAAGCTGTCATGACTTTCATTTGAGCTTCCTCAAAAGGCCTCATGCCAATGAGGAGAGTATTCCTTGATTATAAACTTATGACCATTCCCTAAATTAGCCGAGGTGAGACTTTCATAATCCAACAGGAGATCACGAATCAAATAATATAAATAAAAATATATCAATAAAAATTACATAAACAAATTTATGGTCGGAGTGGATTTAGTATTTAACATTTTTTAATTTATTGGACAAACCATCCCTCTTTCATTGATCATTTCTTTTTTAAGAAACTTATTATATATATACAACATCTATTTGGGAGTGGGAGTGCATTAAAGACTTAAAAGAGAATAACATAAGTTAAACAAATAATCGGTGAAAAAGATGTTTATTCTCATGGGAAGGAAGCACATCATTCTCATGGGAAGGAAGCTCAATTCCTTTTCAAGAAAATTCATTCTCTCAAAAGTTTATAATTTTAGAAACAAAAACTTATTATTACCATGTAACCTTTTTATTTTTCAAACTCCAATTAACATAAAGAACTTGGAGTCCGCAAAAAGTAAAATCCCTTACATACCACAAAGTTTCTTAGCTGCAGCCAAGTCATCATCAGGAATATTTTTGTAAAGAAAATGAGAACATGTGTCCAAATCAGAAATAGCTTTGCAACAAGAAGGATGATCACCAGTTTGAGCCTTGATCACGTTTACAATACATACTGCAGAGTCTTTAATGAAAGATTCACAACCAGAGATAGATATATTCGAAGGATCATATGGATCAGGTGCTACCGCCATTATTGATGGTGCTAAAATGACTGTGCAGACGATGGATAGAAGTGCTAACTTCACTATGGATGCGTTCAATGACTTTCCTGCCATTTTTAGTTGAAAAATGAGTATGGTGGTCTAAAGAATGGAAGAAGTTTTGCTTTGTTCGGGTGAGAAGGTAATGGATCGTAGAGGTTCTTATATAGGAGAAGATATGAATGTGGAGTTTCAACATCTTATGGCCATGAAAAACTACAAATCTTACGGGTGTAATATTATTTTGGTTACAAATCTTGCTTGACGCAAGATAAGGTAAGAATTGAAGTATAGTTAGAAAAGGTTAAAATATAAGACTTCAACTAAAAAGTCATATACTTCAATTTTTCCACGCCCAACTATTCTTACCAAATTTGGTAAGTGTTTATTACCAACTTCTTACACTATTTTATATTATTTTCTTTTTTTATTAGATTTTTAGTAATAATAAATTCAATATGAATATATTATTTAATGTTGAGGAATAATTATTAAGAAAAATATATTTTAAAAGGATTTAAAATATTTTATCGTAACAAGCATTAATTAAATATTCAACTTTAATTTTAATATTATATTTTTATTAGAAAAAAATATAATTATCTAAAATAATTAATTAATAAGGTTTTGACGGTCCATTAGAGATTGATCAAGATTTTGGAGGGCATACATACATATGTATTTATTTATTTATTTATGGGATAGCAACTTAAAAATAAATAAATAAGACTTTTTAATTTTGAAGGGAGTTAAAGAATTCAAATATTTGTTTAAGAAACGTAAAAATTGTTGTCCAAGAATTACCAAAAGGAGCACGAGTATTTTTATACTCTCTCTTCTTTCTTTTCTAATGGCATACACAAGTATTTTTATACTCGTATCAATTCAGGTGGGAAAGCGTTTGAGAGCTGCATTGATGGGTGGTTTTGAAGTGTCAATCAATTTTTATAATTTGATTCTTTTGTATTTTGTGTGGTAATTGTATCACAATCTGACTTTCTCATTTGTAATAAATTTGAGCAACACCGTCTTGCATTTGGATTTTATTTGGTATTTTACTCTAGTTTTATCTTTTATTTTATTAGTTTTATTTTTATATGCTTTTAGTCTTATCTTTTTTAGTCTCCGTCCAAGATTGGAAGCATTGAAATTCGGGTCACGACAAAAATTGGTTTATGTATTCAAGAAAATCCCATCATAGAACCACCATCAAAAGAGGGTTGAAAAACTGTAGTAGAAATAAATAAATAAATAAATAAATAAATAAATAATTGCCTCGACGCTTAGGTCACCGACAGATCCTTGACTGAATCAAACCAAGATGTAGATCTCAACCCATCAACACTAATCATAATTTTAAGATATATGTTATTTTACCCATCAACACTAATCACGATTTGAAGATATATGTTATTTTATGTATAATACGATCGATTTTGAGGATTCTAAGTAATTTTTGTAAGGCAGAGCACTAGCACATATTGTCCTCTTTGGGGTTTCCCTTTCGGTTTTCCCCCTCAAAGTTTTAAAACACACATCTATTACGGGAAGGTTTCCAAACCAATGGTGATTCATTCTCCTCCCCTCCAACCATTGTGGGATTTTATTAAGAAGGAAAAGCTCTTATATCATGTTAAGAATGAGAAGCTCTAATAGTTCATCATCTTTGTCTTGCTTTGATACCATGTTAAGAATGAAAAGCTTTGATACCATATTAAGAATGAAAAACTCTAATGCCATGTTAAGAATGATGCTCTGATACCATGTTAAAAATGAGGAATATAAGTGGGATGGAAAGTGAAGTGGGATCCAAAGTCCAAAATTCATCAATGTTCATAAGGTTTAAATAGGATATAAAATATCAAATAAATCCTAAAAATGAGAAAATATTCTTCTAACCAAATCTAAAAATAAGATAAAATATATCAAATATACTATTAACCAAATACTGAAAATAAGAGAAAAAATAGTAAGTGATTACACTATATAAAATATATTCTAATAGATTCTCACATTCCACATTAGTTGGGGAAGGAGAATGAAACACCTTTACAAGGGTCTTGAAACTTTTACATAGTAGACGCGTTTTAGAAATCTTGAAGGGACGCCCGGAAGGGAAACCCCAAAGAGAACAATATCTGCTAGTGGTGGGCTTGTGCCATTACAAATGGTATCAGAGCTAGACACTGGGCGATGTGCCAGCGAGAAAGTTGTTCCCCGAAGGTGGTAGACACGAGGTGGTGTGCTAATAAGAATTCTGGGCCCCGAAGGGGAGTAAATTTGGTGAAGGTCCCACATCGATCGGAGAAATGAACGAGTGATAGTGAGGATGCTGGGCCCTAGAGGGGGTGGATTGTGATATCCCGCGCATTGGTTAGGGAGGAGAATGGAACACCCTTTATGAGGGTATGAAAATCTTTCCCTAGCAGATGTGCTTTAGAAAACCTTGAAGAGAAGCGGAAAGCCCAAAGAGGACAATATCTACCCGCGGTGGGCCTCGGCCGTTACAATTTTAAACTAAATTGAAGAACCGTGTATTTTGAAGATATAAACATTAATTGTGTAAGGATCCAAAAATTATATATATATATATATAAAAATAAATAAAAAAAAAAAAAAGAAGAAAGAAAGAAAGAAAAGTCGCCGGAAAAGGGGGCGAGAATTACGACGACTCCTCGTAATTCTCACACCCTCGCCCTATACGTTGCCCCTAACGCCAAGAACACGCCAACGAACTTTAGTTGCACCTCACATAATCCACCTGAAAAGAAAAATAATATGATACAGAGGGAAAATGAGGGAGAAGAAGAAAAGATTGTTGAGTTACCTCGCAACGAGAATGACATCAACAACCACCTCGTCGAGACTCATGGCACCATACAGTGTAGATAACGTCATGTAAGAGAGGACTAACTTGTCAGGGAACACCTTGATGCATACGAGTGATTGCAACCAAACGTTGTCATAGTTTTGCCGACAAAAGGATGAACTTGTTGCTAGAACAGCTTTATATGTGCAAGTTCGAACCTTTAGTAGGTTACCGAGGGAGATCAATGGGTAACAGAAAAAGAATGGTGTGTCCCCACTATTTGATACTATTTGATGACTTTATATGATGATGTCTGATATTATTACAATATTATTTGATGATGATATAACGGGGATGATATATGATGTTAGGATGAGATACACGATGATAACATGACGACGATATATGATGCTATGATGACGTACATGATGATGATATGATGACGACAATATAAAAATGATGATGTATGTTAATATGATGACATAAATTGTATGGTTATGAGATGGTTTACCATGACGTTTTTCCATATCAAGATGACGTTCATGTATTGAATGTCATTATTCATTACGCAAATGATTTATTTTTCTAAGGACACAACCCTAGTTGAAGTTAATGATGATGAGCGTATGAAGACCAACACCTACGTATTGCTTAGTCTAACATATGAAAGGTGTACAGGGTTGTGTCACGAAGATTATTTAAAAGATGAAAATTATAGGGGTCTCATGCATTTTGTGTGTACATATACATTGTGATACTTCCCCATTTATGATGATGAGTATGGACGCTTACGCTATGATGACGATGATCATGTCTCGCATGAAACTCAATAGTCCGCTGACCTCTGAACATCGCTACGGACAACTAGCTCGACTATGATGGGTTTAGGGGGTGGGTGTTAGGTTATGGAGCCTGCTGCTTATTTATAGCTTGGTCAACGGTTATATCCGGGAAAGCTATATTTGGTAAAGCTATATATGGTAAATAGCAATATATGGTAGATGGTTAAATCTGGTAAAGCTATATATAGTAATCTGAACTATATATATATCCCGTCCCATAGAGCTTTGAAAATGTACTTTCTATTCTCGGTGATTCTCTCTTACTATACATACGAGAAGTCATCAATAAAAAAAATCCTTTTAGCCAGAGTTCTCCTTGCACTTTTCTCTATCCTGTTCTTTGTGTTCATCTAGATCAAGCGTGTGCGTTATTGTGCGATCCTAACAACTGGTATCAGAGCTAGGCGAAATTCACAACGATCTGTGAAGATGGAAAGTTCAAAAATTGGAATTGAGAAGTTTGATGGATCCGATTTTGGTTTCTGGAAGATGCAGATTGAAGATTATCTATACTAGAAAGATCTTCACGAAACTCTGTTGGGGGTAAAGCCAGATACCATGACCACGGAACAGTGGAAGCTCAAGGATCGACAAGCCTTGGGGCTGATCTAGTTGACGCTATCCAGAAACGTGGCGTTTAACATTATCAAGGAGAAGACAACATCAGATCTATTGAACACGCTGTCAAATATGTATGAAAAACCGTCAGCTATGAACAAGGTGTATTTGATGCAGAGATTGTTTAATCTACAGATTTCTGAAGGTGGATCTGTTACTGATCATATAAATGAATTCAATATGATCATAAGTCAACTGAGTTCGGTAGAAATTAATTTCGAAGATGAAATTAAAGCGTTGATTTTGATGTCATCCTTACCCGAGTCATGAGTCATGGGATACTATTGTTGCCGCAATCAGCAGTTCCCGAGGGTTTGATAAACTGAAGTTTGGTGAAATTCGAGATGTAGTTCTTAGCGAAAGTATTCGCAAACGGGAAACTGGAGATTCATCAGGCAATTCTCTCAGTGTTGATCGAAGGGGAAGAAGTAAACCGAAGGGCCCAAACAAAGGGCAATCAAAATCAAAGAACCGAGAAAAATCTCCAAATAGACCAAACGTAACGTGTTGGAATTGTGGAGAAAAAGGTCACTTTCAGACAGGTTGTACAAGACCAAAGAGGAAGCAGAATCACAAATCTGGAGATGATGATGATTCTATAAATTTAGCAGAAGACATTGGAGATGCTCTAGTCCTTAACGTGGACAATTCGATTGAATACTGGATTTTGCATTCAGGTGCATCTTTTAATTCTTCTCCAAATAAAGAGTTGTTCTAGAATTTCAAGTCTAAAAATTTCGAGAAGGTGTATCTTGCCAACAAAGATTTGGAGATTAAAGAAAAAGGAGATGTCTGCATAAAAACTTCGGCAGGAAATCAGTGAACATTAAAGGATGTCAGATATATTCCTGGTCTCAAGAAGAATCTAATCTCTATTGGTCAGTTGGACAGCACAGGTTATGCAACAAAGTTAGGGAAGAGTTCGTGGAAGATTATGAAGGGTGCTACGGTGGTAGCACGTGGCTCAAATATGGAACCTTATACACCACTGCAGGGTGTATGAACATAGGTGCTGTTGCTGAGAGTGCTTCAAATTCAAGTCTATGGCACAATAGACTTGGACATATGAACGTGAAAGGAATGAAGACGCTGGCTGCGAAAGAAGTTTTAGAAGGTCTGAAATTTGTTGATGTGGGTCATTGTGAGAACTACGTTATGAGCAAGTAGAAACGAGTTAGCTTCACAAGGACTGCCAGAGAATTGAAGAAAGTGCGGTTGGAAATGGAACCCGATGTGGAGCAAGGTTCCAAGACCACGAAGCAAGTGGGAGTTGAGCTTGAGTTGCAAGGAAATTCACCTAGTGATCTTGTAGCAGATACTCAAGAAACTCCTAAGACTACTGCTGAGGAACCAGATGTGGAGCAAGGTTCCAAGACAACAAAGCAAGTGGGAGTTGAGGTTGAGTTGCGGAGAAAATCACCTAGTGATCTTGTAACAGATACTCAACAAACTCTTGAGGTTGTTGCAGAGAGAAACCAGCAGTAAAGCAAGTGACACCTGAATCGGTGTTGAGAAGATCATCCTGTACTATCAGAGTACCAGATATGTATGTACCTTCATTACACTATCTGTTGCTGATGAAAGAAAACCAGAACCCTTTGATGAGACCCTACAGTTGGAGGATACAACCAAGTAGGAGCAAGCCATGGATGATGGGACGTCTAGGCTTCAAAAATGCGTTGTAATGAGGCCGAGTACGTGGCAATAGTTGAAGCTGGAAAGAAGACGATGTGGATGACTGACTATCTAGAAGAATGGGCAAAAAGTAGCACGAAGATATTCTTTATAGAGATAGTCAGAGTGTCATACAGTTGGCGAAAAAAACCCGGTCTATCATTTAAAGAGAAAACATAGAAGACGATACCATTTCACTTGCAGGTTAATGAAAAATGGTGATGTGTTTGGAGAATATAGAGGGTGCAAAGAATCCAGCAAACATGTTGACAAAATGTGTTGATATTGGAATATTGAGGTTGTGCAAAGCCTCAATTGATATGGTGTCATGAAGATGCTCATGTTCGTTTGAGAATGAAATTCTTGGTTGACTAAATCAGTCTCCAAGTGGGAGAATTGTTATCAATTGATATGGTGCCATGAAGATGCTCATGTTCGTTTGAGAATGAAATTCTTGGTTGACTAAATCAGTCTCCAAGTGAGAGAATTGTTAGGTTATGGAGCCTACTGCTTATTTATAGCTTGGTCAACGGTTATATATGGTAAAGCTATATCCGGTAAAGCTATATATGGTAAATAGTTATATATATTAGATGATTAAATCTGGTAAAACTATATATAGTAAACTGAACTATATATATATATCCCGTTCAGTAGAGTTTTGAAAATGTACTTTTTATATTCTCTGTATTCTCTCTTACTGTATATGAAGTCATCAATAAAAAATCATTTTAGCCAGAGTTCTCCTTGCAATTTTCTCTATCCTGTTCCTTGTGTTCATCTAGATCGAGTGTGTGCGTTGTTGTGCGATCCTAACAGTAGGAACCGTTTGGGGATCCACACTCGCATTTGTGGATTATGTGTAGGAACGTATTTTACATCCAATTTTTGTCCGGACTGGACACTACTATGAAAGTTTTAAATGATAGGTCCCTAGACTCTGAGTTGAATGTGTTTGCATTCCCAAACCTAATAGTGGGTCAATTTTTGTGTATTTCTTAAAATACTCAAATCATGTGTACTTCATTTTTAGCTAAAGACATGACATCTGTGTACGACTGATGACGACATCGCAATTTGAAAGCATAACACATGCATGGAATAGTTGTACTTGTTTTCTTAGACTTAGGTTAGAATAAGGTCGTTCAATTTTACATTATTTATTTTATTTAGTTTTTTGTTGTGCCATTTAAAAGATGTTTTCGAACACATAAGTTTATGTTTTATGATAAAGTTTTAAATGTTCATTCCGCATACAACTATATATGATGATAAAGATAGCGGCTCCAGATAAGTAAAAATCTAAGGTTTGTACTCAAGTTATTGATGACTACACTCTTAATGTGAGAGTAGTAAGTAAGAAATTTTTCATGAGATTTAGATGAGAATCGCTCTCTCAAACAGTTTGGTGACATATTAATCTCGATGCACCCTTCGGCTTTTACTTTTGATGTCCAAATCAACGTTTGCTACACCACAAGCAAGTAGAAGTCCTTTGATTTATTTTTAAACTTAAAAAACAATTTAATTAGTATTAAATTTTTAAATTTCTGTTAAATGGATATTTGAAATTTAAATGTTGTAATAACCCAAATAAAATAAATAAATAAATAAAATAAAATATTTTTTTTATTTTCTTAAAATAACCCTCTAAAAAATACTCTCCACTAACTTCTTCCAGCCGTCCCCAAATATCTCTCTCCTAACGAACTCTCTCTCTTCCTGTCAATGTTTCTCCTAACTGGTTGGTAATTAGATAGAAATTTGGGGTAAGACCAACTAACATGGATGATTTATGCTTCATGTTATAGGATGATACAGTGATGTTGTATGATCATGTGTTGATGTTATATAATGATGTGATGATGCTATATAATGATGTGATGACATTACATGATGATGTGATAATATATATGATAATATGAGATGATGACATAATATGATGACATGACGATGATGCATGAACATGAAAATGTAAGATGCATGATGATGAAATGACTTAGTATAATGTTATTCCATATTAAGATGATGGGCATGTATTAAATATCTTGAAACATTATGATGATGAATTTTGTAAGACGCAACCCTTATTGATGTTAAGGATGATGAACATACGAAGACCAATGCATGCAGGTTATTTAGAGTAATGTGTGAAAAATATATAGTTGTGTCAAAGATTTTTTGAAGATGAAAACTATAGAAAACAGTTGGATTTTGTGTGTTCATATACGTCGGGTGTCGGGTTACTTTCCTATTTATGATGATGAGTATGGACGTGTACACTATGATGATGATCGTGCCTCGCATGACATTTGGAGGTCTACTTCTCTCAAGACGTTGCTACGAACAGTTAACTCGACTATAGTGGGTCCAAGGGGGTGCGAACTGCCTAGGGATCCACGCTCGCACATGTGGGTCGTGTGTAGGAAAGTACTATGCATCCAATTTTGTCTAGATTGGAGGTCATCCCCTATGATGGTTTAATGATAGGTTCCTAATTCTGAGTTGCATGCGTTTGCATTCTCTGACCCCTGACCTAGCAGTGGGACTACTTACTGAGTATTTCCTAAACTACGGTAGGTGTGTACTACTTCTATTTCAAGTAAATGCAAGACACCCTTGTATTGTTGACGACGACATCGTAACTAAAGATCGTGGCCACATGCATAGCATAGTGGCATTCTAGTCTTTAAACTTTAGGTTAGTATAGGGTGTTTTTAACCTAACAAATACGAAAACAAAAGGAAGAAAAAAAACCAAAAACTCTCCAAATCTAAAAGTGCAATCAGAATGATCCATTATGGATCTTCGTTTACATTTCGATTCCATATAATCTAAAGCTTAGTTGGGTTGCTCTTTGACGCTTAGCTTTACGCCATGCCTTTCTCGCCTAAGCTTTTCCACGTGCGCAACTCGTCCACTTCTCCATCTTACTCTCGCAGATCCTCAGTGCTCGCTCTAACTTCTTGTCTCGTCATCAGAATTTCTGACTTCATATTTGCATGAACCTTATTTTTCAGTCCTTGCTCGAGATATAATTGTTCTAACCGTGACTCGAGGACTGTCGAAGTTTTTTTTGGGGGTAAAGCAGTAGGTACTTGTGGCGATGCAAAGCGTCATAAAGTGATGGGGTTTGTGGGCATCCAAACTGGGTCTACATCTGCATTTATTGGTCGACGACAATCTCTGAGGAAGGCGTGGTTGCCACCTAATATAGAAGGGCTTCAACGATTGGAAGAAGCCACTGGCTTGACATTCAAGTTTATAATCGAGAAGTCGGGATGACAAAGGAAAAAATGTTTCGAATTAGTAAGTCCACGACAGTATTTTAAGATGAAATTTATGTTTTATGATAAAGTTTGAACACTTATTTTCACACCAAATGAGTCAACTCTAAATTAAATACTCCATTTTTCTCTCTAAAACTCAGATTTTATTGATGATCTTAAAAGCTAGGATGCTTAAAATAATCTAGAAAATAAAAAAATAAAAAAAAGTTAAAAAGATTAGAAAATTTTGTGAAAGTCGATAAATGGTTCTTTTTGACCTTCCTTTCCTATAATCAAATCATCAAGTAGGAAGAAAGAGGGAGAGAAAATAAAATGAAAGCAGTGAGGAAAGAAAAGGAGTTTTAGGATTTTTTAGAGAGAGAAAAAGAAATTTGCTCAAAATAACATTTTAGAATGGGAATTTTGTCAGAGTTACTTCATAATAAAGGCTCAATGGTCATAGAAGAACCATTATGGGTCATCTATCTGTTCCAATCCATCAAGAAATGAGGAAGAATTTAAGGAAAATCTAAATTAATTTGGATAAATTGATTAAAACCTTGAAAAATGCTTGTGTAAGAAACCGGCGTGAAACATGTGTTGATTGGCGAGGGGTGATCAGTCACAACCTAATTATGAAAATAGTATGTTGTGACTTCCACGTATGGACATACAAGGTGGCGACTCTCAAGTTACACCCATCTAATCACATTAGGCTTGAGTCAAGCCACTCTCATGATTCAATACACAAAGAAAGTTGTGCATTAAATTTAAGTTCAGACATTAGTAAGCTTGGAGAGAATAAGGTGACACAAGTTCAAAAACAAGATCGAAGGGGGCGAGTAGGGTCTAGGATCCTAAGCTCAGAAGTTGGAGTTTTGATATGAATTTCAAACATACGGTACTCAAGCTAAGTACGTCTATGTGAAAAATGAAAGCTCACGAAATATGGTGCCTTGAGAACTAGGTCTGTAGGTTCGGTTCTTGAATTATAGTCTTGGGTTTTGAGTTTTTCATCCTGGCTTTAATCTAAAACCTTAGTTGTGAGGTTAAGGGTTCTTAGTTTTAAGAACTTGGATCTCGAGCTTTGTTTTAGTTTCTTATCCTTTATTCTTGGTTCTTGTTTTTTATTCATATCCTTGTTTTTATTTCTAGTTCTTTGTTCTTGTCCTTGATTTTTGTTTTTGATTTTATGTTATTGTTACTTGTTTCGGAAGACACATTACCCTTGTCATTTACCGTACCAAACATGGACCTAACAATCTTTATAAAGTAAGCATAAAAGGCAAAAAAAAAAAAAAAAAAAAAAAAAAAAAAAAAAAAAAAAAAAAAAAAAAGTCATTTTTCTAATTTTTACGAAACTTTCTTTAATTTCTTTACGAAAAAGAATTTCAAGCTGAAGAAAAGCATGACAAGAACTTTTAGAAAAAAATTTGGATTTTTTTTTTTGAAAAATAATAATAAAATAATAAATGTGACCACTTACAAAAATATCTCTAAAGTTTCAATTAATTATGAAACTACAAAAATCTGCATGGAGATTTGGTTCTAGAACCATCCATCCTTACGAAATCATCTGTATCATCAAATCCAACCTTTGAATATCTTCCAGAAAACTCGACCTTCTTTGAATCCAACTATTGAAATTCAAAATCAATGTCAGCAGCACCTCATTCAATTAGATATTTTAAACACAAATTCTAAAAACAATTATAATAAAAAAAAACAGGAGAAAATTAAAAACGATTCTAGAACAATCATTGGTGGTGAAAGCTTCATCATAACTAAGAAGTTTTTGGACAATGTTTTAAGACAAGAATAGGGTGATAAGGATTCTTAAAACTTGAGTTTAAAGCTTATAGATTATGAACTTTTCTTCCGTGGGTTTTTTCTAAATTTAATGGCTATGATTAATCATTTTGCTTCCTACCAACTCCTCCACCTTCTATATGGGATTTCAACAAGTTTTATGAAGAAATTGGGTCCTTAGATGCTCAAGAATTGGCTGCCTAGCCAAAAGCTTTATGAGTTATTCCGACTAAGGACATGTTTTCTAACGAACTTTTGAAGATTATAACTCGAGCTACGAATCACAAAACTATGAAATTTGTCTCTACTTCTTTAAACTTCATCTAAACATTTTGTGAAGAAATTGAGTGCATTTGAGGTCTATAGAGCTGTACAAGGGAAAAACCAAAGGTATATCATAATAAAAAGTCATGATTTTCCAAAAACTTAAGTAGGAAGATGAAGTCAAAAGTCAAATGTCAAACTTTGACCAATTAAAAGGCCATACGTTGATCTCTCTATAGTTTTTGATGAATTTGGACCCCTTGATTCTCATGAATTTCTTTATGGTTCCTAAAACTATACACAAAGAGGAATCTAATAAAGAAATTTTGGAGAAATTTGGATATCAGAAGCTCAAGAACTGAGGACCCGAATGTTAATATCAAGGTAAATAGTCATCTTGGACTTTTCTTAAGAAATACTTGTAGAAATTGCTTGGATCTATGTATGAACCATAAACTAAGTATGATCTAAAGGATTATGAAAGAAAAACACCAAGGGGATCATTTTGGAACCTGAGCAGTTGTATGGTTATGAAAAAAAACACCGTGAGCATTTTATGAATCGCTTAGAACTTCGAGGCACACAAGATAGAGGCTAGGCAAGAAACTTCTTAGAGCCTAGAGTATAGTCTGTCGATGCCTATGCGATTAAGGATACGATGAGAGCTTACAAGTAGGTTCTTTACTGGGTATAAAATATACTCATCTTTTCCGTTTTCAAGTTTTTGTAGGCTGTCGGTCTAGGTAGAGGAGCATTCAAGAGTTGTACAGTTGTAAAGGGTGCCATTCTGGAACATCGGACCATCTTGTATTTGAGTCTTTTATATTTCGTTTTTGTAACTTTATCCTAAACCTATTTTTTCATTTTTAATAAATTTTAACACCACCCTTATTCTATTTTTTATTTTATTGAGGTGCGGTAGATTTCTTGTTAAGGATATTTAGTACTAAATTATAGTTTATCATATATATCACATTTGATATTTTATTATATGCAAATATCTAGATATTTGCATTCTTACGGTAGGTATCTTTCTATTTATTCTTATTTTCATTTATTACTCATTCCATATCCTTGTAATTTATTTGATTATAAATAAGATAACTTTTCCACCATTTAGGTGCGGTGGATTAATCATTCTCATGGTATTAGAGCCCTTTCGATTTAGTAACCTAATCCCTTCTTTTCAATGGCATCTGAATTCCCTACTCATCTTCTTCTCCACCACCCCTGCTGGCTTTGACGCCGCAGGGTAGTCTCCATGACTGCCACATGCAGAGTCGATTGATTACTCTTCGGCTCCACCCTTTTGACCTCCAAATCACATTTCGTCATACTTTGTACATACAATCTCACCTTTTCCAACACAATCGATTTTCCCTCATCCAATATAGTCTCTTTCATTTTCTTCCCAATCTGCCCTTCATCCTTCACAGAAACCCTAACCTAAACCTATCAATCTTCTGCAAAGATTTACCTTTGTAATCTGGGCACCGCACTAGCCTCTTCGCCAACCAAGTCGCGGCCGCCCTTCTAGTCAAAATTGGCTCATTCGCCCATTGTGGTGACTCTTTCGGCTTCAACATTGTCTTTGTCTCTTGTTCTAGGTTTCCCCTTCTACTTCTTGGGTTGACATATTCTTACTAGAGCTAAGGCAACATCGTCGGTAAGTGACGATCCCTCTTCATGGGTTAGACATATTCTCGCCGAAGCCAAGGCAGCATCGCCGTTGAGTGACAATCCCTCTGCAGTTTTCGTAGGCCAAGAAAGTGTTTCTCTATGCCTCCTCCGAACTAGGTTATTGACATCTTCACGAAAAGGGTTTCTCAACCTCTCTTTGAATTTTTTAGATCCAAACTTCACGTTCGTTCAAATCCAACGCTCAGCTTGCAGTGGGGTGTTAAGGATATTTAATACTAAATTATAGTTTATCATATATATCATATTTGATATTTTATTATAGGCAGATATCTAGATATTTGTCTTGGGTATCTTTCCATTTATTACTCCTTCTATATCCTTGTAATTTATTTGATTATAAATAACATAACTTTCACACCATTTAGGTAGGGTGGATTAATCAAACATTATCATGCTCCATTCTCATTTCTTTTTTTTCTTTTTTAATTTTTAATTTTGATTTAAGTTTTACAACATTAGTTTATTTTATTTTATTTTATTTACTTTCTATTTTTATTTGTTTTCACCTTCACCTTCTAAGTCTCCATCCCGAGTTTAAAGCCTAAGAAATTGAGACGTGACAGATTGGTATTAGAGCAGCCGAGTTTTAGTTTCTGTTGACTTTTTCTATGAATAGAGAGTTGTAGACCTCTATGACTCACCTCGGTGACATGCCTCATCGTGACCAAGTATGCAATCTAACCTTGGTTAGTAGTTTATGATATATTGTTAAACCTGTATGAATTTGATATTTATTTCTGATTACGTGGTCATTATGATAATATCTTAGGGCGTTAAATAGTGAATGATAACTCTATTAGTCAATGTTGGAAACGAGTTATAGTGTTTTAATACAGTGATGAGGCCAAAAGGGATAATGAGATAGTAGATTGGCCTTTAAAAAATAGAGAGTTGATGCTCAGAGTGAAAGACGTCCAACACATGGATGTGAGAATGAGATGCATTAAGGATGTGAGAATGAGATGCATTAAGGCTTGGTACCAGCTCAGGAGGTACCTATGACCTAGCCTCAGGTCACTACAACTCATGTAGTCAAGCATGCCTCCGTACAAATCACATAAAAGACCTAGAAAAAATAGAGTATGCCTCAATGCAGACCGTGTTGCAGGCTCGAACAATATAGTTTACTGAGACAACGACATCTTTCGAAAGTATGAAGCATCCCTAAAGCAGATCATTACCCCTATGGAAGTTTTCGGGAAGTTGACATGTTGAAAAAATAAAATTCACGACCTTAAGAAAAGAGCTATTGAGACTATTTCTACAAGGTCTTGGTTGGAGTCTTCAAAGATTAAGTTCAAGTTATTGACTTTCGATAGAGCGATGGGCGCACTAAGCCATTTATGAATTTATGGGTATTAAACATTCTCGGTGAAGGACCACCCAAGAGATGATAAATTATTTTGGACTTCAAAAACGAGATCCAAGTCTAGTAGTGTAATGATGCGCGTTCCAAAAAAAAAAAAATGCCGGAAAGCTCGCGATGTCTAGCGAGGGCGTACTATTTCCCCAAGTCCCCACATTAGACCCTAGGGTATCCAAGCAGCCATTTTTCCCTTCTACGTCCTTGTTATACCTATGAGAGAGAGAGAGGAGTAGAAAGATTGAGGTGGAAGGGGATTGGTAACTTCACAAGGCTTCGGATTGTTGTGAGTTCTAAGGTGGGAACGAACCAGCGCTGGGGTATTCTTAACAAGAGAGACAGACGCACCGTTAAGGATAGTCGGACGGCAGCGGCCTCATCGATGACAGTAGTCGGTTCGGCGATTAGAGTTCGTCGGGACCCTCGAGTGAGGAAGACGGAGCGGCGGATCGCAGATCGATTCTTCAAGCGACCCGTGAGTTCACTTTAGCCAACGTACGACCTGTGCCTTGCAGCCCGCGCAAAGACACCAACGTTGGGCTGTTATCCATCTCGGCCCAAGAATAGTGACACCAGCTCGGTCCAGAAGCCGAGCGTCGTCAGTAACCTTCTCGGCTTGTCGGCTCCATCAGCGGCTCCGTTGCATTCCGTGGCTCGGCTCGACGGCGTGGCTAGGCGGCTCAGCTTGATGGCTCGATATACAAATAATATACCGATTCCTAGGTTTTCGACCCTTCTAGAGCCATTCCTGCCCTTGTTCCAACCATCTGAAGTCAGTATAATTCCACTTTGATAAAAACAGATTATGACAGGAGCGTATCTTGATAGTTAAACATAAAGTTGGTGTGAAGGGGCTCTAAGTGTATAATGTGGTTTTATAGGGAGTAGTTAGGCATCGGAGTTAGCTATCGTGAGTGACTTCGGCCAAGGCCAGGGAGGTAAGTAACCTTACTGTTGGCGTTAGTTATTTAAGTATGATGGTGTGTGCTCTATGGCCCTTGCATGCACCATGTGTGTTGTTGATGTATGCTATGTTATATGTTTTCTTGCAGTGAAATGCCGATGTATGTCATGTTTATGTATGTGATGTTTTTGCCATGATTTGTTACCTTGTATGCATGAAATTAATTAACATGTCATGATTGTAATGAGAACTTCGCATGCCATTAATGTGATGACTGGCGTACTACAATATGCTTACGTGACGTTTAACCAAGTCATGCTATGTAATGCGGCGAGGGGATAGAACGTTGTATGTATAATACCATGGAGGTAAGCTTTAGGGACCTCATGCACCCTGTTTGTCATGTGCATAGGTTTACTTCCCCATTATGTTAGTGATGGTACGGACGCGTACGTTCGATATTATGCTCGCTATGATATCACGCGTACGTCCGGTAACATATGTCATACGTACCCGACCAAGCCAAGCCCAGAGGGTTCGCATGCGAACTCGCCTGGTGGGCCCACGGTTACATACGTGGGCCATGCGTGGAGAAGTACCATGCATCTACCCTGCCCAGATAATGCAAAGGCTGTGTTCTGAATGTGTATTGTCCCCCTCATGTTTCTTTCCTTTGTGCTTGTGCTTATGCGTGTTTGTTGTATGTGACCTGCATGTGTTCTGAATGTGTATTGTCTGCCTAACCCCAACAGTGAGACAACTTACTGGGTATTTTATAAAATACTCAAGTCACGTGCTACCTATATTTTCATATAAGAGCAAGACTCCCATGTACGATTGACAGCGAGTGCTGCAATGACCATGGAAGTCTTAGGGAGGGCTTGTAGGGTAGTAGAAGTTCTATTTGAGATTCTTCAAAAAATAATTGTTGCATTCATTTCTCCTAGTTAGTTGTTGATTGTAGGGTAGTAGACGTTCCCACGTTAGTAGACGTTCCCGCGTTAGGATGATCCTTAGTGTTATGAACTACTGATAGTAATGAACGAGTCATTTATCATTAAGGTTGCTTTATATGAACTTTCGTATTTTTGTCCTATAAACGTGAGGTGACGTCGCCAATTAAGTTAAAGAAAATTAGGGGCATTACAAGTAGAAACATTGATCATCAAGATTATACAATCGCATTTTAAGCTTTTTCATGTTGACTATCATAATTTTTTTTATCACATAGACTCGGGAGGTAAAAATATTTAAGATCTCGAATTAAATAATATATAGATTAAAAATTACATGAACAAATTTGTGGTAGAAGTGCATTTAGTATTTAACATTTTTAAATTTATTGGACAAACCATCTCTCTTTCATTAATTATTTCTTTTTTAAGAAATTTATTATATATATAACATCGATTTTGGAGTGCATTAAAGACTTAAATAGTATAACATAAGTTCAACAATTTGTGAAAAAAACGTTCATTCTCATGGAAAGGAAGCACATTTCCTCTTCAAGAAAATTCATTCTCTCTTAAGTTTATAACGATATAGTAGTTTAGAAATAAAAACTTATTATTATTGGATAACTTTCTTATTTTTCAAACTCCAATTAACATAGAGAACTTGGAGTCCACAAAAAGTAAAATCCCTTACCTACCACAAAGTTTCTTAGCTGCAGCCATGTCAGCATCGGGAATATGTTTGTAAAGAAAATGAGAACATGTGTCCAAATCAGAAATAGCTTTGCAACAAGAAGGATGATCACCGGTTCGAGCCTTGATCACGCTTACAATACATACTGCAGAGTCTCTAATGAAAGATTCACAACCAGAGATAGATATATTCGGAGGAATATATGGATCAGGTGCTACCGCCATTATTGATGGTGCTAAAATGACTATGCAGACGATGGATAGAAGTGCTAACTTCACTATGGATGCGTTCAATGACTTTCCTGCCATTTTTGGTTGAAAAATGAATATGGTGGAGAAGTTTTGCTTTGTTTGGATGAGAAGGTAATGAATCGTGGAGGTTCTTATATAGGAGAAGATATGAGAAAGATATGAACGTAGGGTTTCAACGTCTTATGGCCATAGAAAACTACAAATCTAACTGGCGTAATGTTATTTTGGTTACAAATCTTGCAATCAAAACATTGTCTTGTAAGGTAAGAATCAAAGTACACCTCAAAAGTTAAAGTTAAAATATAAGACTTCAACTAAAAAGCCATATAAACACTGCCTATCAACATTGGAGATATTATTTATCTAACTATTCTCAATTTGGTAATTGCTTATTACTTTCTTTAGTTAAAAGTAAGACTTCTTACACTATTTTATATTACTTTCTTTTTTTATTAGATATTTAGTAATAATAAATTCAATAGGAATATATTATTTAATGTTGAGGAATAATTATTAAGAAAAATATATTTACATCAACTTAAAAGGATTTAAAATATTTTATTCTATCAAGCATTAATTAAATATTCAACTTTAATTTTAATATTATATTTTTATTAAAAAAAAAATAATTATATAAAATAATTAATTAAAAAGGTTTTGGCTGTCTATTAGAGATTGATCAAGATTTTGGAGGGCATATTATATATAATATTTATTTATGGGATAGCAACTTAAAAATAAATAAATAAGAATTTTTAATTTTGAATGTAGTTAAAGAATTCAAATATTTGGTTAAGAAATATGAAAATTGTTGTCCAAGAATTATCAAAAGGAGCACGTTGTACTCCTAAACTCACCCGTTCTCTTTTCTTTTCCAGATGTTCGCAGGCTATCAAATGAGGTGGAGAAGCGTTTGAGAGTTGCATTGATGGCTGGAGTGTCAATCAACTTTTATAATTTGATTCTTTTGTATTTTGTTTTGTAATTGTATCACAATATGATTTTCTCATTGAGCAACATGGTCTTGTATTTAGATTTCATTTGGTATTTTACTCTATTTTTTTATTTTATTTTATTTTACTTTTATTTTTATATGCTTTTAGTCTTATCTATTTTTGTCACGGACCGAGTTTGAAGCATTCAAACTCGGTCATGACAAAAATTGATTTATGTATTCAAGAAAATCCCATCATAGAACCACTATCAAAAGAGGGTTGAAAATCTTTAGTAGAAAAAAAAAAAAAAAAAATTAGCCTCGACAGTTAGGTCACCAACAGATCAGATAGATCCTTGACTAAACCAAACCGAGATGTAGATCTAAACCCATCAACACTAATCACAATTTTAAGATATATGTTATTTTAAGAATAATACAACCGATTTTGATGATTCTAAGTAATTTTTTGTAACGGTAGAGCACTAGCACATGTTATACTATTTGGACTTTCCCTTTCTCGCTTCCCCTCAAAGTTTTAAAAAACACATCTATCGGCACTTCCTCTCCAAGTTTTAAAAACACATCTATTAGTGGAAGGTTTCTCTGGATGTTTCATGGGGTTTCATTCTCCTCCCCAACCAATGTGAGATTTTGTTAAGAATGAGAAGCTCTGATAATTCTTCCTCTTCTCGTGCTCTAATACCATGTTAAGAGTGAAAAGCTCTCATATCATACTAAGAATGAAAAACTCTAATACCATATTAAGAATGATGCTCTGATACCATGTTAAAAATAAGAAACATAAATGGAATAGAGAGTGAAGTGGGATTAAAAGTCAAAATATTCATTAATGTTCATAAGGTTTAAATAGGATACAAGCTATCAAATAAATCCTAAAAATGAGATAAAACATTCTACTAACAAAATCTAAAAATAAGATAAAAATATATCAAATATACTATTAACCAAATCCAGAAAATTTGGAGAAATTGGAAAGTTATTAGGGCTATATAAAATATATTTCGATAGATTCTCACATTCCACATTAGTTGGGGAGGAGAATGAAACACATTTAGAAGTGTGAAACCTTTATCTAGGGATGCATTTTAAAAACCTTGAGGGGAAGCTCGAAAGGGAAAGTCCAAAGACAACAATATCTGCTAACGGTGGGCCTGTGCCATTACAAATGGTATCAGAGCCAAACACCGAGTGATGTGCCAGCGAGAAGGCTGTTCCTCGAAGGGGTAGACACGAGGTGGTGTGCCAGTTAGAATACTGGGCCTCGAAGGGGAGTGGAGTTGGTAAGAGTCGCACATCGATTAGAGAAAGGAACGAGTGACAGTGAGAATGCTGGGCCCTGAAGGGGAGGGGGGGTGGATTGTGATATACATTGATTGGGGAGAAGAACGAAATACCCTTTATGAGGGTGTGAAAATCTTTCCTAGTAGACAATGTTTTAAAAGACTTTGAGGGGAAGCTCGAAAGGGAACCCCAACGAGAACAATATCTACTAGCAGTGGGCCTCGATTGTTACAATTTTAAATTAAATTGAAGAATATTGTGTTATGAAGATATAAACATTAATTATGTAAGGATCCAAAAATAAAAAAAAAAAAATAAAAAAAAATAAAAAAAGAAAAGTCCCCACAAAAGGGGGTGAGAATTAGGATGACTCCCCAAATTCTCACACCCTCGCCCTATATGTCTGACGCCAAGAACACGCCAACCAACTTCAGCTGCACCTCACATATTCCACTTGATAAGAAAAACAATACGACATATTCCACTTGAAAAGTAAAACAATATGATACCGAGGGAAAACGAGGGAGAAGAAGAAAAGACTATTGAGTTACCTTGCGACGAGCATCAACAACTACCTCGTCGAGACTCATGTTGTCATATAGTATAGATAACGTCATGTAAGAGAGGACTAACTTGTCAGGGAACACCTTGATGCACACGAGTAATTGCTACCAAACGGTGTCGTAGTTTTGCCGACAAAAGGATGAACTTGTTGCTAGAACAACTTTATATGTGCAAGTTCGAACCTTTAGTAGGTTGCAAAGGGAGATCGAGGGGTATCAAAAAAAGAATGTCGTGTCCCCACTATTGATACTATTTGATGACAATATATGATGATGTATGATGTTAAGATGAGATACATGATGATGACATGATAACGATGTTATAATAATGATGATATATGATGTTATGATGACGTACATGATGATGATATGATGACGACAATATAAAAATGATGATGTATGTTAATATGATGACGTAAAGTGTATGGTTATGAGATGGGTTACCATGACGTTATTCCATATCAAGATGACGTTAATGTATTGAATGTCATGATTCATTACAAAGACGATTTATTTTTCCAAGGACACAACCCTAGTTGAAGTTAATGATGATGAGCGTATGAAGACCAACACTTACATATTGCTTAGTCTAACATATGAAAGGTGTACAGGGTTATGTCACGAAGATTATTTAAAGATGAAAATCATAGGGGTCTCATGCATTTTGTGTGTACATATACATCGTGATACTTCCCCATTTATGATGATGAGTACGGACGAGTACGCTATGATGATGATGATCATGCCTTGCATGAAACTCAATTGTCTACTGACCTCCGAACGTCGCTACGGACAACTAGCTCAACTATGTTGGGTCCAGGGGATGGGAACCGCCTGGGGATCTACACTCGCATTTATGGGTTGTGTAGGAAAGTATTTCATTGTCCGGACTGGAGGCCACTACTACGAGAGTTTTAAATGATAGGTCCCTAGATTATGAGTTGAATGTGTTTGCATTCCCTAACCCAATAGTGGGTCACTTTTTTGCGTATTTCTTAAAATACCAAGTCATGTATACTTCATTTTTAGCTAAAGACAAGACTTTCCTATACGACTAACTACGACATCACAATTCGAGAGCATGACATATGCATAGGGAAGTTGTACTTGTTTTCTTAGACTTAGGTTAGAATAAAATTTTCAATGTTACGTTGTTTATTTTATTTAGTTTTTTGTTGTATCATTTAAAAGATGTTTTTGAACACATAAATTTATGTTTTATGATGAAGTTGTAAATGTTTAATTCTGCATACGACTATAGATAATGATGAAGGTAACGACTCTAAATAAGTAAAAATCTAAGATAATTACAATTTGTACGTAAGTGATTGATGGCTACACTCTTAATTAATGTGAGGATACACTCTTAATGTGAGGATAGTAAGTAAGAAAATCTTCAACCAATGACAAGTCATTGGATTTAGATGAGAATCTCTCTCTGGGGTGAACGTATTGATCTTGATGCACCCTTCCACTTTTACTTTTGATGTCGAAATCAACATTTGCTACACCCAAGCAAGTAGAAGTCCTTTCATTTATTTTTAAACTTAAAAAACAATTTAATTAGTATTAAAATTTTAAATTCCTATTAAATGGATCTTTAAATTTTGTAATAGCTCAAATAAAATAAATAAATAAATAAAATAAAATTCTCTACTTCTCTCATCAGTCCCCAAATATCTCTCCCAACGAATCCTCACTCTCCCTCTATCAACCCTCTCCACATATGTCTCTCCTAACTGAATTAGATAGAAACTTAAATAAGATTAATTAAGTGGCGTTATTATAGGCTGACGGTAAGACTTGCCTGATGTACAAAGACACGTGTCATTTATGCTTTATGTTATATGATGATATAATGATGTAATGATGTTATGTGATGATGTTATATAATGATGTGATGACATTACATGATGATGTGATGATGTATATGATGATATGAGATGATGACATAATGTGATGATATGACGATGATGCATGATAACATGAGAATGTAAGATCATGATGATGAGATGACTTAATACGATGTTATTCCAGATTAAGATGATGGACATGTATTAAATATCTTGAAACATTATGATGATGAGTTTTGTAAGATACAACCCTAATGATGTTGATGATGATGAACATACGAAGACCAATGCACGCCTGTTACCTAGGGTAATGTGTGAAAAATGTATAGGGTTGTGTCATAAAAATTTTTGAAAGATGAAAACTATAGAAAACTGATGGATTTTGTGTGTTCATATACGTCGGGTTACTTTCCTATTTATGATGATGAGTATGGATACGTACACTATGATGATGATCATGTCTCGTATGATATTCGGAGATCTACTGCTCTCACGACGTTGCTACAGACAGTTAACTCGACTATAGTGGGTCCAGGGGGTGCGGACTTTCTATGGATCCGCGCTCACACATGTGGGTCGTGTGTACGGAAGTACTATGCATCCAATTTTGTCCAGATTGGCGATCATCCCCTATGATGATTTTAATGATAGGTTCCTAATCCTGAGTTGCATGTGTTTGCATTCTCTAATCTCAATAGTGGGGTCATTTACTAAGTATTTCCTACTCAAGCTGGTACTACTTCTATTTCAAGTAAAGGCAAGACACCTCTATATCGTTGACGACGACATTGTAACTAAAAATCATGGCACATGCAGAGCATAGTGGCATTCCATTTCTTAGACTTTAGGTTAGTATAGGGTGTTTTTAATTTTAATGTTTTATCGAGTATTTCTTTACCTTGTTTTGATGTTTTCAAACATGTAAGTCCCCTAACAAATAGGAAAACAAGAAAAAAACCAGAAACTCTTTAGATCTAAAACTGGGATGGGAATGATCCATTATCGATCTTTGTTTACATTTGGATTCCATATAATCTAAAGCTTAGTTGGGTTGCTCTTTGACGCTTAGCTTTATGCCATGCCTTCCTCGCCTAAGCTTTTCCACATGCGCCACTCGTCCACTTCTCCATCTTACTCTCGAAGATCTTTAGTGCTCGCTCTAACTTCTTGTCTCCTCACCCGAATTTTTTGACTTCATTTTTAGTTATTGTACTTGTTCCCAAAGACACAGTACCCCTACCATTTACCGTACAAAACATGGACTTAACAACCTTTATAAAGTAAGCATAAAAGGCAAAAAAAAAAAAAAAAAAAAAAGTCATTTTTCTAAATTTGACTGAACTTTAGAGATTTTTAATTTCTTAGGGGAAAAAGAATTTCAATGTGTTAAAAGAAGAAAAACTTTTAGAAAAATTTTGGTTTTTTTTTTTTTTCAGAAAAAATAATAATAAAACAATCAATGTGGCAAATTACAAAAATACCTCTGAAGTTTCATTTAATTACGAAACTACCATTGAAGAAAATGTGCAAGAAGATTTGGTTCCAAAATCATCCCTATCATGAGATCCAACCTTTGAATATCTTCAAGAAGACTCGACCTTCTTTGAATCCAATTATTGAAATTCAAAATCAATGTCGACCGCACTCTTATTTAATTAGATATTTTCGACACAAATTCTAGAAAAGTCTAAAAAAAAAAAAAAAAAGAGAGAAAATTAGAAACTATTCTAAAACAATCATCGGTGGTGAAAGCTTCATCATAAATAAGAAGTTTCTCAACAATGTTTTAAAGACAAAGAACGGGTGATGAGGATTCCTTAAACTTGAGTTTAAAGTTTATAGATTATGCACTTTTCTCTTTTCTTTTTCTTTTTTTTTTTTAATTCAATGACTATGATTAATCATTTTCCCTCCTACCAACTCCTACACATTCTAGATGTGATTTTCAACAAGTTTTATGAAGAAATTGGATCTTTAGAAGCACTAGAATTGATTGCCTAGCCAAAAATTTTATGAGTTATTCGGGCTAAAAACATGTTTTGTAGCGAACTTTAGAAGATTATAACTCGAGCTACGGATCACAAAACTATGAAATTTGTCTCTAATTCTTCTTTAAAACTTCATCTAAACGTTTTACGAAGAAATCAAGTCTATTTGAAGTCTATATAGAATTGTACCAGAAAAAAATTAAAGGTATATGATAATAAAAAATCATGATTTTCTACCGAACTCAAGTAAGAAGATGAAGTCAAAAGTCAAATGTCAAACTTGGACCAATAAAATTCAGCGGCCATATGTTGATCTCTCTATAGTTTTTGATCAAATTGAAATCCTTTGTTCGTGAATTTCTTTATAGTTTCTAAAACTATACTCAAAGGAAAAGTCTTGTATTTGAGTCTTTTATGTTTGGTAACTTTATTCCAAACCCATTTTTTTTTTTTTTTTCATTTTTAATAAATTTTAACACCACCCTCTTCTAAAGGTATTCTAATTTTTATCTTATTGTGGTGTTGTAGGTTTTTTTTTTTAAATTATTATTTTTAATTATTTTGATTAAAGTTTTACAACGTTTATTTTATTTACTTTCTATTTTTATTTCTTTTCACCTTCACTTCATAAGTCTCTCTTTAAAGCTTAAAAAATGGAGACGTGACAAATTGATATTAGAGCAGTCGAGTTTTAGTTTATGTTGATTTTTTTTATGGATAGAGAGTTGCAGACCTCTATGACTCACCTGAGTGACACACCTCATCGTGACCAGGTATGCAATCTAACCTTGGTTAGTAGTTTATGATATATTGTTAAACCTATATGAACTTGATATTTATCTATGGTTACGTGGTCGTTAGGATAATATCTTAGGGCATTAAATAATGAATGATAATTCTATTAGTTAATGCTGGAAACGAGTTATAGTGTTTTGATACCGTGATGAGGCCAAAAGCAATAATGGGATAGTAGATTGGCCTTTAAAAAATAGAGAGTTGATGTTGGAGAGTGAAAGACGTCCAACGTATGGATGTGAAAATGAGATGCATTAAGGCTTGGTACATATGGCCTAGCCTTTGGTCACTATAACTCATGTAGCAAAGCATACCTCCGAAAAGATCACATAGAAGACCTAGAAAAAATAGAACATGCCTCAATGCAGACCATATTGCAGGCTCGAACAATATAGTTTACTTAGACATTACCCCTATGGAAGTTTTTACTAAGTTGCCATGTTGAAAAGGTAAGATTCACAATCTTAAGAAAAGAGCTATTGAAGCTCTTTCTACAAGGTTTTGGTTGGAGTGGTCAGAGATTAAGTTCAAGTTTATTGACTTTCGATAGAGCGATGGGCGCACTACACCATTTATGAATTTATGGATATTAAACATTCTGGATGAAGGACCACCCAAGAGATGATAAATTACTTTGGACTTCAAAGATGAGGTCCAAGTCGAGTAGCAACATTGGTCATCAGGATTATACAATCGCATTTTATACTTTTTCATATTGGTTATCATAAGTTTTTTTATCACATAGACTCAGAAGCTAAAAATATTTAAGATCTTGAATCAAATAATATAAATGAAAATATATGGATTAAAAATTACATGAACAAATTTGTGATCGGAGTGCATTTAATATTTAACATTTTTAAATTTATTTGACAAATCATCTCTCTTTGGAGTGCATTAAAGACTTAAAGAGAATAACATAAGTTTAACCATTTGTGAAAAAGACGTTCATTCTCATGGAAAGGAAGCACATTTCCTCTTCAAGAAAATTCATTCTCTCATAAGTTTATAACCACATAGTAGTTTAGAAATAAAAACTTATTATTATTGATAACCTTCTTATTTTTCAAACTCCAATTAACATAGAGAACTTGGAGTCCACAAAAAGTAAAATCCCTTACATACCACAAAGTTTCTTAGCTGCATCCATGTCAGCATCGGGAATATGTTTGTAAAGAAAATGAGAACATGTGTCCAAATCAGAAATAGCTTTGCAACAAGAAGGATGATCACCGGTTCGAGCCTTGATCACGCTTACAATACATACTGCAGAGTCTTTAATGAAAGATTCACAACCAGAGATAGATATATTCGAAGGATCATATGGATCAGGTGCTACCGCCATTATTGATGGTGCTAAAATGACTATGCAGACAATGGATAGAAGTGCTAACTTCACTATGGATGCGTTCAATGACTTTCCTGCCATTTTTGGTTGAAAAATGAATATGGTGGAGAAGTTTTGCTTTGTTTGGATGAGAAGGTAATGAATCGTGGAGGTTCTTATATAGGAGAAGATATGAGAAAAATATGAACGTGGGGTTTCAACGTCTTATGGCCATAGAAAACTACAAATCTAACTGGCGTAATGTTATTTTGGTTACAAATCTTGCTACCAAAACATTGTCTTGTAAGGTAAGAATCAAAGTACACCTCAAAAGTTAAGTTAAAATATAAGACTTCAACTAAAAAGCCATATAAACACTGCCTATCAACATTGGAGATATTGTTTATCTAACTATTCTCAATTTGGTAATTGCTTATTACTTTCTTTAGTTAAAAGTAAGACTTCTTACACTATTTTATAATGCTTTCTTTTTTTATTAGATATTTAGTAATAATAAGTTCAATATGAATATATTATTTAATGTTGAAGAATAATTATTAAGTAAAATATATTTACATAGATTTAAAATATTTTATGCTAATAAGCTAACAAGCATAATTAAATATTAAACTTTAATTTTATATAAAGATTTATTGTAGCATGAGAATAGATTAATATTATATTTTTATTAGAAAAAGATATTATTAGTGGAATTAATTGATTAATAGAATGCAAGGGAAGAATGTAAGAATATAAAAATAATTAATTAAAAAGGTTTTGGCCCATGAAATGGGACATAAAAATGAGATTGATCGGAGGGCAATCAGATTATTTTTTTCTATCGGATAGCAACTTCAAAATAAATCAATAAATTTTTTTAATTTTGAATTCAAATACCTTTCTTAAAAATTATTTAAGTCATTTCCTCTTTCCTTTTTCTTTTTCTTTTTATTTTCTTTTCTTTTTAAGATGTTCGCAGACTATCAGATTGAGGTGAAAGAACGTTTGAGAGCTACACATTTATAGATAGAAGGAGTCATTCTGAAACCAGAGTCAATTTTTATAATTTGAATCATTTCTATTTATTTTTAGAATGGTATCACAATACTGTTTTCTCATTTGTAAAGAATTTTAGCAATAGGTCAAAATTTGGATTTCATTTGGTATTTTACTCTATTTTTATCTTTTATTTTATTTTCTTTTAATCTTATCCTTTTAGTCATAGTCCAAGATTTGAAACTTCAAAATTCGGGTCACGATAGAAATTAATTTATGTATTGTAGAAAATTCCATCATGAATCCATTATCAAAAGAGGGTTGAGACCTAACAAAAAGTTGTCAAAAGTCGGCATAAATAGAAGAGAAAAGGAGAGAAAAACTATTGTAGAAAAAAAAAAAAAAGAAATCCAAAATATTAGCCTCGGGTCCATACCTCAAGCTCAAATCCAACTATAAGTATGAGCCTAGGCCTCGACAGTTAGGTTACCTAAATTTTAAGATATCTGTTATTTTAAGAATAACACAATCAATTTTAGCCGTTTTAACCTCGTATTTCATGTTAATACGAGGATAGTAAGTAAGAAAATGTTCAAACCCATGATAAGGTAATTGAATTTAGATGAGAATAGCTTTCTCAAATAGTTGGGTGAACAAGTTATTGTGGATGCATTCTTCAACTTCTACCTTTCAATGTCCAAATCAACATTTGCACCTTATTTATTTTCAAATTCTAAAAATTGTCTAATGATCATTAAATCTTCAATTTTAGGTTTAATGAATCCTTGAAATTTAAATGCCATGTCCATCTGAGTTCTTGAAATTTTCATATTTGTCCATGATGTCCTCATTTTCCTATTTGACCGACCTACCCAATACTAAATTCAAATTTAGAATTCTTTTAAATATAAAATTTAAGTTATATCTAATAAATTAATGTTAAATATTTTAAATATTTAGAGAAAGAAATTGAACTTGTAATGAATAAAGAACTTTGTGAATCTAAATTTGGTATCTTTACAAACATAAAGAGTAACTAAATCTTAATCAATGCATTCTTCTCTTTTTGGTTAATGGTGAATAATTTTATTTTGTTTGTTCCTATTTTTCTTTCAATTTGTTAAACTTACTGCATTTGAATTCATATTTTGATACTTTTTCAATGGATTTATACCGATTACAAGAAAAGAAAATTTAAACTTTTGACTTTTTGTCGATTAGGGCTCAACTATTTTATTTTGGCTTTATCTTCATATTTTATTTGATATTTTCGTAATTTATTAGTCATTTTTACCAAAAAAAAAAAAAAAAAAAAAAAATTATCGTTGCTAAAAGTAATATATTTTGATTAAAATATAATTTTCATTCTTCTTTTATGAAGTTTGTTGTTGGCAATATGATAAAATAATAATAATGATTTTTTTAGTTGTAAGGGATAGTTAGAAAGTTCAAAGGTACTAAATTTTCTCTAAAAAAAAATTAAATTCCTTGAACTCCAAATAGAGAAGAAAAAGAATATTTACCACACAAATAATTAACTTTTGCAAAGAAAGATTCATCAAAACTTAACTATTTTCCTTTTTCATATTGCCCATGGGAAATATTTATTACGCGTTCAATGGAGTAAAACAAATTTAAGACCTTATAAAATAACTAAAACAAAAATATATCGATTGATGATCACTTTTGTGACTTGATTTGATATATAGATAAAAAAGGCGAAACTATTTTTAAGAGATATGAAACAAAATGTGAGAGTTGAACACTATGTGATGTTCCACGTTGGAGAGACTAACGACATTGATTTTTTAGGGGAATGAGTGTCAACGAGGATGCTGGGCCCGGAAAGGTGATGAATTGTGAGATCCCATATCGGTTGGGGAGGAGAACCAAACATTCTTTATAAGGGTGAGGGGAAGCTTAAAGAGGTCTGTTAGCGGTGGGCTTGGGCCATTACAAATGGTATCAGAGCAAGACACGAGTGGTGTGAGAGTGAGAACGTTGAGCCACAAAGGGGGGTGGACACTAGGTGGTGTGCCAGCGAGGACGCTAGGCCCCGAAGGGAGGTGGACATCAAGCAGTATGCCAATGAGGATACTGGGCCTCGAAGGGGGGTGGTCACTGAGCGTTGTGCCAGTAAGGACGTTGGGCCCCGAACGGGGGTGGATTGTTAGATACCACATCGATTGGAGAGAGGAGCGACATCGATTAGAGAGGATAATGATGCTAGACCCAAAAGGGATGGACACCAGGCGGTACGCCAGCAAGAATGTTGAGACACGAAGATGGGTGAATTGTGAGATCCCACATCGATTGGAAAGAGGAATGACATCGATTGGATAGGGAAACAAGTGTCAATAAGGACGCTAGGGGTGGACACTAGGCGGTATGTCAGCAAGGATCTTGGGCTCCGAACGGGAGTGGATTGTGAAAACCCACATTGGTTTAGGAGATGAAAGATATCGATTGGAGAGGAGAACGAATGTCAGCGAGGACTCCGAGCGTGGACATTGGGTAGTGTGCTAACGAGGACGCTAGGCCTCAAAAGGAGTGAATACTAGGAGGTATGCTAGCAAGGATGTCGAGCCCTGAATAGAGGTGGATTGTGAGATCCCACATCGATTGGAGAGGGGAACAACATCGATTGGATAGGAAAACGAGTGTCAGCAAGGACGCTAGCCTCCAAGGGGGTGGATACTAGAAAGTATGCTTGCGAGAACGCTAGGCCACGAAGAGGGTGGATGTGGGACAATATGCCAGCAAGGACGTTGGGCCTCAAAGGGGGGTGAATTTTGAGATCCCACATCTACTAGATAGGGTAGAACGCCGATTGTAGAGGGGAACGAGTGTCAGCAAGGAGGCTAGAGGTAGACGCCGGGCAATGTACTAGCAAGGACATTAGGCCACGAAGGTGGTGGACACTAGGTGTATACCAACGAGGACGCTAGGCCTCGTAGGGGTGTGAACACCAAGCAATGTGTCAGAGAGGATGCTAGTCCCAAAAGGGGGGGTGTATACCAGGCGGTATGTCAGCAAGGTGTGGATTGTAAGATCGCACATTGATTGGAGAGGAGAACGAGTGCTCCAAAGAGAGGTGGATTTGTGGACACCGGGCAATGTGCCAACGAGGGTGTTGTGCCCCAAACTAGGGTAGACACCAAGTAGTATACCAGCGAAGATGCTATACTCTGAACGGTGGTAGATTGTGAGATTCCGCATCGATATGAGAGGAGAACAACAACGTTTGGAGAGGAGAACAAGTGCCAGCGAGGATGCTAAGCCTCAAAGGGGGTGGATTATGAGATCGCACATCAATTTTAGAGGGGAACGGGTGCTAGCAAAGACAATGGGGTGGACATTAGGTAGTATGTTAGTGAGAAAGTTTATAATCGGTCCAGATTTTGAATATGACCTAAATTTAACTTGATTCAAGACCTACCAACAAGCTTTCAAGAAATTTGGGGCTTCCAACTAGCGGAAAGCAAACTTCGAAGGGCACGCTTCATTTTGGTAAGTAACCACTTGGACTTTTGGAAAGTGATAGTCGTAGGATCGCTAGGATAAGCTTCATTCCGGTATGTAACCACCTAGACTTTGACATGTTTTCTTCTTGTTTTAAATTTAATCATATTTTTAACATCTATTTTATTTTATTTTTAATTTTATTTGTTTTCACTTTCATCTTTTAAGTTTCCATTCAATTTTTGAAGTCTTGAAAATCAGATTGTGACACCTTATATATGAGTCATAGTTAAGATATTAAATCATTCTGAGGTTATTTGAACCATAAAATATGATAAGAAAATTTTATAGGCATTTTGGCCTTTATATCCTTAATTCTTGGTCATAAGTTAATGACTTTAAATATCTCATATCCTTAAAAATATGGCATATAAAAAATATTAGGTCATTTAGAGTTCATTTGCTCCCTGAAAGCACATAAATATGGTAGAGGTATTTTGGTCATTGTTCACTTGTCCGAGATTTAGTCCATGAACAAACTCATGTCACCATCAAACATCATATTATTCTTAACATGTCTTATTAAGTCCCCCATTAAATTTTAATGCACAACGGAGTTCATTAGATGTGTTATTTAGAAGCTTCTTAAATCTCGAGTAAAATGTTCCGTTTGGGTACTTAAATTACGGTTCTTAGTTTAATTTTTGCATAATCCATAAACTCTAACTTAAGTCAAGGTTTATAAAGAAATAAAAGGATATAAATATATCTTAAGAAATTTTCATCATGGTTACTTAGCTCCTCACTGAAATTTGGATCATTGGTTCTTGAGCTTTCAATATTCGGATTGCTCCAAATTTTCTTCTACAGACCCCTCAAAAAGTTTAGTTTTGAGAACCAAAAAGAATTTGATGAGAACTCATCTAGAAGAAATTTTATTTGAAGAAAAACTAAGGTTGGGTCAAATTTGGATTGGTGCGGTTGGCTCAATTGGATTGACCACGTCATCTTCTTCCACAAAATAGAGGAATAAGACACGTGCCCAATTTGCTTCTATGCCTGAAAATGACCTTTACATCCCTATAGAGTAGTTATTTGGCTACTATTGCTTTATGAAACTTAAAAGATTGGGTTGCTAGGAAGGAGTAGGGACTATTTTCATACATTTTTGTGGACGAGCTCAAGAGACAAACCTTGAAAAACCTAGATTTTCCTTATTTGTTGGGGGTGATCGAGACCTTATCTCATCATGATTCCTTCATGAAATCTCTTCATCGGTCTTCCCATCAAGCTAAAAAATCTATTTTGGAGGGATGACTTTGCATGGATGCTCCAAATTATTACTCTAAGTCTTATTCTGGTTTCATAAGACTCTCTCAACTCTCTTATTTATAGGCTTCGAGTTAAGGTGTTGCCAACTACATTTTTTAACACCAAAAGTTAGATTTGAAGATATTTAAATCTTTTAGATCCTATGAACTTTTTGGACCAATTCAAGGTTCTCATTCTTAGATACGATGAATTTTCCAGGTTGGGTCGTGTTCTAAAACAAAATATGGGCTCAAGATTTAGTGCAAGAGCATAGCATTTTGTAACAAACTTAATCTAATTTATCACTTTTGAATACTTTATTATAAAATTATTTACCATTTTTATTCACTTGTTCCTTCTTGATCCTTGAAATTATGTCTCCACAAGGAGTTAAATATGTAACAAGTATACTAAAAATTGAAAAACTGACCCTTCCTACGGTGTCTTAAGCTTACTTAGGGTTTTGGAGTTTAAATAATCTTCAAAATTTCAACTTTGTCAACTGAGTTCTTGAAATTTTAATATCTTGTAGATGATACCATTAACATATTTGATGGTCTATAAAACTATTGACCTACTTGATACTAAAACTTTAGAATTATATTAAATATAAATTTTAATATTATACTTAGTATATCACTTAATTCTTAAAAAGTTTGAACGTATGAAACACTTAATAGACAAATAAATTTGAAGTTTAAAAACTATTATAATTTAAAAGTTTAGCGATAAGTTTGAAATTTGCAACACCTTAGAGATTGAATTTGTGGACTAAAGCTAAATTGTTTTGACTTAATTTTCTTTGTTCTTCAATGAATGTGAAACATGCTCATTATCTAGTTTATTGGTTCTTCAGGAGTCCGGATCATAGAGTGAACTCATCAATGAAACTCAATTAAGGTTGTACTATGCTAACAATGGGTCAAAGACCAATGGAGACCATAGAACCTAAATTTAGTATCTCTACAAACATATATAGTAACAAAATCAATGGATTCTGTCTTTGCTTTTGGTCAATGAATAATTTTATATTGTTAGTTTTTAATTTTCTTCTTATTTTCTCTACTTACTATGTTCAGAGAACCGAGTACATGTCAATTACCAGTGACTACTTTATTTTTGATAAATCTTCATTTTTTTTTCGTAATAAACATAAAAGATTACTGATATTAGATGAACACGACTCTCCACTGTGGTACTACTTTATTTTTTATAATTCTTCATTTTTTTTCGTGATAAACATAAAAGATTATGTTTAATATTGTCCATTTTGTTTGTTTTAGGCTTCCCGAAAAGACCTCAGCTGATGTGGGACTTCAATCATCCAACACCTCCCCTCGAGGGATGCTCGACTCCTTTGGAGTCTTAGTCATTTGAGCCTAAGCTCTCATGGCTTTGCTTTGGGTTTCCCCAAAAGGCCTCATACCAATGGAGTTAGTATTTCTCACTTATAAACCCATGATCATTCCCTAAATTAGCTGAGACTTCTATCATCCAACAACTATATCCATAACATCGTTGTTATGAATATAGTAAAATAATAATAATAATTTTCTCTTGAAAAAAAAAAACAAATATAATTATATTATTATTGGTAGAGGTAAGTAAGTTGCTGGAAATTTCTTGAATTCCAAGTAGAGAAGGAAGAGAATATATAGACACCAATAATAAACTTGCAAAAGAAAAATTGACAAAGTATTGTTTTTGTTTTCATAAATCAAAATTGACCTCTTTTCCTCTCTTAGACATTTTTAGCGCCTTGAGTAAGGAGTTGAAAATATTTAAGAAATTCTTCAAATCACAAGTTTTTTTAAGGGCAGCCAAGTCATCAGCGGGAATATGTTTGAAAACTTCCGGTGAACATTCGTTCAAATAAGAAATAGCTTTGCAACAAGAAGGATGATCACCCGTTTGAAGCTTGATCATATTTACCAAACACGTTGTTGCCTCTGTAATAAAAGATTCACAATCAGAAAGAGATAAATCGGAAGGAAAAGATGGATCAGGTGCTGTCGCCATTATTGATGGTGCTAAAATGACTATGCAGGCAATGAATCCAAGGGCTAACTTCACTATGGATGCGTTCAATGACTTTTCTTCCATTTTCGATTGAAAAATGAGTATGATGGTCTAAAGAATGGGAGAAGTTTTCCTTTGTTTGAGTGAGAAAGTAATAAATTGTAGAAGTTCTTATATAGGAGAAAATATGAGGAAGATATGAATGGGATTTTAACGTTTCTATGGCAATAGAAAACTACAAATCTGGCTGATATAACATTATTTTGCAAGGAAATCCTATCGCCATATATGTTGTCGAGCTCCGTGCTTTTGAGTTACAAAAGTGAAATTTAATTTCAAAATATTTTGATGCATTCTAGAATTTAAACTTAATTGCATAGACTAATTCAATCTAAAAAAAAATATGGTACTCATTGCTTCACGTTTTTTTAGCTTGAAAGTTTTGATAAAAGAGGATCAAATTATCAAATTTTGAGATATTATTTGCCTAACTCTTCTTAATTTGGTAGGTGTTTATTACTTTCTCTAGTTAAAAGTCTTGACTTTTTGCACTATTTTATATTATTTTCTTTTTTTTATTACATATTTAGTAATAATGAATTCAATCTCAATGTTAAGGAAAAATTATATTTACATCAACTTAAAAGTAATTAAAATACTTTACTCTAATAAGATAATAAGCAACCATTGAATATTAAACTTTCATTTCATATAAAGATTATATGTAGCATGAGAATAGATTAATATTATTTGTTTATTAGAAAAAAATATTGTTAATGTAAATTAATTGATTAATAGGATGTGAGGGAAGAATGTAAAAATATAAAAATAATTATTTAAGGAAGTTTTGTGATATAAACTAAGAGATATCAATCATACAATATACTTTAAAGAAGATGTGAACAAAATGTTATTTAAATTATCAAAAGATATTTTGATTCATGCCATATTGAAAGTTAGAGTTATAGTATTTATTTAATGTATTTTAAGGCTTATGTACATAATCGATAGTTATGGCCATAAAGTACATTAGTGGCTAACTATAGTCATTAAGTATAAATGTTACCTACTGAACCTGAACCTGCCTTCCCCTGAACCTGTGTTCCTAGAATGTCTGGTATAAGTTGAAAGTTTTATTTTTAGGCTATATAAAGTCATGTATGTTATTAATGGAAGATAGACTTGAGAAGCATTTGTGTTTTCCTTTAATCAATGATTAAATTTCTTTGCAATTATACGTCGTTTAGGTTGAATCATTTAAACTGCTTAAGGTGGAAGAAATGGGAACCAGGGCAATCAATAATGGAAGCACTCACTAAAAATATAAAATAAAATAGTTAAAAAGGAAAGTTAAAGTCAAAAGGGTGTATTTTAGTAATTTTCATTTTCATCCAGATTTAGTATCTGCTCGACTATTTCAGAAAAGAAAAGAAAAAGAAGAAAAAGAAACGAAACTATTTGAAAATAAAAAAAATGGGGACTCCAAACCACGTACACGAAGAGACTGCACCGCCCATTTTGGTGCATAACAAGTTGTGCATGGTTGCATGCATATGACTCTTCTTGGTTGAGTGTGAGGCTCATGCTAAGTTATTTTACCTCTCGTTGGACCTTTATTTGACATTTTTCAATCCAATTTCAATACTAATCCTATTGTAGCGGTAGTAACATCTCTCGCCCCAAAACAAGAAAGGAAGGAAGTTGTTTCACATCACTTAAGTTGAGAAAGTGGGAGTTGGACTATATTATAAAAGAGAGGTTTCTTGCTTCCCTTCATCCCACTTGAACGATTTGAAGCCAGACAAGGAATATTTTTTTTATGGCTCTAGGCCGACATTTTGGTTGATTCGACTTGAGTCTGATACGTTCAGACCTTTTCCTACTAATTTCAACTTTTGAAAAGCATTAAGATTAATATGACTACTTTTAGTGAGTATAAATCTTTGTACTCAATTTTAAATTATTTTATCCAAAATTAGATTTAGCTGGTTTATATTATTTGGAGTAAAGTTTAAATTATTTTATGCAAAAATTATGTTTATCTAGTTTAAATTATTAGGATTAAGTTTAAAATTATTTTATGCAAAATGATATGAGCCAAGGAACTCCTTTAAGTATAATTAAATTTCAGAGAGCAGTCTTAAGTTAGCATTAAGGGGTCGTAGCTTTTGTCTTGGTCAACCATGTAAGTGACTCTACTATCGGTTGGTTGGAAGAATTACTTTATCTATGATGACATGTGCCCAGTGGCCCTGCACGTATCATATTTATGATATATTTGATATGCTCGATTGTTAAGAATAGTTGACCGTTCTTTATAAGGCAAATATCATTACGGCTTACCATATTTGCCTTTTTATTAAAAGCAAATATATTGTATTCATTTATTATTCTTTCTTTTTATTGTTATTTCTATATTATTTGTAATTTACCATATTTCTGTATTCTGTAAATGATTATAAATAAGAGAACTCTTACCACCATTTAGATGTGATAGATTCAGCAAACATTCACATGGTATCAGAGCCCTTTCGGTTTAACAACCCTGATCCTTTCTTCTCCATGGCTTCCGAATCCTCTTTCATCTTCTTCCTTTTAATACTCTAATCCATATGATCACCATCAAACTTTCTTCCTCCAATTATCTTCTTTGGAAAACCCAACTTCTCCCTCTTCTTGAGAGTCAAGACATGCTGGGCTATGTTGATGAAACTATGGTTCTACCACCTCGCTTTGAACTAGAAACCTCCTCAACACTCAACTCCAAATATTTGGCGTGGAGAGCAACCAATCAACGACTTCTCTATCTCCTGCTCTCCTCTTTCACCGAAGAAGCCATGGCTGTTGTCATTGGTCTCTCTACTGCATGTGATGTTTGACTTGCATTAGAAACTACGTTCAGCTATCATTCGAAAGCTCGTGAACTGAGACTCAAGGATGACTTGCAGCTGATGAAACGTGGCACCAAACCTGTTGCTGAGTATGCCCGTGCCTTCAAAACAATTTGTGACCAACTTCATACCATTGACAGACCCGTCGAGGACATTGATAAAGTGCACTAGTTCCTTCGTGGACTCGGCACTGAATTTTCAGCTTTTTCTACTGCTCAGATGACTCTCCCCTCTATCCCCCTGTTTTGCAGATTTAGTCTCTAAAGCTGAAAGTTTTGAGTTGTTCCAGCGCTCCCTTGAGTCCTCTGACTCCACTCCTACAGCATTCACAGCCACTAATCGTGGTCGCACCCATGGAAGCCACCCTACTTCCTTTAGCAACCAGCGAGGTCGTTCTTATTCCCACAAAAAAAACTCTTCCAATCGAGGACGAACCCACTCAGGTCAGGGTCATCGACCACCTCACTGTCAGATATGTCGTAAAGAGGGCCATTATGCTGACCGCTGCAACCAGCGGTATGTTCAACCTGATTCTTCTCATGCTCACCTTGCTGAAGCCTTTAACACGTCATGTTCTATTGCTGGACTCGATGCTGCTGATTGGTTTCTAGACACTGGGGCTTCGGCCCATATGACTGCTGACCCATCTATTTTGGATCAGTCTAAGAAGTACACGGGTAAGGACTCTGTAATCGTAGGAAATGGTGCATCCCTACCCATTACCTACACCGGTACTCTTTCTCCTGTTCCAAATATTCACTTATTAGATGTCTTGGTTGTCCCTCATCTCACTAAAAATCTTCTTTCCATAAGTAAATTAACGTCTGATTTTCCTCTCTCCATTACATTTACTAATAATCTTATTACTATCCAGAATCGTCAAACAGGAATGATGGTGGCAACTGGTAAAAAACATAGAGGGCTATATGTGCTGGAGCGCAACAACTCTGCTTTTATTTCAATCTTTACGTGCTTCATATGATTTATGACATGCTCGCTTGGGTCATGTGAATCATTCTGTTATTTCTTTTTTAAATAGACAAGGTATCTTTCTCTTATGTCTTTATTGCCTTCTCCATTATTATGTAATACTTGTCAACTTGCGAAAAGTAATCGATTGCCTTATTCCCGCAACGAACGTAGGTTGTCTCATGTGTTAGATCTTATTCATTGTGATCTTTGGGGTCCTTCTCCCGTCAAATCAAATTCGAGTTTTCTTTATTATGTTATTTTATTGATGATTATTCTCGATTCACTTGACTTTACCCTTTAAAATTTAAATATGATTTCTTTGATATTTTTCTTCAATTTCAAAAATTTGTGGAAAATCAATATTTTTCTCGTATTAAGGTATTTCAAAGCGATGAAGGTACCGAATTTACTAGCACTTGTTTCAAAACACATTTACGTAATTCTGGCATCCACCATCAACTCTCTTGTCCATGTGCACCTACTCAAAATGGTAGTGCTGAGAGAAGACATCGTCATGTGACAGAGACTAGCTTGGCCCTTCTCTTTCACTCTCATCTTTTTCCTCGTTTTTTGGGTTGACGCCTTTAGCATTGTAGCTTATATTATCAATCGATTGCCTACTCCACTTCTTGGAGGTAAGTCGCCCTTTGAACTCCTTTATGGCTACACTCCACATTGACAATTTTCATCCCTTTGGTTGTCGTGTTTATCCTTATTCGCGTGATTATATGCCTAACAAGCTTTCTCCCCACAGCATTCCTTGTATTTTTTTGGGTTATAGTCCTGCTCATAAAGGGTTCTGCTGTCTTGATCCCGCCACCACTAAGCTATATATCACCTGCCATGCTCAATTTGATGAAACTTACTTTCCTACTATCCCTAACTCCCAGGTCCAACCTCTTTCCTCTATTCCTATTTCAAATTTCTTGGAACCACATCTTTATTATATTGATTCATCCCCCCTACCTCTTCATCATCGCACATTCCTCGATCCAGTTCATCCCCGTATGATATTTGTTCTGACCTTGTGGATGAGTCTATGCAGGTTGATACTTCTCTGGCAGGTTCCACTTTGACACCCTCGACTTCTAATTTGACCTCTATTGAACCCACTGTTGATTCTTCTTCTTTGGGTACTCATCCTATGATCACATGAGCCAAAGCTGGTATATTCAAGACTCGTCATCCAGCAAATCTTGGTATTTTGGGCTCATCTGGACTTCTTTCTACTCTTCTTGCATCCACTGAGCCAAAAGGATTCAAATCTGCGACTAAGAATCCTACTTGGGTTGCTGCCATGGATGAAGAAATTCGAGCGTTACAACAAAATGATACTTGGACTTTGGTTCCTCGCCCTGCCAACACCAACATTGTGGGCTCTAAATTGGTGTTTCGTATTAAATATTTACCTGATGGATCCGTCGAGCGTTTCAAGGCTCGTCTTGTTGCCAAAGGTTATACTTAGGTTTCTGGTCTTGACTACACTGACACTTTCAGTCCGGTTGTCAAAGCTACCACTGTCCATGTTGTGCTTTCTATTGCAGTCACAAATAAATGACCTCTTCGACAACTTGATGTCAAGAATGCTTTTCTCAATGGAACTCTTATTGAACATGTTCATATGGAACAACCTCCTGGGTATATTGATCATCGATTTTCCACTCATGTTTGTCTATTAAATAAAGTCCTCTACGGCTTAAAGCAAGCTCCTCGCGCCTGGTTTCAGCGTTTTAACTCATTTCTTCTCACACTTGGGTTTTCTTGCAGTCGCGCTGACACGTCCTTTTTTGTCTTTCATCAGCAATCTAATCTTATCTATTTGCTTTTTTATGTTGATGACATTATTGTTACTCGCAACAACTCATCTCTTATTGACGGCTTTACTCACAAGCTTTATTCCGATGCTACCAAAGATTTTGGTTCTCTCAATTACTTTCTTGGTCTTGAAGCTTCACCCACTCCTGATAGTCTCTTTATTCGTCAGTTAAAATATGCTAGAGATATTCTTACTCGTGCTCAGTTGCTCGATAGCAAACCAGTCCACACTTCCATGGTTGTTTCTCAACACCTGACTGTAGGTTATCCTTTCTCTGATCCTACTCTTTATAGATCTCTTGTTAGCGCCCTTCAATACTTGACTATTACGCGTCCAGATATTGCCTATGCTGTCAATTATGTTAGTCAATTCTTGCATGCCCCTACTACAGATCACTTTCTTGCTGTCAAACTTATTCTTCTCTATGTTAAAGAAACACTCCACTTTGGTCTTACCTTTCGTCCATTCACTGTTCCTAGTACGCTAGTCACTTATTTGGATGCTGACTGGGCTGGTTGTCCCGATACTCGTCGTTCTACATCCAATTATTCTATTTATCTTGGTAACAATCTCGTTTCTTGGAGTACCAAAAAGCAGCCTACTATCTGACACTCCAGCTGTGAATCTGAGTATCGTGCTCTTGCCACAACTGTTACTTAACTTCTTTGGGTTATGCATCTTTTGCATGACCTCAAGGTCCATATTTCACAACAGCCCTTACTCTTATGTGACAACAAAAGTGCTATTTTTTTTATAGCTCTAATCCCATTTCTCACAAGCGGGCCAAACATGTTGAACTAGATTATCATTTCCTTCGAGAACTTGTTGTCGCTGGAAAACTTCGCACACAATAATGTACTTTCTCATCTCCAAGTTGCTGATATCTTCACAAAAAGTATTTCTCGGCCTCTCTTTGAATTTTTCAGATCCAAACTTCACGTTTGTTCAAATCCGACATTTAGCTTGCGGGGGGTTTTAAGGATAGTTGACCGTTCATTATAAGGCAAATATCTAGATATTTTTCTTACATTACGGCTTACCATATTTGCCCTTTTATTAAAGGCAAATATATTGTTTTCATTTATTATTCTTTCCTTTTATTGTTATTTCTATATTATTTGTAATTTACCATATTTCTGTATTCTGTAAATGATTATAAATAAGAGAACTCTCACCACTATTTATGTGTGGTGGATTTAGCAAACATTTACATCGATGATATAATATGTGTTTTATATGATATGTCAAGATATGCCAAATAACATTATGTTATAAATGAAATGACAATTTATCTTACGATAAATTATTTTATGCTATGAGATGTCATGATGTACTATGATATGAAAATGTTTGGCCAGACATGTGATGAAATGCTATGATATGTATTGAAACGAGGAATTTTACGATGCACAAACCCTAAACTATGAATTGAAAGCTATGCTATGAATGAAATGATTTATAAATGTTACATATGCATAACATTTTTGTCTACTCTAAGTTGTGCACATTCTTGCCTTGATCTTTTGCAATGCCTCATTCGTAACTTGGACTAATTCAGGACCACTAATTCACATTCCTCTATCTCAGCCCAGCATAGTGGAGTCCTGCACTGTTTTCCATACAACGCCTCATACGGTGCCATGTCAATCATCTTCTAGAAGCTGTTATTATAGGCAAATTCCATGAGGTGTAATTTCGAATCCTAGGTACCTGTGAAATCTAACCACACTAACACGTAGCATATCTTCTAGAATTTGGTCCAAATGTTCCGTCTATCCATCTGTTTGTGGGTGGAATGTCATATTGAAATTTAAGAAAGTACCTAATGCTTTATGGAGTCTATGCCAAAATGCCGACGTAAAATGTTGGTCTTAGTCTAACAATTTTCTTCATGTACAGTTGTGCCCAATTTTGTACTATGAAGGTGGCTTTACCAAGAAGAAAATGAGCTGACTTTGCCAATTTGTCCACAATCACCCATATGAATAGGTAACCTTTCAACGTTCTTGGTACTCCTACTATGGCTATATTCTCTCATTTTCATTCTGGTACACTGAGGGGCTACAATAATCCTGACCGTGTTTGTCTAGTTTCCTTAACTTGCTCGCATACCAAGCATTTACTTACAAATTTTGTTATATTCTTCTTCATACCACGCCACTAAAAGTGTGGCTTTAAGTTTTTATACATCTTGGTACTACTAGGCTGCATGACGAATGGGGAGTTATACGTCTCGCATAATATCTCATTTCTCAGCTCTTCTACCATCGATACACACAAACGACCTTAGTACAACAATCCGCCAATAGACAACTCTAAATATTCGTTAACTAGCTCTGTCTCCAACTCATTAAGTATCTTTTCTAGTCTAGGGTCTCCTACTTGAGCATCAATGATTCTCTATCAAAGTGTTGGTTGGACCGTTAATTGAACTAGTTGTGCTGTAATTCCTTCCATTGCCACCGTTATTTTGGCTTGTTCGAAATCTTTCTATACTTGAGGCTCTCTCATGATTAATACTGATGAATGGGTCGTCTTTCTACTTAGGGAATCTACAACCAGATTGGCCTTTTTGGGGTGGCATTGGATGCCAATGTCGTAAGTTTTTACTAGTTTCAACCACCTCCACTTTCTCATATTCAATTCCTTCTTAGCGAAGAAATACTTTAGCTTTTGTGGTTAGTGTAAATTTGAGTTTTCTCCCATATAAGTAGTGCCGCCATATCTTTAATAGAAACTATCGCCGCTAGCTCCAATTCATGCATGGGGTAATTCTTTTCATAATCCTTCAGTTGTCGGGATACGTACGCAATGATTTGGAAGCATCACTATAAATCACATAGTTTTTTTTGTCGTTGGGCATTGTGAGTATTGATGCAGTCACCAACTTATCTTTTAGATCCTAAAAACTCGCCTTGCAATTGTCAACCCATACAAATGGCACACCCGTTCGAGTCAATTGTGTAACTAGTGAGGCTATTTGGAAACAATTTTGTACGAAGCGTCGGTAGTAACATGCAAGACCCAAGAAGCTACATACCTCAATAACACTAGTTGGACAAGCACATTTAGTGACTGCTTCTACCATGGCAAGACCTCCACGACATCCAAGAACAACAAAGGTAGCTCTCTAGAAAGATAACAGTTGGTATAGAGTCCGCAGAGCATCCACTTCCCTTTCCACTGTACTACGATATTGTTGAACTAAGTATGATGCTTGTTAGGGATATATGACTTGACGGATTCTTAGATTACCCTACAAAGTGGATCCATCAAGTGTGTGGAAGTTTATCATGCGGATAGTTAGTCGTTACCTTACACGGTGGATCGATCTTGTGGGTGGACATTGATCATGTGGGTAGTCAATTGTTACCCTACACGGATGATCCATTCGATGGGAGGAGACTGATCATGGGGTTAGTTAGTTGAGCTAGCATGGATAGAGGGTAGCATTGGCGACTACATGGCCTTTTGGATAAGTTTACAAGCTACCTCTCATGAGTGGCGAGAAGGCTAGCAATCACCATGTTCTCCCCACCTGATAGAGATAGTTCGTTAAGATAGCACCTCAATATCATATACTAGTTACAGGTGCCTAGGCTAAACAACCTACCTTAAGTCAAAGAACAAAAGAGTAGTTCAGCCCAAGATGGAATTTGTCGTTCGACAAATCCACGATACTAGAAAAGGGTGAACCAGCCTCCTTCTAACCCAAACTAGGTTCATGAGCAGCTTCAGCACAACTCAAAACTTCGAGGCACCCAAAATGCTTATCTAGTAGTAAAGGCTAGACCCAAAACTACTTAAAACCCAAAGTAAAGCCTATAGATACCTATGATGTTAAGGATTAGATGAGAGACTATAAGTAGATTATTTACTCAGTATATTTTTATACTTGCCATTTTCACCTTTTTTTTTTTTAGGTGTTCGCAGATTGTCCATCAAGGTAGAGGAACGTTGGAGAGGTGTGTGGTGATAATGGGTTTGTATTTTATTGTGATGGTGTTTGTTTTTTTGTTTTTTGTTTTTTTTTTTTGCTTTTTTTTATTTATTTTTTATTTTGATTTAAGTTTTACTGCTTTTTATTTTATTTTACTTTCTATTTTTATTTGTTTTCGCCTTTCGTCTTTTTAATCTCGATCCAAATTTTGAGGCCTCAAATTTTTTATCGTGACATTATCGATATAATGCATCAAAGCAACTAGTTTCCCAACCGTGTATAGTGCCAAGGCACTAAATTCATCCTGAGAGAGTGCGTAAAACTACAGAGGATGACTTAGTAGCTAGCTGCACACTAAGGTCGACCCCCAAACTAGGGTGTCTTTATGATCATGTGAAAAAGGTTCGCCAAATAATCTTCTATGGATGACATGCAGACTAACAATCACCATACTAACCCACCGGAACTTTATCTAGCGTCTCAACCCATGAAACTTGTCTTTTAGTATACATAAGTCAAAGAAAAAAAAGGTTGAAAACCTTAGCAATCCCCTAAGGGGTAAGATTTAGTGCTTTTGGTCAATGTTGAATAATTATATTGTTTGTTTCTATTTTTCTTCTTATTTGCTCCGCTTACTACATTGATGTTCATATTTGGACGGTTTTCTCTTCATTTATATCTACACTACTTTTTAGTACAACAAGTATAGATGAAAAGATTTAAACCTTCAATCTCAAGAGAACGAGTATACGAGTATATGTCACTGGTTAATTACTTTATTTTTGCTATATCTTCCTTTTTCTTCGTGATAGTTTAATAGTTTACTAAAGTCATTTATATAAAATATAAACGCTTATCGTATCCATATTTTCAACATAATATGTTTTCATTATGATATCATTCTTATACCTAAGTTTTTTTAATATTGTTGTTATGAACACGGTAAAATAAAAATAATAAATTTCTTTCAAAATAAAAAAAGAAAAAATGTAATTATATTATTATTTGTAGAGAAGTTGAAAGGTACAAAGTACTTTTTATAAAAATTTAAAAATAAACTTTGATCCAGTATTGTTTTTGTTTTCATAAATCAAAATTTAACTCTTTTCCTTTTTAAGTTGGCTATGATAAATTTTTATCCCATGGATTAAGGAGCTAAAAATATTTATGACCATTAATTAATTATAAACAAAAATATATTTATTAAAAATCACGAGAATAAACTTGCCATAGGGAGTGCATTCAATATTTAATATTTTTTAATTTTTGACCACCCACTTTTCTTTCGTGGATCTATCTTCTTTTTTCACTAAGTTTAGTGTATATAACATCAATTTTGGAGTGCATCGAAGATTTAAAGAGAATAACATAACCCCAACAAATTGTGAAAAAGGTTCATCCGCCACCAAATTCATTCTCTCACAAGTTTATAAGGACGTAGTACTTTAGAAATAAAAACTTATTATTACCGGATAACCTTCTTATTTTTTAAACTCCAATTAACATAGAGAACTTGGAGTCCACAACAAGTAAAATCTCTTACCTACCACAAAGTTTCTTAGCTTCATCCATGTCATGAGCGGAAATATGTTTGTAAAGTTCATGAGAACATGTGTTCAAATCAGAAACAGCTTCGCAACAAGAAGGATGATCACCCGTTTGAGCCTTGATCACGCTTACCATACATGTTGCGAATTCTCTAATAAAATATTCACAACCAGAGATATAGATATTCGAAGGATTATATGGATCAGGTGCTACTGCCATTATTGATGGTGCTAAAATGACTATGCAGGATTATATGGATCAGGTGCTACTGCCATTATTGATGGTGCTAAAATGACTATGCAGACGATGGATAGAAGTGCTAACTTCACTATAGATGTGTTCAATGACTTTCCTGCCATTTTTTTTTTTTTTTTTTTTTTTTTGTTGAAAAATGAATATGGTGCTCTAAAGAATGGGAGAAGTTTTGCTTTGTTTAGATGAGAAAGTAATAAATTGTGGAAGTTCTTACATAGGAGAAGATATTAGGAAGATATGAATGTAGAGTTTCAACGTTTTTATGGCCAAAGAAAGCTACAAATCTTGTTAATAACAATATTTTGGTTACAAATCTGACTAATGTAACATTATTTGGTAAGGTACCCATAAAAGTAAAGGTTAAAAATATAAGACTTTCAACTAAGAGGTCATATATTTGAATTTTTAGGCTGATATTGTTCAACTCAGTAGTTTTGAATTACAATTTAATATTAAACTTTAATTTTATATAAAGATTATATGTAGCATGAGAATAGATTAATGTAAATAAAAATTGTTTTTAGTTTAGATTATGGGTTTAAAGACTTCAAATATTTGTTTAAAAAAGATGAAAATTGTTTTCAAGAATTATTAACAGTGTACACGATTGCTTAAAAAAGAAAATATTTGTCTAACAAAAGAAAATTATGTTTTTATGGACTCAACACCACGCACACCAAAAGCTGCACCACTGAGGTGCCTAACAAGTCGTGCATGGTTGCACATAAATTTCTCTCTTTGGATGCATGTGAGGTTGGTGGTGAGTTATTTTTCCTCTGGTTAAGATCTCTGTATGACTATTTTTTATCCAATTTGGAGCATCGAATGAATATTAGGGGATTAACTTAGGTATGTACAAACATGCAAGTAACTATATGAATTCCTTTTCAGTAGTACTTGTAGGAATCGCTATGAAATGCTAGCATGTAAGCATGAACTATCTTATATAGCTAAAGAATGCATATTTAGAACATTTGAATGAGCTAATCTATGAGTATTATGTATGTGATATGAACAAATGATTGAAATGCACTTAGAAAAAAAAATGTACTCTCGATGTATAGGAAGAAAAACCAAGTGATTGATAGCTTTATATCCCTGTATCAGAATGCACAGATGAACTAAGTTAAGCATAAGGCTCTAGAGCTAGCACAATTTTACGATAACCAAAATCTGGACATTTTTTATAGACGGAGCACCTATAGATCATGAGAGGTGATCAAAGATCTAAACTCTAGTGCTCCAATGAAAGTTGAAGATAATAACTGTCAACCCTAGAGAATCTAGTTTATCACAACATCATTCAAGAAAGACTATGCTAGCTTCTTAGGCCTCCCTATAGAATAGTATGAATCTTGTAATCTGTATCATCAAGTTTGACTTACATCAGTCAAATGGGATAATACATCGAAGCTACATTAGATGAAACTATCATGTGTGAAAATGGAAAAAAAGCTTTCGTAACAAGGTCGTTGCCCATAAATCCATGCTAAAGAAGTCTAAGGGACCACACCCGTAAACTCAATAATTGGCCAATACATAGGGTTGCTCACTTAAATTTAGTGTGACTCTAGCTAAATTTACACACATTATATTCAAGACATATGATACCATAATGTCCTTCGTCATATAATTTATAATGAGATCGGCCTCCAACCCACTCTCCACTAATACCTCACCCTCTTCACCCAAATCTTGTGTTACGATCCTATTTTCTTCCAGACTTTGAACCTTTAACTGTAACTGAAAAGATAAATACAAAAACAAATAAAATAAAGGTAAAATAAAAAAATTTATAAATATGATAAAATTTAAATTAAATTAAAATCCAACAACACGCTATTAAAAAAATCTAATAATAAGCTGGTGCAGTTCAAGTTTAGTAGTACAAATATGGGGCCAGTTTAGTTTTCATTTATAAATAAAATTACAAATATGGGGCCAGTTTAGTTTTCATTTATAAATAAAATACAAAAGTTTAAAGACGACCTAGCTTACAAGGACAATCCTCTCTTTGACCGCACACCTCTTTAATGCTCCTTACTTTGACTAGTAGCCAGATAACACTTAAAAAAATGGAGAAATGGATGAGTTTAAAATACTAGAACCTACTTGTAGTCTCTCCTTCCATCCTTATCCAAGTAAGTTATCAAGATATTTTCTCTAGGCTCTAAGAAGTTCGAGCCCAGTTCTATAACTATCTGAGCTTCTAGAAAGGCTTCAAAGTTTCGAACGGTTCTCTAGCTGCACACAAACCTACTATCACCTACAGAAAGAAAAAGAAAGAGGCTTTCCTTACAAAACTAATATTAATACATAATCGGGGAAAGCCTCTTTCTTTTTCTTTCTGTAGGTGATTCGGGAGCAGATGCGTCTCTATCTTTGGATTCGGAGTCGATTTTCCTGATTCAGGGTAAGAGGTTTTGTGGGTAATATGCAATGATAATAACACAGATCACCTCTTTCTCCGATTCAGGGTAAGAGGTTTTGTGGGTAATATGCAATGATAATAACACAGATCACCTCTTTCTTTCAAGATGTTTTGTGGGTAATACGCATTATGACGAAAAAACCCTCTGGGAATGATGTTTGTGGGTAATAAGCATTATGACGAAAAATTGGGCCTTGAAAAAATATAGGATGGGGCAGAACAAAAACAAGATAGGGTCAGGTAGAGCAAGACGATAACTTACACGAAAATAGCGATTCGATTGTAGGCGGATCCATCAGCCGGATAACGACAGTTAGCGAACAAATAATGAGGAAGTCAGAAACACCAGAAAACGTGTGATAATATGCTTTAATTCCCCACTCGCCTAGCCTATTCACCCAGTAATTAATTGGGTGGGTCTTTTATCCGCTAGCATAACCACGAACTCGGCGGAAACAGCACACAGTGGATTGTGGCTTACTTGCTGTGATCCATTGTATTCTCGGATGAGATGGAACACAGTCTCAGAGGTAAGGAGTTGGATAAGGGTGAAGACATATTATCATTTCTAGTTATTGAGAATGATAACTTACATGAAAATAGCAATTCAATTGTACTAGTGTCCAGCAGCCGTATAACGAGAGTTAGCGAACAAATAAGGAGGAAGTAAGAAACACAAGAAAACGTGTGATAATATGCTTTAATTCCCCACTCGCCTAGCCTATTCACCCAGTAATTAATTGGGTGGGTCTTTTATCCGCTAGCATAACCACGAACTCGGCGGAAACAGCACACAGTGGATTGTGGCTTACTTGCTGTGATCCATTGTATTCTCGGATGAGATGGAACACAGTCTCAGAGGTAAGGAGTTGGATAAGGGTGAAGACATATTATCCTTTCTGGTTATTGAGAATGGTGAGGTATCTTTTGTGAGTAAACATTAGTGTGTACTTGTGATATGAGTATACACTTCTGTGTATATCATTTGTTATGAAAGGAGGGTAGTATTGTGTACTGATACTATCCTACTGAGTTTTGTGTAAGTGTGTACCTATGTGTTATTTGAGTGTATTGATAATATGTGTCATTTGTGGTTTTTGTCAGTGTATGTATCGAGAAGGAGTTCATTTTTAGTTTTAGTGTGTAAGAGAGGTCATGAAAGAAGTTGTGTGTTCTATAGGGTCTGATTTTGTCTGGGCTACTTTAGTGAGTAAGGAGTAAACATGAGTGTGATAGGAGTATACACATCATAGTATATGATTTGTTATGAAGGTAGGGTAGTATGTAATAGTATGTGTTTGTGAGTTTTGTGTGCTCTATAGGGTATGATTTAGTCTGGGCTCATTTTTTCAAGGCCCAATTTCGTCATAATGCTTATTACCCACAAAACATCTTGAAAGAAAGAGGAAAGAAAAAGAAAGAGGCTTTCCTTACTAAAACTAATATTAATACACAATCAAATATGGGGAAAGCCTCTTTCTTTTTCTTTCCTCTTTCTTTCAAGATGTTTTGTGGGTAATAAGCATTATGACGAAAAATTGGGCCTTGAAAAAATATTGGATGGGGCAGAACAAAAACCTGATAGGGTCAGGTAGAGCAAGACTTAATAACGTTCCAGCTATTTCTCCCCACTCACCTCAGCGCTTCACCCAGCAATTGGGTGCTGCTTTCATCCGCTGGCAATCCCACTAAGTTGCGGAAACGGCCCACAGTGGTTTGTGGCTTACTTGATGTGATCCATTCAAAGATGGGACAGTTTCAGAGGTAAAGAGTTCAGAAAGGGAGAACATTTATATGCCAAAACGTTAACAAAACGTTAAAAAACACGAGAAAGCAAGACTTAATAAGCTTTTTCCTCACTCACCCTGCTACAAGATGTCACCCTTAAAGGGATTTAGCAGTAACCGAAGGAAATGCCACTACGCCTTCGGCATTGGCACTCAGTGGATGGAGCCTTACATTCAAAGACTGTGTCTCGGATGGTATATGTTAACAACGACGTCAACCATCACATCCGAGAAATGCAATTTCAATCTTTGGTAAGGAGTTAGGTGGAAGCCTATTGAATGTCTAACGTCAAACCTCCGTATCTCTACCCCGCTCTGCTGGATGAGGATACAGCAGTAACCGAAGGAATTGCCAATACGCCTTCGACTTGTGCGCACAGTGGAGGGTGCCTAACCGAAAAGGAGGTTGTCCAAGCACTATACATGGACATGGTTAAGGAGTAGGTATAAATAGGTTATAGTTAGAAGTTATTGATAGTTGGTTATGAGATCTTTTGTGAGTAAACATTAGTGTGTAATCATTTTGTGATATGAGTATACACTTTTGTCTATATCATTTGTTATGAAGGTAGGGTAGTATTGTGTAATGATACTATCCTTGTTGAGTTTTGTGTCTTCTATAGGGTCATAGAAAGTGTGGAGTACTTTTATTGGTTTGGAGGCAGTTCACTCATTCTTGATTTCGTGGATATACTGAATGATGATTCTTATTTTTGGGTGAACAAAATTTTCAATTCTTAGACATTAGTCAACTTGCATAGCCACAATAGTGAATGGCCGATATCTTGAATTGAAGCGCTAGCTCATCAAATATGTTAGGATAGATTGTCATGTAGTTGACTTGAACATCACCCATTGAAGGTTAACCGATAGACCATTCCACAGGGACATAGAGTCACTTTAAGTGTGGGATGCAATCCAGTGTTCTTGCTAACTAAGTTACATGTATAGTCTCATGCACTCTCTCAAGAGGAGTATATTGCACAAGGCCCTATTCAAAAGACCCCTAGCCATTTTCCACCAAATACGGCACCTTGTCACTTGGACGCACTACACTATTTGACCTGTGGTTGGCTCACGATGTTTGAACTACTACCGTTTGATAGGGTATTGTTAGCGCTTAGGACGTATCAGACGAGATAGGAGGCATAGACTGATGATATCGTCACACTGCTAGTAGACTAGTTAAGCTTTCTTAGCGTCTTTGGCATGGAAGTCTACAAGATTCTTAGGGGCGTTTAGGTGATTTAAATCTCATCTCTCATATCCAACATGCTCGAGACTAACTTTTAGAAGTTAATAAAATCTCTATGTCAACTTAGATCTAGATCTAATCGCCGCCATGATCCTAGTGTCACTTTCGAAGTTCGAGGCGCCAAAATATCAGGTGTGACTTGAGGAGTATGCAGGACATGGTGAAAGTAAGAGAGAACCGAAGGAAGAAGAAAAATTACCATAAAATTTTGCCCGAATTGAAACTTTACAAATAAGCCATAATAGTTAAAAACAAATCAAGTGGATGTGTATGGAGTGTCCATTTAAAAGGGGAACGGGGTACGGGTACAATGTGTTAAAAGGAACATGGGATATGAACTTATGGACTCTACAGATGCCCCGAGTCGACATTCCTTTGTAACTGTTGAGCTCCCAAGTACCACTCAACTTGACCACCGTCCTCGTGGATCTAAAAAAGAAAAAATAGCAAAAAGTGAGTATATGAAAATATATCAAAAAGCAATTTATTTGTAAACTCTCATCCCATCCTTGACCTAACAGATAACTACAGATTATTCCTAGGATCTAGGCTTTTCACCCTTGTTGTGCTCATATTTGTATCACCTGAGGCTTCACAATGGTGTTCGATGTCAGGAGTTGAGGTGCTACCTCAAGTACACTCTCAAAATTAGGTGGGAAGAACATGGTGAGTGCCAGCCTGCTCGTCATCTATGGGAGGTAGGTTGCAAACCCATCCCATAGGCTATCAAGTCGCCAAAGGTCGGGGGTGCCACCCCCTAGACATACTAGCTCTGCTAACTACCTACATGATTAATGCCTCCCATAGGTTGGATCCTCTGCTCAAGGTAGCCCAGCTAAACTCTCTCACTTAGGTCATACAACTGTAACCGACCTTACTCCTAGCTCAATAGTACCAAATCGGAGCGGAAAGAGGTGTGGAGACTCCTCGACACCACACTGTCTACTACCGACCTACATAATACATTAATGTTTTGACTGCTCTAGTGTCTGCTCTAGTTTATGAATCAACATTCCGTATGTCTAAGATGATTCTTGACTATTCTAGGAGTTCTTTTACATTTAAAATAATGAACACAAAGTTAGATCGGTAGAAAATTAGTTTCATTAGATCTTTGTGACAGTTTAAAGATTTTATTAAAAAATTGAGACAGGTAATTACAAGTTCTAATTTACGTATCTCTTTGTTGCCGGTTGTTATATCACAATTTATATTTTTACAATTTTTCAGATAATTTAGGACCATTAAGTCTTGGGGCCATCCAGCTTTATGAGTATCATGCATAAATAAGTTTCTGAGTATCATGCATAAATAAGTTTCTTTCCATGTAAGAAAAATACTTTTAATAGTAGTTTTTATTTTTGTTGTGCATAATTTCATTAACTAATTAGTTTTATTTTTTTAATTTTATGATCTATCTTTGTATTTTCTTTCTTTGAGAGTAACAAATTGGTCGGGAAGAATCGGTATTTAGTTATCTTTAATTATATAGCAATGTTGAACGATGTTAGCATATTATTGTGTTTGTTTGTAAAATTTGTGAAATTTTATTACATTTTATCTTGTATTGAATAATTATGAATTATGTATAAATAAATTTTTTTAAAAAAATAATTTCTTTTATCAACCCGACAATCGAACCCAAAACAAAAAATTGGGTTAGGTTGGATTGTAAAAAATTTCGAATTGGGTTGGATTACCAATCCAACCAACTAAAACTTTTGGGTTAATCCAAAACATTTCCTCAACCAAACACAACTCTTAAACAACAATTTTTGAAGTTTGAAATCTCTTAGTGTCTAAGGTTGAAACTTAGAATTCAAGTTCTTATTCTTAAATCACTATAAAGCATGCTAGTTGTTTGATTTATTGCATGTAATGTAATGGCTAATTGAAGAGTACAATTCATTGGGTATTAACAAATTTAGAGAATTAGAAGATAGTTTTGGTAGTGTCTTACTTTCCATATTTATAGAAAGAAATTGAACTATTACAAAAGCAATCCAACTCAAATAAGGTTATACAAGACTACAAAGAACTTTGTTGCTCTTCACTCCCCATAAAATCAACAAGGGAGCCTACGAGAATCTAAATTTGGTATCTTTACAAACATAAATAGTAACAAAATCTTAATCAATGGACTATTCTCTTTGCTTTTTGGTCAAAGGTGAATAATTTTATTTTGTTTGTTTGTATTTTTTTTTCCCCAATTTGTTCCACTTACTATATATTGTGTGTAACCTCTTTAACCAAATTAGTGACGTCCCCACGTGCTTGCTTTAAGTAACATATGTGAGAATTCTTAATAAACAGTTTAAAATGAAGCAATTGACTTACACGTTTAATTCAAAACAAGAAATTTGAAACATCATGATCTTTTAACTTGAAATATGAAAAAAAAAAAAAAAAAAAAAAAAACACCTATTAACTACTAGATGAAAATCAATGCTACTGCTGCCCTATCCTCACTTCCATGACCTTTCTATCATTCTTCGTCATCCGTGCAAGAGAACTTTACCTTAACCTAAAACATAAAAGGGTAACACCTGACTTATGTATTTTAAGAAATACTTAGTACGTCACGACACTGTTAGGGTTAGTAATGCAATCACACACATAACACTGTTGGACTCTTCAAGTTCCGGACAAGATTAGATGTGTGGTACTTTCCCACATACGGCCCATGCATGCGCACATGGACCCACCAGGTAAGCTCGTATATGCACCGCTTGGGCCCAACTTAGTTGAGCACAACTTATTACACGTCGCCAACACCACAGAAAAGAAAATGCCCGCATGATGTAATGGTAAACATAAATATTGAAGGTATGTGTCCATACTAACATAACATAACGGGGAAGTATCCCGATTCACGTGACATATATACATGCATGAGGTCCCCATGATTTACATTCAAAGCATAGCATTCACATCATTTACATCATTCCCATCATTCCCTTTCTTTTTTCATCCATGACATATTACATATATGCATCACGTATACACGATAGTCACCACATAATCCATCACATAGCTTTATATGTCAAGACATAATATGACATACATAACATTTTATTTCATTCATAACATGGTGGAATGGATATCACATATATACATAGCATAACATCATGTCATTACATAGAACACATAAACATAGCATAAAATAATATTGTTCATGGCACTAAAGTCACTTACTGATTAGATTAGGTTGGTATCACCAATTTATCCTTAATGAAAGTTCCATTTTATAACGACTCTAAATTTTCTACTTAATCTAAGGTCGCTATTGTATACATATAGCAAACATTGAATGCCGAAATACTTCATTTAAAATTCTTCATAAAACATACACTTCATCTTAAAACACCATCATGGACTTACGTGTTCGAAAACATGTTTAAGACGACACAATGAAGAAATAAATAAAAATAAATAAACATTGAAATTTAAAACATCTTATTCTGGACTAAGTTTAGGACAATGAATATATCTACCCTATGCATGTGTCATAGTCTCGAATTGCAATATCGTTGTCAACCGTATAGGGATGTTTTGCCTTTACCTGAAGTAAAAATAGCACGCTACTTAAGTATTTTAAGAAATATTCAATAAGTGACCCCGCTGTTGGGTAAATGCAAACACTGGGACCTATCATAACAGTCTATTTTCCTACTGCGGCTATCCTAACAGGCAATTTGGATGTGTACTTAATTTCTTTATACACGGTCCACACGTGCGAGTATGGACCCACCAGTCGGTTCGCACACCTCTTGAGGCCCTTTTTGGTTGGACGAGCATTCTCTAATAGCTGTTGGACACCCGTTAAGAATAGTGATCGTCATGACAGCATTATGATATACATAATGATCGTTACCCTGTCTCGTAACGTACACGTTAGTACTATCGTGAAGGATAAGAGGTATCCCTAAATGCATGAGCACACAATGATGTATGAAGTCCTAGACTGGAGGCCAACTCTGGCGACGAAGTTGGAATGACGTTTGGAGGAGAATTTTATGGGTTAAAATGAAGGAGCTTGAAGGAGAGTGAGAAGCATTAGTGGAGCCAAAGAGCGAAAGAAATGAATGAACAAAGACAGATCCAATTGTTGTAGAAAAGATTGGCATGTTGGGAGCTGAGAGAGAAGGAAATGGCGGGGTGGAGCATGGTGGCAAAGCATTCGGATTGGGCTCGAAATTGAAAACTACGAACTACGCAAATCAGATGGGAAAGAATCGATTAGTTGCGCGCAAAAACATATACGTTTCACATTTTTTTATCTTAATTTTGAGACTCTGTTTATTTCAAGACTAGCAAGAAATTTAATACATGGATCCTTGTAAATTTGAGAAATATATTATATATATATACTTTTTTATTAACAATCTCATTCTTATGGTAAGTATTTCAAGGATATAAACGTGTCTAATAAATATAATGTCGATTGACATACCATCTAATAGATACTATGATTTTATAATATATTTGAGAATTATTTGTACAAATGAAAATGTAGGTTTGTCATACTATTATTTTCTTAAAGAAAAAATTTAACAATTTTCAGATATTTCCTTTTCTTTTTACTCGCTTTGATACTAATTTATTAAAATAACACTCACGAAACTAAAAGGAGATGTCGAGAGGGAGAGACAAGGAGACAAATAATTCTCAAATATCTTTTTCTATTGATCTACTTTTTGTTCTCTACCCTTGTGATCTTTGCCCTTTTTTTTTTTTTTTTTTTTTTTTTTTTTTTACCATCAAAAAACAAACACATAAGCCATCATTTTCTACCACTATTTCTTAAATACTTCCGCCATTCTTAAATAGTCATTGGCCTTTCATTTTTTTTTTCAACCACTCAATTTAAAAAAAATGACTGAACTTAACAAAATTAAAACTACCTTTCACCATTTAACTTTATTCCAACAAAACTCCCCATAAACTTAAATGCTCCTACCATATGTCATGTCAATCATCTTCTTGTATTTGTCGAAAAGTACTTTTGGTAGCGGTTTTGTAAAGATGTTCGCAACTTGATCCTGACTTGCCACATGCAGCAATTCCACGTTTCCTTCCTTCACATGATCTCGGATAAAATGAAATCGAACGTCAATGTGTTTGCTTCTTTCATGGTTCACTGGGTTCTTGGCCAACTCAATTGTTGATTTGTTGTCAACTTGTATTACGGTTGCACCTCGTTGCTTTAGCTTCATCTTACTCAACAAATTTCTAAGCCATATTGTGTGACACACACACCAAGATGCTGCTACATATTCAGCTTCACATGTCGAGAGTGTCACGATCGGTTGTTTCTTTGAAAGCCAAGTAAATGCTGTGTTGCTCATGAAGAATACATAACCCGATTTACTTTTCCGATCGTGTATGTCTCCGCACCAATCACTGTTAGAGTAATCGACTAACTTGTAATCTTCTATTTTTTAGTAGAATAACCCAAGTGACACCGTTCCTTGGATGTATCATAGAACTCGCTTCAACGCCTTCCAATGTGAATAAATTGGCTCCTCCATGAACCGGCTTATTATGCCGACACTTAATGAAAGATTTGTCCTTGTTCATGTAAGATAGCGAAGACTTCCCACCAGGCTCTGGTACCTATTTGCAACTACTCGTTCTCCTTCATTGTACTTGGAGAGCTTTGCACCTGGTTTCATTGGTGTTGATACCTGTTTGCAATTTTCCATCTTGTACTTCTTCAAAATCTCCTTTGCATATTTCTCCTGTGATATAAAAATACCTGTCTATCCTTGTTTAACCTCCAAACCGAGGAAAAACTTCAACAAGCCCAAGTCTGTCATCTCAAATTCTCGTCATTGTGCTTTTGAACTCTCTATCATTTCATCATTGTTGCCTGAGAAGATGAGGTCATCGACATAAAGAGAGACAAGTATCACATTACCTCCACTCTTCTTTGTGTAAAGTGAATGTTCGTGAGGACATTGCTTGTACCCGTTCTCCTTGAAGTATGTATCAATACGAGTATTCCATGCTCGCAATGCTTGTTTCAACCCGTAAAGCGTCTTCTTCAATTTTAGTACCTTCTTCTTTTCTCCAATGTTCATGTACCCAAGAGGTTGTTCGAGGTATACTTCTTCTTCAAGCACACCATTCAAGAATGCTGACTTGACATCCATTTGAAAAATGGCCATTTGAATTGAGCTGTTTAGAAAATGAGCAATCGGATTGTCTCCATTCTAGCGAAGGGAGCAAACACTGTTAGATAAAACCTTTGTTTTTCCTTATTTAGATTCACACGTTTACATTTAATTCTCCGTTTGACCATTTGACAAACACGTCGAATGGATTAGCGAATTCTTAAACGACAATTTTCGAGGAAGTGGCACAGATTCAGTTGGCCACTCTCCACCCATTTTTAGGATAGGTTATATTTAAATAGGAAATCTGTTTAGAAGATTTCATACCCTGATTTTGAAGAGCATTCAAACTTTCAGTCCTTCTGTTATTTTACGCATTTTATCTTTCTTCCAACAACCTCCTGTCGACAATTTCCTCTCACCGAAAAGAAAGGATTTCCCTGGCCGATTATCGAAATCCAACAAACACTTCGTCATAGTCGATTTCTGCCTTTTGCTTGTATCCCTTCGCAACAAGTCGCGCCTTGTACCGCTCAATCTTGCCTTGAGAATTCATCTTTTTCTTGAATACCCATTTCACACCTATGGGCTGACTTCCTTCCGGTAATTCTGTCACTTCCCATGTGTTGTTGTGATGAATCGCTTTAATCTCCTCATCCATGGCAGTGTGTCACTTCGTGTCTCGCACCGCCTCTTCAAAACTGATATTTTCAGCATCTGCCAGAAGACATACAAGGTGTACCTCATTTGTTGAGTCATACAAATCTTGCAAACTTCGCATTTTGGGTTGTCGTGGTTCATCTTCATCATCGAAAATTTCTAAGTCTGTTGGTGCACCGACTGTGATTCTCCAACTTCGATATTAACTTCCGTCGAATTGTTCTAGTCCCATTCGCTTGCTTTATTTACTCGCACATCACGACTCACTATCATCATCTTGCTAATCGGGTCAAGTAGTTTGTATCCTTTTGTCTTCTCATCATATCCAATAAAGATATACCTTTTGCTTTTGTCTTCGAGCTTCGTTCTTCATTGATCCGATACGTGAGCATAAGCCACATTACCGAACACTTTGAGATGAGAGATTGTAGGCTTTTGTCCGCTCCAAGCCTCTTGTGGTGTTTGATCATCTAACTTCACATGTGGACATCGATTCTGTACGTAGATGGCGTATTGCACAGCTTCTACCCAGAATTCCTTCGGCATCCTTTTGCTCTTGAGCATTGAGCGAACCATGTCGAGAATGGTCCGGTTCTTTCTCTTGGCCACACCATTTTGTTGAGGGGTGTATGGTGTGGTTAGAAATTACCTTATGCCTTGCTCCTCACAGTACTCCATGAAAGCCGTCGAAGTCTACTCGCCACCTCTACCGAATTGTACAGCTTTAATGTGTCTACCAATTTCCTTCTCCACCATTACTTTGAACTTTTTGAACACCTCGAATACCTCGGATTTTCCTTTTAGAAAGTAAGGCCAAGTTTTTCGTGATTAATCATTGATAAAGGAAATGAAATACCTCTTTCCGCTGAAGGTTTCGGGGGTAATTGGTCCACATATATTTGTATGGATCAACTCGAGAGGTTGTTTAGCCCAAAATTCAGCCTTCTTTTGAATTGAGGTTCTCGCATGCTTGCAGAGCACGCATTCTTCACAAAACTTTCCTTCAAAGTCCATGTTTGGTAGCCCATGTACCATATTCTTCTTCACTAACTCCTTTAGGCCGCCATGATGTAGGTGACCAATGTTAGATAAAACCTTTGTTTTTTTTCCTTATTTAGATTCACACGTTTACATTTAATTTCCCTTTGACCATTTGACAAACACGTCGAATGGATTAGCGAATTCTTAGACGTCAATTTTCTAGGAAGTGGCACAGATTCAGGTGGCCACTCTCCACCCATTTTTAGGATAGGTTGTATTTAAATAGGAAATCTGTTTACAAGATTTTATATCCGCATTTTTGAAGAGTAGTCAAACTTTCAGTCCTTCTCTCTCTCTTATTTTAAGCATTTTATCTTTCTTCCAACAACCTCTCGACAATATCTCTCGGTGATTTCCTTGGGCCGATTATCGAAATCCAACAAGTGGTATCAGAGCCTCGTTGAAGCGATCAGTAGTATACTATCACAGAAGAGCCAACCTATCAACAATCAAGTTGAATAGCTCAAGTGGTTAGAGTGTCGACCTAACAACACACAGGTCTCAGGTTCGAGTAGAAGAAGATGCAAAGTGCGAAAATAAGCACATCGTGGGGTCCATCCCGAGCAAGCTCGCTCACTCCTCCACGTCGCCAAGTGCCGGCATCTCCATCACCACCACGAAGAGGTCGTGGCCGACGCCGTGATGACGGGCGTCGAGTTGTCGTTGAGCGAGTGATCAGGGAGACAACGACCGCCGTCGTTCAGTACCCGATGTTGACAAGGTCTAACTACAACGAGTGGGCCTTGTTGATGCGCGTCAACCTACAGGCGCATGGGTTATGGCACGCTGTTGAGCCAGAGGAAGGAGAAACAATCGAGTACCGGGAGGATCGGCTGGCATTCGCCGCCATATTACGATCTGTGCCCCCAGAGATGTTGGCATCTCTCTCCACCAAGCGCACTGCGCAATCGGCCTGGGAAGGAATTAAATCCCGTCGGGTCGGTGTACAGCGAGTGCGGGAATCCAACATTGAGCAGTTGCGGAAGGAGCTCTCGGAGATCTCCTTTAAGGACGGCGAATCCGTCGATGATTTTTCAATGCGAATCACGGGGCTCGCCAACAGCATCACCACACTCGGTGGCAGCATCAACGAGACAGAAATCGTGAAGAAGATGCTGCAGGTCGTCCCCGATCACCTCGAGCAAGTTGCAATTTCAATCGAGACATTGCTTGACGTGAATGACCTAACGGTGGAAGAGGTGACCGGAAGACTGCGTAACGTCGAGCAGCGGAAGAAAAATACCATTTCAGTTGTCGACAAGGAGGGTCGTCTACTCCTCACTGAGGAGGAATGGCTTGCACGCCTAAAGCTCCGTGACGACACCGGCGAGAGCAATGGGCCCTCCAGCCGCAAAGGCGGTAAGAAGCCGTGGAAATCTCGATGGCGCATGCACAGGAAAGAGGCGGATCAAAAGAAGGAGGAGTCGACTGATGACGGGCCAATCCAGTGCTCGTACTGTGGGAAGAGAGGTCACCTGAGCAAGAATTGCTGGAGCAAGCTCAGGAACAAGGAGACGGCCGAAAAGGCCCATGTGGCTCAAGGCCCATGTGGCTCAATCCGAGGAGGATGAGCCGGCCCTTTTCATGGTGACTGCATCAGTCCTACCTGACCTCGAACCCGAGGAAGAACTCCCCAAATCCACAGAGATAATCGACGACGGCATAACTGCTCCGGTGAACGTCGAACCCGAGGAAGAACTCCCCAAATCCACAGAGGTAATCGACGACGGCATAACTGCTCCGGTGAACGTCGAACCCGAGGAAGAACTCCCCAAATCCACAGAGGTAATCGACGACGGCATAACTGCTCCGGTGAACGTCGAACCTGAGGAAGAACTCCAACTGTGCATAACAAATGCTGGGGAGCCAATTCGACTAAAGGAGGAGCGAGTGCTCGCTCAAATCGGTGAAAGAGGCGAGCAGCAAGAGCACCGGCGATGGGTCCTCGACACGGGGGCATCAAACCATATGACCGGGGCCAAGTCTGCGTTCTCCGAGCTTGACTCGGGGATTCGCGGGACGGTGAAATTCGGCGATGGCTCCGTCGTCGAGATCGAAGGGCACGGCACCATCCTATTCGTCGGCAAGGGAGGCAATCATCACAAGCTGACCGGCGTCTACTTCATCCCGAGACTCAAGGCTAATATTGTGAGCCTGGGTCAACTCGATAAGGTCGGCTGCCACATTTCCATCAAACGCGGGCTACTTAGGATCCGCGATGATCGACGACGGTTGCTCACGCAAGTTCGGTGCACGACAAACTGCCTTTACATCCTAAAGCTAGAGATAGAGCAACCAGTCAACTTCTCGGCCAGGTACCGGAAGATGGAAGACCTATTAGGGAGAGGTGAACCACCTGGACTGGCGGCGCGCCAACTCGAAGAAGAGGCGGCCGAACAAGACGTGGAGTCTGGAGGACATGCCGCCTGGGACACCGAGCCATAGGGCTCAAAACGGAGTTCAAACGAAACGAAATAAGGCAGATATAACACAGGTTTTAGGAGGAGATTGTTAGATAAAACCTTTGTTTTTTTTCCTTATTTAGATTCACACGTTTACATTTAATTTCCCTTTGACCATTTGACAAACACGTCGAATGGATTAGCGAATTCTTAGACGTCAATTTTCTAGGAAGTGGCACAGATTCAGGTGGCCACTCTCCACCCATTTTTAGGATAGGTTGTATTTAAATAGGAAATCTGTTTACAAGATTTTATATCCGCATTTTTGAAGAGCAGTCAAACTTTCAGTCCTTCTCTCTCTCTTATTTTAAGCATTTTATCTTTCTTCCAACAACCTCTCGACAATATCTCTCGGTGATTTCCTTGGGCCGATTATCGAAATCCAACAACCAAAACAGAGATGCCACAGTGATGCCTTGTCTTCTACATCGACTCGCAAATACTTTTCTCGTATGCTTCTTAAGTTCAATTTGTACATCCGATTTCTTCCTATCTCAACTCGAGCAACCAAACGCCCTTGCTTATCCTTCAGGTGTAGCAGACGGTCCTTTAAGAATATCGAGTAACCTTTCTCTATCAGTTGCCTCATACCCAATATGTTGGTCTTGAGGTCTGGTACGTAATAAACATCTTGGATTGACCCCATTATACCATCCTTTTGCAAGAAATGTATCGTACCTCGGTCTTTGACCTCCACCTTTGACGCATCTCCAAATGACACATGACCATTTTCGATCTTTTGCATCTCTTTGAATAGGTACTTGTGACCCCACATATGGTTGCTTTCCCCTGAGTCGAGGTACCACGTAGTGTCGTTGTTGATGTTCTCTTCATCTTGAGCCATCAAGAGAAGATCTTTATTTGTTACATCTTCCAAGGCTATGTTAGGATAGCACAACAACGCACACACTCGATCTAGATGAACACAAAGAAATACGAGAGAGAAAATGCAAGGAGAATTCTGGCTAAAGAATGTGTATTGATGAGTATGTATAAGAGAGAATACAGAGAATAGAAAGTACATTTTCAAAACTCTCCCCGTGGGGATATATATATGGTTTAGCTTACTATATTTAGCTATACCATATATAATCATCTACTATATATAATAATTTACCATACATAGCTTTACCCGATATAGCTTTTTACTATACATAGCTATTTACTATTTATGATAATTTACTTTATATGTCATTTATCAAATATAGCTTTACTGTGTATAACCGTTGACTCAGTTATAAATAAGCAGCAAGCTCCATAACCAAACAATTCTCCCACTTGGAGACTGATCCAGTCAACCAAGATTTTCATTCTCAAACGATCATGAATATCTTCACTGCACCATACCAATTGAGGTTTTGCACAACCTCAATATTCCAACATCAACACATTTTGTCAACATGTTTGTTGGATTCTTTGCACCCTCTATTTTCTCAAAACGCATCACCATCTTCCACTAACCTGCAAGTGAAATAGTATCGCCTTCCTTGTTTTATCTTTAAATGATAGACTGGGTTCCTCACCAACTGTATGACACTCTTACTATCTCTATAAAGAATCTTTTCGTGCTTCTTCTTACCCAATTCTTCCAAATAGTCAGTCATCCATATCGTCTTCTTTCCAGCTTCAGTTATTGCCACGTACTCAGCCTCAGTACAAGGCATTTTTAAAGCCTAGACGTCCGATCATCTATGGCTTGCTCCCACTTGGTTGTATTCTCCAACTGTAGGGCCTCCTCAAAGGCTTGTGGTTCCCCTTCATCAGCAACAGATAGTGTAATGAATATACATACATATCTGGTACTCTAATAGTACTGGATGATCTTCTCAACACTAGTTCAAGTGTCACTTGCTCTACTGCTGATTCCTCTGCAGTAGTCTCAGGAGTTTCATGAGTATCTGCTACAACATCACTAAGTGAGTTTTCCTGCACCAAAAGTTCAACTCCCACTTGCTTCGTTGCCTTGGAACTATGCTCCACATCTGATTCCTCAACAGTAGTCTCAGGAGTTTCATGAGTATTTGCTACAACATCACTAAGTGAGTTTTCCTGCAACTCAAGCTCAACTCCCACTTGCTTCGTCGAACCTTGCTCCACATATGGTTCCATTTCCAACCGCACTTTCTTCAATTCTCTGGCAGTCCTTGTGAAGCTAACTCGTTTTTGCTTGCTCATAACATAGTTCTCACAACGACCCACATCAACAGATTTCAGACCTTCTAAAACTCCTTTTGTGACCAGCGTCTTCATTCCTTTCACGCTCATATGTCCAAGTCTATTGTGTCATAGACTTGAATTTGAAGCACTCTCAGCAACAACAGCTATGTTCATACACCCTGCAATGGTGTATAAGATTCCAGATTTTGAGCCATGTGTTACCACCGTAGCACCCTTCATAATCTTCCACGAACTCTTCCCTAATTTTGTTGCATAACCTATGCTGTCCAATTGACCAATAGAGATCAGGTTCTTTTTTAGACCAGAAATATATCTGACATCCTTTAATGTCCACTGATTTCCTACTGGAGTTTTTATGCAGACATCTCCTTTTCCTTTAATCTCCAAATCTTTGTTGTCGGCAAGATACACATTCTCAAAATTTTCAGACTTGAAATTCCGGAACAACTCTTTATTTGGAGACGAATGAAAAGATGCATCTGAATCAAAAATTCAGGATTCAATCGAACTGTCCACGCTGAGGATTAGAGCATCCCCAATGTCTTCTGCTGAATTTATAGAATCATCATCATCTCCAGATTTGTGATTCTACCTCCTCTTTGCTCTTGTACAACCTATCCGAAAGTGACCTTTTTCTCCACAATTCCAACACGTTACGTTTGGTCTATTTGGAAATTTTTCTTGGCTCTTTGATTTTGATCGCCCTTTGTTTGGGCCCTTCGGTTTACTTCTTCCCCGTTGGTCAACACTGAGAGCACTACTAGATGAATTTCCAATTTCTCGTTTGCGAATACTTTCGCTGAGAATTACATCTCAAATTTCATCAAACTTCAGTTTATCAAATCCTCGTGAACTACTGATTGCGGCAACAACAGTATCCCACGACTCGGGTAAAGATGACATCAAAATCAATGCTTTAATTTCATCCTCAAAATTAATTTCCATCGAACTCAGTTGACTTACGATCATATTGAATTCATTTATATGATCAACAACAAATCCACCTTCAGATATCTGTAGATTGAACCATCTCCGCATCAAATACACCTTGTTCATAGCAGGCGGTTTTTTGTACATATTCGACAACGCCTTCAACAGATCTGACGTTGTCTTCTCCTTGATGATATTGAACGCCACGTTTCTGGATAGCGTCAACCAGATCAGCCCTAAGGCTTGTCGATCCTTGAGCTTCCACTGCTTCGTGGTCATGGTATCCGGCATCACCCCCAACAAGGGTTCGTGAAGACCTTTCTGATACAGATAATTTTCAATATGCATTTTCCAGAAACCGAAATCGGATCCATCGAACTTCTCAATTCCAATCTTTGAACTTTCCATCTTCACGGATCGTGGTGACTTCAACCTAACTCTGATACTAGTTGTTAGGATCGCACAACAACGCACACACTCGATCTAGATGAACACAAAGAAATAGGAGAGAGACAATGCAAGGAGAATTCTGGCTAAAGGATTTGTATCGATGAGTATGTATAGGAGAGAATATAAAGAATAGAAAGTACATTTTCAAAACTCTCTCCGGGGATATATATGGTTTAACTTACTATATTTAGATTTACCAGATATAACCATCTACTATATATGATTATTTACCATACATAGCTTTACCCGATATAGCTTTTTACTATACATAGCTATTTACTATTTATGACAATTTACTTTATATGTCATTTACCAAATATAGCTTTACTATCTGTAACCGTTGACTCAGTTATAAATAAGCAGCAGGCTCCATAACCTAACAGGCTAGGTTGGTTGCTCCTTCCACCCTTTTTCCGGCTCGACAAGCTTTTGCAACGTGCCCCATTCTGCTACAATTGTAACATTTTTCGGAGTTACAATTATTTGCATAGTGGCCATATTTTTTACATTTGTAACACTGGACGTTGGAATTATATCCTTGATCGCGTCCTTGATTGCGTCTTACACGCTAATTTGCTTGGTTGGACTGTCTCTTCTCCTTATAATTTTCTTCATAACTGTTGCCTTGACTACCTCGACCATTCTCGCGACTTCCATGACCTTTACCTTGAATATTTTGAGAGTAGAGTACCTTTTCATCCTTTATTGATGCCTTACTTTGAAGTGCTTGATCGAGTGTCTCCTTCTTTTTCTTACGTTTCTCATGTGCCTCAAGAGAACCGGCGAGCTCATCGACTATGAACTTCGCTCGGTCCTTTGACTCTTCTATCATACATACAACATTCTCGAAGTTGTCAGTTAACGACCTCAAGATCTTCTCCACAACCCTCGTCTCGGGTAAATTTCTCCGTTTCGATTTAGTTGATTTGCCAAGGTTTGTATGCGCGTAATGTAGTCAGATACATTTTCTGACTCCTTCATCTTCATGCTATCCAACTCGCCACGCAGAGTTTGGAGACGCACTTACTTGACTCGGTCTGTTCCTTTGAGCACCTTTTCTAAATTGTCCCACACTTCTTTTGAAGTAGTTGCCCTTGCAGGCTGCCTTATTCTTTGATTATAATTCTTTTAGCGCCTTGTTTTGTGCCGCCGTATAACCCATGGTATCCTTTGGTTCTTCGAAACCTTTTTCAACCACCTCCCATGCGTCTTGAGAACTGAGAAGAGCTTTCATTTGGATGTTCCAATTCTTGTAGTTCGTCTTCGTTAATTGTGGTAGCAGCATTTGTCCCTTATTCGACATCTGCTCTGATACCAATTTGTAGAAATAAAAGCTCGCTCTGATACTAATTTGTTAAAATAACACTCACGAAACTGTGAAGGAAATGTCGAGAGGGGAGAGACAAGGAGACAAAGAATTCTGAAAAACCTTTTTATATTGCTCTATACTTTTTGTTCTCTACCTTTCCTCTTTGCTCTTTTGCTCTGATTTTTTAACATGTAAAACAAACTAATTTATAGTTTTTCTAGAAGCTAAAAATGGCTCTATCATTTACTAACCCACCATTCTTTAGGTATTTGCTTTTTTTTTTTTTTTTTTTTTTCTTTTGCCTTTTCCTCCACCGTAACTCAATTTCAAAAAATAACTTAACAAAATTAAAACACCTTTCACCATTTAAGTTTATTTGTGTTTCCTCTTTTTTTTTTTTCTTTTAATTATATCAATGGACAAATTTGAATGGGTTCTTACTCTAAGTAGGATATAAGAAAAGAAAGATATGTGCTTATAAATTTGGGTGATTTACTGGAACACGTTAATTTGGAGGCTTTTTATTTATGTTTGCAGGATAATGGTATTGTGGTTGGTATCTTACGGAAAGAGTTGTGAGAGGTTAATAGATAGACGAGATCAGTTATTTTTTTAAATTAAATAACTTATTTTCTTTATTTCGTTTAATGTTTGTTACACGGACTAAAAGTGGGAACATTCTAGAACTAAGTGGGGATGACAAGTAAAATTCCAAATGAATTAGCCGAAGTAAGCATACAAAAATAATGAAAAAAAGAATTAAAATGAAAAGTGTCATTATTTTCAATGATAACGAGAGGATGCCTAACAAATTAAAAATGTAGAAGTAGGGATCATCCTTACTATGGTGGTTGTAAGGAAATATAGTGGAGGGAGCAAGCTCAATTAGAATATTAGGAGAATAGAGAGGAAAGTAATCCACAAAACAAGAGGTGTCACTAAGAAATCTATCTCCACAATATAATAAGAGATAGAGCCGCACATTATTATCGGAGGATAAGCAACAACGATTTAAGAAAAATGTTTCTATTTATGTTATTCTATTTTTTAGATAAAAGATCAAGAATTGTCCAAATGAAACACTTGATACGTTGATATATCTTGTTTTGCACGAATCATGTGCAAATGAGCAATCGTCGAAGATGAAGGTTAAAGAGCGAGGTGCTAGAGCAATTCTTTCCACAAAAAGTACATTCAATGGAGGGAGGAATGACCATAGTAGAAGGGAACCACAAGCCAGCGAATTAATGTAAGCTAAATGAAGAACACATGGAGGGGACATAATTCACATGGATATGGTAAGTCTCGCTTAGGCTGCTTTAATGGTAGTCTTTACATTTTCTCTTTCACTCATAGTATGAGGAAGAAGTGGACTCTAGAAGTACTACTAATTGAAGAATCAAACTGGAAGGAGGCCATGTTAAAGCCAAATTGAGGCAAGGGAGGTGCTATTTAAGGAGTGTTACCCTAAAAAGGAGATCATCTTTCAGAGAGGATCATCTTCCCAAGGGGAGACACTCTCCTCAAAGGGTCTGTCGAGAGGAGGCACAGCGGAAACAAATATCCCAAAGCAACTCCAACGCAAATAGAGTAGACTAACATAAGAGTGAGCGAGAGAAACCTCCATAAGTTGTAGATCTTCACAAAAAAGGAACCTTACTTAGAACTACATTGAGTGAGTGCTCCAATTGAATATAGAAATGGGTCAAAGGCTAGGACTGCACATCTATAAAATTGTCCTAAGAGGAAATTTAAGACTACACTAGTAGTTGATTTCGGATGAGTGCTCCTTAACAAGGTCATTTTACCGTAAATCTGTTTGAGAGGAACGTGAGATCTCTTAACTAAATTTAGTAGTTAGCCAATATAGAGGGTGGCTCCCCCAAATTCAATGCGACACTATGGATTTGTGTTGAGAGATTTTGGCTAACCTAAGGAGATGATAGTCAGGAGAGATGATGTTATACAACACCAACAATATTGTAAGGCCGCGTCTCAACTCAGTATATCGATTGTTCACTATCGTGGTTATGAAAGCTTACTAAGTTTAAAAATCAAATAAGTTGATTCACCACGAATTGAAATACACCTCTAGATAGACCTACTACACTAGAACCTAATAAGAGCCCGAACTTCCTAGAATCTAGAGAAAAGCCCATGGAAGCTCAAAGAAATTGGATTCAAGTCCGATGCTTATTGAGTATTTTTATACTCATTCTTTTTTTTTTTTTTTTTAGGTGTTCACTACTAGTCAAGCTGGAGACATTCCGGAACTACACTATCACTAATGGGTGTCATCTCATGACATCAGTCTATTTTGTGTATTTTGGGTCCCTTACATTTTGTTTGAAATTGTATCCTAAACTCATTCTCAATTTGTAATAAACCGAATATCTTCCGTTGTGATTGGATTTCGTTTTATTTTTATTTGCTTTTTAACTTTTTATATTTTATTCTTTTTTACTTTCATTTTATTCGCTTCCCCATTTGTCTGGTACATCACAGCTTGTGTTTCGAAGTCTCAGAAAATCAAGTTGTGACAAAGTAAATGACAAGAAAGTACCTTATTAAAGATCTCCAAACTAAATTGAAAAAAGTTGACGATCCACTAAAATATGTGGCCTAAAATCGACTTATATAAATAAACATCATTCACCTTTTTATCCACGGTCTTTTAGTTTTAGCAAATTTAGTTGTCTGGGTGAGATAGCATCAAGCTGCATTTTCATGTTTAGAACATGTAATATATTAAAAGAAATATAACAAATTTTAATCAAATCCAATAACTAAACGAAAAAAAAATTAATATACAAAATTGAGAATTTTAAAATATGAAGTATCTATCAGAATTATCCAAACGATTTTGGGATTAACTTATATGCTTCTCGGTAGTGTATTTAGCTCAATCATTATCCATCATGTTTGGATGAATAATCTTTGTAAATATGCCTTACACCAATTATAATTAAACCTTGACAATCAAGTTGTTCTTATCTTTGATCTTACTAATGATTATAATAATATGTAACTTGGTGTAAAAGATGAATAGAATATAATGCAATTTGGTATAAATAATATTGTTCTTAGTAGTTCTTTCATCCCACCAATCTCCACATTGTCGCCCATAGTTTTATGTGAAATCCTCGTCCTAATTGTTTGTTATTGACGTAAATGTACTATATGACTTGAAATGAGCTTATGCAAGAATAATTGTTATATATATATGTATATATGATAAAGATTATATTGTTAATGTTCCAACTCAATCTATTATCGATCCAAGGTCAAGTCAACAAACATTTGTTTTTTATTTACGAAATTGGATAGTTTGGGTTATAACGCCCCTAATTTTCTAAACCTAATTAGTGACGTCACCCATGCATACATAATTCATTACACGAAAACTCATCATAAATAAACTTGGAAACAAAACAAAGTCTTTCATAAACATCCATAAATCCAAAACAACCTATCTCCAACAATAAACCTTCCATAACTGAATTTAAAAATGAATCTAAATCAAGCAATACTAAATGCTATGACTTAAAACAATCCAATAAAGGTAAACTCTTAAAAATATCTCATCTCCAACTTCCATGGTGTCCTCAGCTCCACCGGTACATTGGCGCCTTGCCTTTACCTGAAAAATGTAGGTAGCACGTGGCTTGAGTATTTTATGAAATACTCAGCAAGTCACCCCACTGTTGAGGTTAGGAATGCAAACACATGCAACATATGAGCGGGACCTAACTTTTCATAAAATTTTCATAGCCTTGGGCGCTTTTCTATTCCGGGTAGGGTTGGATGTGTGATACTCCTTCACACATGGCCCATGTACGTGTACATGGACCCACCAGGCGGGCTCATATACGTACCCCCTAGACCTAGCTTGGTTGAGCATAACGTATTACACGTCGCCGGACACCACAGAACAGAAAAGGGACCGCATGATATCATGGCGAACATAAATATCGTAATTCATCCTTTCATATCATAAAGGGAAAGAATCCCGATGCACGTGACATACATATATGCATGAGGTCCCTTAACATATCTAACATGGCATTACATAAGCAGTGCTAACATCGCATTTACATTTCTTACATCACATGGCATCTCACATGACTTGCTTTACATGACATATTACATAACATTAAAGTACATTCCAGTTGCATAAACATCTCATGACATGACTCGATAATTCTACGTGTATCTATGGCATCGATCAACATTTTCATGGCATATAATACTTACATCTCATTCATAACTTCACATAACATAAACAGTCAAAGGTCAACATAATTCATACATCACATAACATACACAATCTACAGTCAACACAATCTATACATCACATAATCATATCACATAAATATGGTACATGCAGGGGCCACAGGGCACGCACCATCATACAACACGTAGTAACCTAACTTCAACAGTAAGGTCACTTACCTCGATGGTCTTGGTTGAAGTCTCTCACAACGAGCTAATCCTAGCGGTTAAATACGTTCTATGATAACCACATAAAAACTTAGGAACCTTTCATAACATACCCTAGCTAAACCTCATGCTATTTATCAAAATAAACCTCTGATCTAATCTGTCTTTAACTTTTAGGAACCATACTGACCTCGGATGGTAAAACTAAGGGCAGAAACTGTTTTGGAAGGGCCAAAAACCTTGGAATCGATATATTATAGTGATACCTTGCCGCTAAGCCTAGTTGCCAAGCCGGCCAACTAAGTCGCCAAGTCGAGCTGCGGGAATTGACGGAACCGAGCCGATTTCGTACACGTGTGAGCCGACCCGCACTGTGTACGCGTGCGAAGCTGCCGGAGCTACTGGGTGTGCGTCTGCGGCTCGACCCTATTCCAAAAACCTTGCCTTCCTTACCCGATTCTTCCTCCGAATAGCAACCTCAAGGTTCCGGAGGAAAGTTTGGAGAGAAAATCATTTTTAAGGGAGGTAAAAGGTTGGGCATATGAATATAAAAATAATATGAAGACAATTGCATTCTAGGGTTTTAGGATAAGGAAATTGAGAGAAATAGGAATATTTCTATTAGGTAATAAAAGTCCAACACGAATCCTCCCGGGGAGATTACATTTAATTATTTATTTTATTTTTAGGTAATAACTTCCTGGTTGAAAATTGCACCTTTTCCGGCCATAATAAATGCATAACATAATATTTTGTCATATATAGAAATAAAATAACAATCAACCAAATAAAACAAAAATGGAAAATATGAAATGTTACATTGGTTATCCTTTATTTTTTAAGACTTGGTTATCTTTTATTTCATGTGTTTCAAGTTGATTTGATCAAGGCAGGACCGTTTGGAGCTTCGATAGTGAATATTTGCATGGTTAAAGTAGCTGAGGTTGCTATAACTAGGGACGAGCACTTAATTGACAATTTGTTAGAAAACTTTATTTATTATTTTAATTTTATAGTTTCTTATAGTGGGCAAAATGACGGGAATTTACGTGTGAAAGTGGTAATAACTTTTATTTTTGGGAGATTTGAGAGTTGGATATTTCTTGTGCGGAGACTATAAATACCCAAAATATTATGTACAAGACAAATTTTTTTATGAATGAAATTAAGCTCTTAAGTTGAGACTTTCAACCTTGGAAATTTTAGCATTATTTTTGTCATTTCTAAGTTTGCAATTTTCGTAGATTGCATCTGAGTCATTCAATCAAGTTTTGTTCAGAGTTCGATTGTGGAGCCAATAAATGTAGAAAAGATTCAAAATCTTGCTTCTACGTATCCTGAGATAATCTCATTCTAGTCATATCTATTGGATGATTTAAATCTATGTTAATTTCCTTGATTCAAGAGTTCTTATTTTAATAAATTAAAAAGAAAAATAAAAAATAAAAAATTAAATGGTTGGGATGAGGATTAAGATTACCTTTGTTAATATATCTTGATATGGAAATGGGAAAGTCTAACATCAACTAGCTAGACTCAATTTTAACACATGAATTAAGTGATACATTCTCCAAATGATCTAACCATTTTGTTCTGTATTTTCTTTAAGCTTTACAACATATAATATATATATATATATATATATATATATATATATATATATATATATATATATATATATATATATATATATATATATAGGGGAATTTCAAAATTTGACCTTTTTCAACAATGAAACGTTTTTATAATGTCCGACCTTCAAGTAAGGGCAAAATTATAATTTTACTCTCAACTTTTATACCAAGTTTTGATTATTTTTTGAATTTAGTTTTGAGTTGACCGAGCTCGTTAGGCTCGTCCACTTGAAGTCGGAACAAAATTTGGGTTTTGATTGGATGATAATTGAGAGTTTGACTTAGTCAAAGGATGTTAATTTAGATTTTGACCAAATGAAAATTGAGGTTTGATTAAAAAAAAAAAAATGTATACATATATAATGTCCGTTGAAAAAGTAACACCGCACACCATCACTGTTATTTTCGTCGGTTACCATCATTCGCCCACTGGCAGCCCATCTCAGTTGATTCTCGCCAACCACTTAATATCGTTGATGGATTTCTCGATCATGCTCGTCGTGGTCATGACTGTTGGTCATGTATCTTTGTGGCTCGACCTTTCTAGTACATAGCACAACTGTCATGATTAATTTTCTAGATTTAGTGACGACAACGATGACGATTAAAAAAAATAAATAAATAACTAGGTGTTCGTACATGTTAAGGATAGTTGACCGTTCATAAGGCAAATATTTACATTACCGCTTACCGTATTTGCCCTTTTATTAAAAGCAAATATATTGTATTCATTTATTATTCTTTCCTTTTATTGCTATTTCCACATTGTTTGTAATTTACCATATTTCTCTATTATGTAAATGATTATAAATAAGAGAACTCTCACCACCATTTAAGCGTGATGGATTCAGCAAACATTTACATGGTATCAGAGCCCTTTCGGTTTAACAACCCTGATCCTTTATTCTCTATGGCTTCCGAATCTTCTTATCATCTTCTTCCTTTCAATTCTCTAATCCATATGATCACCATCAAACTTTCTTTCTCCAATTATCTTCTTTGGAGAAGCCAACTTCTCCCTCTCTTTGAGAGTCAAGACATGCTGGGCTAGGTTGATGGAACTATGGTTCCACCACCTCACTTTGAACCAGAAACCTCCTCAACACTCAACCCCAATTATTTGGCATGGAGAGCAGCCGATCAACGACTTCTCTGTCTCCTGCTCTCCTCTCTCACTCAGGAAGCCATGGCTATTGTCGTTGGTCTTTCTACTGCACGTGATGTTTGGCTTGTGTTGGAAACTACGTTCAGCCATCAGTCGAAAGCTCGTGAACTGAGACTCAAGGATGACTTGCAGTTGATGAAACGTGGCACCAAACCTATTGCTGAGTATGCTCGTGCCTTCAAAAAAATTTGTGACCAACTTCATGCCATTGGCAGACCCGTCGAGGACATTGATAAAATGCACTGGTTCCTTCGTGGACTCGGCACCGAATTTTTAGCTTTTTCTATTGCTCAGATGGCTCTCACCCCTATCCCATGTTTTGCAGATTTAGTCTCTAAAGCTGAAAGTTTTGAGTTGTTCTAGTGCTCCCCTGAGTCCTTTGACTCCACTCCTACAGCATTCACAGCCACTAATCGTGGTCGCACCCATGGAAGCCACCCTACTTCCTTTACCAACCAGCGAGGTCGTTCTTATTCTCACAAAAACAACTTTTCTAATCGAGAACGAACCCACTCAAGTCAGGGTCGTCGACCACCTCACTGCCAAATATGCCGCAAAGAGGGCCATTATGCTGACCGCTGCAACCAACGTTATGTTCGACCTGATTCTTCTCATGCTCACCTTGCTGAAGCCTTTAACACGTCATGTTCTATTGCTGGACCCGATGCTGCTGATTGGTTTTTGGACACTGGAGCTTCGGCCCATATGACTGCCGACCCATTTATTCTGGATCAGTCTAAAAATTACACGGGTAAGGACTCTGTGATCATAGAAAACGGTACATCCCTACCCATTACCCACACCGATACTCTTTCTCCTGTTCCAAATATTCACTTATTAGATAGATGTCTTGGTTGTCCCTCATCTCACTAAAAATCTTCTTTCCATAAGTAAATTAACGTCTGATTTTCCTCTCTCCGTTACATTTACTAATAATCTTATTACTATCCAGAATCGTCAAACAGGAAGGGTGGTGGCAACCGGTAAAAGAGATGGAGGGCTATATGTGCTGGAGCGCGGCAACTCTACTTTTATTTCAGCCTTTAGAAACAAATCTTTACGTACTTCATATGATTTATGGCATGCTCGTCTAGGTCATGTGAATCATTCTGTTATTTCTTTTTTAAATAGAAAAGGTCATCTTTCTCTTACGTCTTTATTGCCTTCTCCATCATTATGTGATACTTGTCAGCTTGGGAAAAGTCATCGATTTCCTTATTCCCGCAACGAACGTACGTCGTCTCATGTGTTAGATCTTATTCATTGTGATCTTTGGGGTTCTTCTCTCGTCAAATCAAATTTGGGTTTTCTTTATTATGTTATTTTTATTGATGATTATTCTCGATTCACTTGGCTTTACCCTTTAAAATTTAAATCTGATTTTTTTTTATATTTTTCTTCAATTTAAAAAATGTGTGGAAAATCAATATTCTTCTCGTATTAAGGTATTTTAAAGCGATGGTGGTACCAAATTTACTAGTACTTGTTTCAAAACTCATGTACGTAATTCTAGCATCCACCATCAACTTTCTTGTCCATATACACCTCCTCAAAATGGTCGTGCTGAGAGAAAACATCGTCATGTGACTGAGACTAGCTTGACCCTTCTCTTTCACTCTCATCTTTCTCCTCGTTTTTGGGTTGACGCTTTCAGCACTGCAGCTTATATTATCAACCGGTTGCCTACTCCACTTCTTGGAGGTAAGTCACCCTTTGAACTCCTTTATGGCTACACTCCACATTATGACAATTTTCATTCCTTTGGTTGTCGTGTTTATCCTTATTTGCGTGATTATATGCCTAGCAAGCTTTCTCCCCGCAGCATTCCTTGTATTTTTTTTTTTTGGGTTATAGTCCTACTCATAAAGGGTTCCGCTGTCTTGATCCCGCCACCACTAAGCTATATATCACCTGCCATGCTCAATTTGATGAAACTCACTTTCCTGCTATCTCTAGCTCCCAGGCCCAACCTCTTTCCTCTATTCCTATTTCAAATTTCTTCGAACTACATCTTCATCATATTGATTCATCCCCCCCTACCACTTCATCACCGCACATTCCTCGATCCAGTTCATCCCCGTGTGATATTTGTTCTGACCTTGTAGATGAGTCTGTGCAGGTTGATACTTCTCTTGCAGATTCCACTTTGCCACCCTCGACTTCTAATTCGACCTCTATTGAACCTACTATTGATTTCTCTTCTTTGGACACTCATCCTATGATCACACGAGCCAAAGCTGGCATATTCAAAACTCGTCATCCAGCAAATCTTGGTATTTTGGGCTCATCTGGATTTCTTTCTGCTCTTCTTGCATCCACTGAGCCAAAAGGATTCAAATCTGCGGCTAAGAATCCTGCTTGGATGGCTGCCATGAATGAAGAAATTCGAGGGTTACAACAAAATGATACTTGGACTTTGGTTCCTCGCCCTGCCAACACCAACATCGTGGGCTCTAAATGGGTGTTTCGTATTAAATATTTGCCTGATGAATCCGTCGAGCGTTTCAAGGCTCGTCTTGTTGCCAAAGGTTATACTCAAGTTCCTAGTCTTGACTACACTGACACTTTCAGTCCGGTTGTCAAAGCTACCACTGTCCGTATTGTGCTTTCTATTGCAGTCACAAATAAATGGCCTCTTCGACAACTTGATGTCAAGAATGCTTTTCTCAATGGAACTCTTATTGAACGTGTTCATATGGAACAACCTCCTGGGTATATTGATCCTCGATTTCCCACTCATGTTTGTCTATTAAAGAAAGCCCTCTATGGCTTAAAGCAAGCTCCTCGTGCTTGGTTTTAGCGTTTTAGCTCATTTCTTCTCACACTTGGGTTTTCTTGTAGTCGCGTTGACACGTCCCTTTTTGTCTTTCATCAGCAATCTAACCTTATCTATTTGCTTCTTTATGTTGATGACATTATTGTTACCGGCAACAACTCATCTCTTATTGACAGCTTTACTCACAAGCTTCATTCTGAGTTTGTTACCAAAGATTTGGGTTCTCTCAGTTACTTTCTTGGTCTTGAAGCTTCATCCACTCCTGATGGTCTCTTTATTAGTCACTTAAAATATGTTCGAGATATTCTTACTCGTGCTCAATTGCTCGATATCAAACCAGTTCATACTCCCATGGTTGTTTCTCAACACCTGATTGCTGATGGTTCTCCTTCCTCTAATCCTACTCTCTATATATCTCTTGTTGGCGCCCTTCAGTACTTGACTATTACGCGTCCAGATATTGCCTATGTTGTCAATTCTGTCAGTCAATTCTTGCCCCTACTGCAGATCACTTTCTTGCTGTCAAACGTATTCTTCGCTATGTCAAAGGAACACTCCACTTTGGTCTTGCCTTTCGTCCATCCACTGTTCCTAGTACGCTAGTCGCTTATTCGGATGCTGACTGGGCTGGTTGTCCCGATACTCGTCGTTCTACATCTGGCTATTCTATTTATCTTGGTAACAATCACGTTTCTTGGAGTGCCAAAAATGAACCTACTGTCTCACGCTCTAACTGTGAATCTAAGTATCGTGCTCTTGCTACAGCTACTGCTGAACTTCTTTGGGTTACGCATCTTTTGCATGACCTCAAGGTCCCTATTTCACAGCAGCCCTTACTCTTATGTGACAACAAAAGTGCTATTTATTTATTTTTTTATTTTTTTTATCTCTAATCCCATTTCTCACAAGCGGGCCAAACATGTTGAACTAGATTATCATTTCCTTCGAGAACTTGTTATCGCTAGCAAACTTCGCACACAATATGTACCCTCTCATCTCCAAGTTGCTGACATTTTCACAAAAAAGTATTTCTCGACCTCTCTTTGAATTTTTCAGATTTAAGCTTCACGTTCATTCAAATCCGACGCTCAGCTTGCGGGGGGTGTTAAGGATAGTTGACCGTTCATAAGGCAAATATCTAGATATTTGCCTTACATTAGGGCTTACCATATTTGCCCTTTTATTAAAGGCAAATATATTGTATTCATTTATTATTCTTTCCTTTTATTGCTATTTCCATATTATTTGTAATTTACCATATTTCTGTATTCTGTAAATGATTATAAATAAGAGAACTCTCACCATCATTTAGGCGTGGTGGATTCAGCAAACATTTACAGTACAAGATTTTCAATCTTTCTGGTCTTTGACTTTGGTAGCTTGATGTGCTTACACGGTGAAAGACCGACATTCTAGGTCGAGGAATTTCTCATAAAGTTTTGGTGGAACAAAATGATGATTACTAGTCTGGAAGGTTTGCTCGCGAACTTTTCATTAGGAACATAAAGTTACCCTAATTTAAGAGTATGATACCATGTGTCAAGCAAAAAGTATTGGTACTAGAGTGGAAAGGGTATGAGAGATTTTGATGGCACCAATAGCTAACAACCTAGAAAGCTACGAGCAGAGGTTAAAGTGACACTGTACATGTTGCTAGCACCCTAGAGAACTACATTTTTCATTCTTAGGTGTCGTTGCAGTCTATTAGGTTTTTATGGGTGTTTAGGCAGTTTAAATCTCATCTCGCATTTTTAAGACACATAAGGTTAGCTCCTCAGGGCTAATCTAATCTATGGGTGCACTCAGGTCTAAACTTTTATTGTTGCTCATGATCATGGGGTCTAGGTGTTGATAAACCGCTCTAGTTGTAGGGCCTAATCTTAACTTGGTTCACTCGCACATGCTTATTAAAGAGATATTTCTATCGAACACCTAAAGTATGAAAACACATATTCTAAATATGACTTTGGTCATCTTGAAGTGTTGAGGAGATCTACTAGGTTTCTAAGATGGTTAGGTGGCTTAATGTAAATTTTTTATTTAAGGGTATTTTGTTCTAACTCCTTAGTCTTTCATAGTCTGAGAGCACTAGGGTCTAGAACCTCTAATCGTCTCTCATGATCCTAAGGTGCTTAATTTATTGGAGGTATCCTGACCTAGGATATCATCTAGCCAACCTAACTCTAGCACCCTAGTCTTATCTCTGTAGAGATTAACATGCTCTATAAGGAGAAAAAACAATCAACCATGTAGAGTTAGACAAACTATATCATGTCTTCATACAAGCTCAATAGAGAGATAACATCCATCGATCACCCATAGTGCATATCATAATAATTCATCCTCGAATATAACACAGGGGAAAGCGCATAAAACAACATCATCCTCAAAATCTCGACCTATGGACATTTCGGTAATTATCCACATCATCCATAGCTTACTCAACCAAATAACCCTATTTAAGTTCTACCATGCATAATCCCTTTCTAACTTGGCACAAAGCATAAAATTCATCATGCAACTCAAAATCTCAATTTAGGGGCATATCGATAATTTTTCATATCATACATACTATGCATTCTGATTCAAAATTACCGTTCTTAAGTCCTATACATCATATTCTAACCACCAAAGGTAAGGAATGCTCACATGTTAGGACATCCTAGCGATCCCTACCTGTATTGTTTGAAATGGTCTGAGTGGCTACTTTACATGGATGATGCTTAGCGTTGTAAGCTAGCTTTTCTACATGTTAGGAGCTCCAAAATTTCTAAAATTTCTCTCTAAATCCTAATTAAGTAAAGTTAGGGTTGTTATCAAAATGAAAACAAAAAATAATTAAGTCGAATAGGATAAAAAGTGGGCTTACACACTTGGGTCATGCGCTTACATGCGCCTTAGACGAGTCTTTATGCCCATTTCCATACACTTTCTAGGGTGGATACTCACGCCCTTTGCATAACATGGTGCATCTAGATAGGTCGCACTGTGTCAAGTTGGGTCAGATGAGGGGTTTGGTCTAGTGCAGTTAAAACGGGTCGAGATGGAGAAGGTCAGACACGTGTCGGGGCAGAGTATGTCGTGGACTTGGGTCCTCCTTTAATGTCGCAACGTGTGGCAGTCGAAAATGCCAATCGCATACTTCTGTCATTTGCTGACATGTATCTCATACCCAGATGCGCTCTATAGTTGGACGCTCAACACACGTAGCCTCTCTTTCTTTGACACGTAATAACTCTCCAAAATTAGAGTTATACCAACCCTTTTATGAATAATTTTGCATTTATACTCACTAATTTCTCAATAATTGCTCTATTTGTTCTAATTAGTAACCATGAAATAGTTAATTTGTGAATATAATAATAGGATCCATTTACATAAATCAAGCCTAACTATATATAGAATTGAATTATTTTATGGAAAGGTAAAATAATTATATTGAATCATGATGTAGTAAATTTGAAAACAACTCTACTGACGATTCTAGCCTCAAAATTATTGAGGATGACATAAAAATTTTAATCCAAATCAGCAAGTCACGTGGATTGTTGACTACCCAATTAAAAGCTACGGAGGTGGACGAACTACAAATAGAAAAAAAGAAACAATATAAAAGGGGAAAGGTTCCCAAAAAAAAAAGAAGCTACAAATGGAAAAGACTAAAAGACATAAGTGGAAAGGAAGAACACGGGGTGGTGCTGCTGTAGAAACGAGAAATGAAAAGAAAAGAAGAACCCCAATTCAACCGTTGATGAAAACATAAGGAAAAATAGCCTAAGAAAAATATACAAAGGCAAAGAGGTGGACAAGAGAGCTCCAAGGAGAAAAACTTCAGGCCAGCAACAACGTTTGACAATTCTCTAATCACTTCCTCTATTTACTTATTGTATTAATTTTATATGATTAAGATGTTGATTTTTGTTTAAATTAATTACTCGAGAGCTAAATCTTATAGGGAGGCAAAAAAGTTGTATGTAATTCAAGCATGATGATGGTGTGATTTTAGCTTCTTACAGAGCTGTTATTATTAATTTACATATTTATTTAGTTGGCAACTTCAACTACATAGTTACTCTCTTATTCGAAAGTGATATGAACCACGACCAATGAATTTCCATACCTCAAGGTCCAATTACAAAGACGAGAGCCAAGAAGCTATAACAAACCTTGTACACTTATATTCAAGGTATGGTGAGCTCATCAAAGGAAATTTTTGAAGACCTCCCTTATATGTTAGGCAAAGTTGAACTTCAAGAAAAAGATGTATTAAATGTAATTTAAGTTGCATTTAATGAATTCAGTTGAATTTAAATATTTGTTTATCATATTTAGACTGGTTTTTAATATAGGAGTTATTATATTGTAACCCACATATGTTACCATATTTCTCGTTAGCCAATTTAATTTGGGAGTTAATTATGTGTCTCATAGGTTAAGGTTGTAAAAACTTTATTATTATTTTTTATTTTTTTATTTCTTTGATTAGAGACATCACATTTTAGAATTAAAAAGAATAAAATTTTTATTTTAGGTTTGTTGAGAGCTAAGTTTTTTCTTTGCAAAATCTTGTGTTTAGAACTTATATGCTAGAGTCATTCAAGTGGTATTGATCAAATCTCCCGTGGAGTGATTCGAACCATGAGTTTAGAAATGGGTTTTCTTTACTCTTGATATTGATCATCAAGGTAATCCATTCCATACTTTCCCTTGGGTTGATTTCATATCATAGGTTCTCTATGGAATCGATAATTTGCTTATTGCCTACTTGTGACAGTGTATACTTGCACTTATTCTTATGATCTTCACACTATTTTATTATACATCTTCATAAGTAATCAAGTTTTGGGTGTCGCTGATGGGAAACCTAATTTAGTTATTTACTCGTAGATTATTATGAGTTGAGTAGAAAAGGAGTCATAGAAAGTTGATTTTTTTTGCTGCAGAATTTGGTATATGAACCCACCTACGAATTTAAAATTTATTTTTGACCCCGAAATAGAGAAAATCTTTAGGTGAAAGTTGAAGGAGCAAAGGTTGAGAATGTGGACAAAATATACAAAGAGACTTTTGAGCCCAACCAAATTAGAGTTTGAAAATAGCCGTGATGGCTAATCTAGAGAAAATCTTTGCTAATGCTATTTATTTAACAATGAGAGCATATGCACACCCAGTTGTGGAAGAGTTAGATCCGTGCATTATCCGTCTCTAAATGCAAGTTTAACTTTTGAGCTAAAATCCGTGATGTTTCAAATCATGTGAACCATTGGCCAATTTCATGAACTGCCATAAGAAGATCTCCACCTACCTCTAAAGTAATTTTTGGGAGTTAATGACTCATTTCAATTCTAAGAAGTGGATAAAAACGTAATTAGACTGAGTTTGTTCCCTCGTTCTTTGAGTGATGGTGCTAAATCATGGTTCAATTCCTTAGCACTAGGAGCAATTGATTCTTGGAATAGTTGAGTAGAGAATTTTATCAAATATTTTCCACACACTAGAAATGCACGGTTTAGAAACAAAATTGTTGCATTTCTATAGTTTGAAGATAAAACATTAAGTGAAGCATGGGAGAGATTCAAGGAGATGCTTAGAAAATGCCCTCACCCTGGACTATTCCATTATATCAGATTGAAGACTTTCTACAGTGGACTAAACATTTCTACTAAACAAGTGGTGGATGCTTCAACCAATGAAGCTATCTTGTCAAAGACATACAATACAATACAATGAAACTTTGAGATCCTAGAAAAAATAGCAATCAACAATTGTTAGTGGGCTGATGTGAAGAGCAATCTAGGAAAGAATACCCAATGGGTACTTGAAGTTATGCTTTGACCTCTATCAATGCTCAATAACTTCGTTGGCTAATATTCTACAGACTCTAACGTTGCGACTAAAGCACCGGTCGAAGTTGTAGTTGTAATGACTCAATCAATAGTTGGATCTTGTGTATATTGTGGAGAGGAACACACTTTTCATCAATGTCCAAGTAATCCAATTTCAATTTTTTATGTGGGAAAATCAAGATACTGAAGGCAACCAAAAGAATAACCCATTCTCAAACACGTAAAATTAAGGTGGAGAAACCATCCAAACTTCTAATGGAAGGGACAAAGCTCGTACAATCAACAAATGTCACTTAAGGTAAATTAACCTTCATGCTTTGGACTACAAAATCAAATGACATATAATTCTCAACAAGCCGATACCTAAGCAAAAGAACTAGTCAAACTCCGCATATACTAGAGTGATCGCTTGAGAGCCGTGCATATATCTTTTAAATGACTTTCATCTTTCAAGTAACGGTTTTTACCAATTTCTACTATTCTCCTTAATTTTATGTATTTGTTTGATCAAACTTCCAAAGTCTTAATTAATACTTCAACTAACAAGAAAAACAAGAAATGTTAAATCAAACTCAAATTCTAAATTAAACAAAAGGTAAAAGTATGGCCTTAACCCTTCTTTTACTCCTTATTGGACTTATTCTTTACCCAACAAATAGAGATACATACAAATATCAAAGGATGATGATGTCTTTTGAATACGTCCATATTTAGAAAATTATTAAATACCATGAATTCATATATTTGAAAAGATCAAAGGTGTCAATTAGTCAAATTCAAATAGATAAGATAAATTAGAACCTAACAAAAATAAAAACCAAACAAATATATTTTTTTAGAAATCAAAATAGGTAAAAAAAATTTGTTCTAATCCCAACAAGCATATTTTTGTATGTTCATAAACTCGACATGGAATTGATATTTTACTAGATCGTAATAAAATCTATGAAATAAATAATAAATAAGAGACATTTTAAAGAAATAAAAATGGGATAAATGCAAATGGAAGAGAGAGGGAAATAAAAAGAAAAAGAAATAAGCATGAAAACGATGGTTGTGAAAAAAAGGAATAGAAAAGGAAGGAAAGGTCAATGAAACAGGAGAATTAGCCGCTGGTTTTGGTGTATTCATGAATGCACACAGCCCACTGAATTCGCGAACAAACAAAGCACAAACCAACAACCTATTTTTGGGCCTTTTCTTTGTGCATATATAATGCATTAACAAACCATCCAATCACACACCAAATTTCTTCAACCATTTCTTCCAATGGCGCGTTGGGTGAAACCAGAGGTCATCCCCCCCCCCCCCAAAACTTCTATTTTTCTTTTCTTTCAATAATAATTCTTGTTTTTTCTTTTCTAAGTTCTCTTCCAATGTAAATGTTTCCCTAAATGGGTTAATTATATGATTTGAATATGGAAGGTTTATCCGCTAATGGCAGCCATGGGGTTTGTGACCACTTTGTGCGTGTTTCAACTTACCAGAAACATTTTGATCAATCCTGACGTCAGGTACTCTCTATTATTATTCGGGTGTGGAAACCTCTCCACGGGTAGAAGCCGTCTAAAACAATAATATCGGCTAGTTATTATCATTTGCTACTCAAAACAAATGGATTTTTTTAAAGGAATGTAATTTATTATTATTGGTAGGGTGAATAAAGAGCACCGTAGAATGGGAGTGTTGGAGAACGAAGAGGAAGGAGAGAAGTACGCAGAGCACAGCCTCCGGCGGTTCCTCCGGACACGGCCACCTGAAATCATGCCAGCTATTAATCGCTTTTTCTCTCAAGACAAATAATTTCAATCAACATTTTCCTTTTAATTCTTTTTTTATTTATTTATATTCTCTACTTTTTTATTTGTTTCTATGAATGTAAGATGGCTTTACCTTTACCGCACCACTTCGTTGTCTTAATGATGTTGGATAATAACACCAATACCTTTGTTCTTGTGGTTAAAGCTTTATTTAATCTTTGATATTATACAATGAATTTGAGAAAAAAGTGGTTTGGAGTGAAACAATGAAATGGTACTTACTTGACCCGACTAGAAATGCTATTTTATACATGTTCTAAAATTATAAAACAACGCAATCTCGTATAACTTTATTATAGTTTAAAAAAGTTTATCTAATGTCTTGAAATTAAACTTACCATCACAACAAAGATTAGTGTGGTTTCGAGGGACACCGCACAGTGTCACAATTGCACTTTTGATGGCAGCAGACTAGCAATTGTGCAACACTCACTTTCCAGCAACAGTCACCTACGGCCAAGCGACGTATGCTCAAACCTCTGGCCCCGATTCAAGACGAAAGTTCTAGAAAACGAGAGTAGAGAGATTTCAAAGGAGAGTTTTGAAAGCAAGATTTGAGAGATTGAAATTGGTGTTATATGTGATGCAAGCAAAAAGGCTATTAAGGGGAGGCGTACTTTGTTCGATTTCCTGTTAGATAAAGGGGAAGCGTACTTTGTTCGAGGGGAGGCGTTGGTGGATGAAAGTCCTACATCGTCTAATTTAGAGAATGATCATGGATTTATAATCAAAGAATAGTGTCTCCATTGATACGAAGCTTTTTGGAAATGATATTGAATATATTAAATAAGTATCCGATGAATAATACATACATTTATGAAATTCTACAAAATTAAAGGGATTCATACGTCATAAAATGGATGTTAAAAGAAAAAAAAAAACCAGCCTTTTAAAGTTAATTTCTTTTTAACATCCAAGTCATAAATTAATTCTTACTTATTACAAAGAAATATTTAGATAAGTTCAATTTATTTATCCTTGAGCTAATCCTAAATTTGTTAAGGATAAGAATAAAGTCCATTTCTTACTAATAGATAAGTATTAGAAAAATCCTTTACTTAATTGTTAAATTACATGGAATAACAAAAATTGGACTAATTATTATTTTGACAATGACAACTATTTCAAACAACATTAAAGAACTTTAAGAGCATAGATTCAAAAATGAAATGGCCCGATTTGTAAATATACTCAAGTACGTGATTGGGATATTACAATTGTTTTCCTGTCAATCATTAATGGATAATTAAAGGACATATCAGCCTGACAGGAAGAATTGGTGAAGGTGACTCTTTCCCTCTCCTGTCTTTTTCTGATATGCGCAAAAGGTGTTTCTACGTTGCTAAATCATGCCCATTACCATGCCACCTTCCTTTCTGACGTGCACGCTTATGGGACCCTTCATTACTCTGCCAAGTCCAAGCATTTCGTGTCTTCTATCTGCGGATGATGGCTGTCTTTTCTTTTAAGGGTGATTCGTGTGTGTGTTTCCTAATATTGCCATGGATCACCAAGAGTAATTGCAATCCATTCATGGAACTATTTCAATATTTCGACTCTAATATAGAAGTGAGGTCTTTTGACTTATCGAGTCACTACAACGGCTCCATTGCATCTATTTTTAGCGATTCAGAGCCATTTATTGAACCCATATTCTGACGGCTCTATTTTGACTTCTCGACTAATCCGACTTGGATTTGATATGTTTGAATCATTTTCTACGATTTTCGACAATTTGGGAGTTGTCTATGACATTTTTGGAGGTGTTTGAGGTCAATGTAGCTTCTGTTTAACAAATTTAGATTATTTAGATTTTATGTAATTAGATGAGTCAATTTATATAATAGAATTCTATTTTATGATTGTATTGCTTCTTAGGTAAAATTAGATTTCAAGGGGCAGTTTTAAGCTAATATCGAGTGACTTTAGTGTTGGCTTGGTTGGATGACTTGTATGTTGTATGAATGACTTGTATCTAGTGGCCTTTGTACATGTGATGATGTTATGTGAAAACTTATACTATGATATAAGTTATGTTGTGATACATGTGATGTTATGTTAAAAGTTATACCATGATATGATTTTGCTATAATATGAAACTATGTTGGGATATCAACATTTTATGATGCATGAACTTTCATATATCACGCTCTAAACATGTTAACATAGTTCACTCTATGCCTATAAAATACTGGTAAGTCATGTATGTTAATCTTGAATGATATGACAAGTATTATGTTTGTATGTCTCATAAGAATCCAATGTCATAAAAATACGGGAGGTATAAGTTGCATCGTAAGAATATGTCATGACTAAAAGTTACGAGGACCTGATGCATTTTGTATGCCACATGCATCAGAATACTTCCCCATAAAGATCAATACAAACGCGTACTTTACAATATTTGTGTACCAACATGATATTGTGCGGGCTTCTTTCTCTCTGTAGCTCCATCAGTGTGAGTATGCACCAATCAAAGTCCAAACCCAAGGGATACATATACGAACTTGCTTAGTCGATCCCTGTGCATGTGTATAGACGGTGTATAGAAAAGTACGACACATTCTATTTCAATCATACTTGTCACGATCCTATTTTCAAAGCTTCAAATCTCAGATCGTGACTTAAACATGAAAGTGAAATCAAATAAAAGAAAAAGTGAAACAAAATAATGGATGAAAATTTGATACAATTAAAATTGAAATAAAGATAAGAACACCAATATTAAATGCAAAATAAAGTCCAGTTATAAAACGGTGTTATTCAAATTTATTACAAAAGGAGAAAAATGATATGAATATAATAACAAAACGAAATAGAAAAGACTCAGACTCAAAAGGAATTGATGCTTCAAAACCGCCCCTTTAGAGTTGCATAGCTCTGGAAGGTTGTGAAGACCTAATTTTATTTTTTTAGAAAAGAAATAGACTATTTTAAGTATAAGTTCATATATACTATTATTATATTGAAGTATTAATGTATTATTTATACTGATATAGTTTAAAGACAAAATAAGAATTGAACTAAAAAAGAACAACTCAAAATATACTAAGTTTAAAAATGAAGATTCGTCTATGGCCCTCGCTCTAAGTCTGCTCTCGTCCTCGCTACAAAAGAAGTAAAAATTCATTAAGTATCCTATTCATAGGCTCTTGATTGCAACCTTAAGCTAAGATGTTAACTCTTATTTGATTTTCATGTGCTTGGCACTTAGAGTTCATCTTATTACATGTCACTTGCTCATCCTCAAAACTTCTCCTAAAATGTCCCTTAATTTTCTCCATATGAACCCATGACTTGTACCATTGTAATTAGTAAATTCTGGTGCAGGGCATCTCATCTAGGTGAGGGAAATTGGAAACTCTTCATAACATCCTGTTCGTGATATATAGTGTAAGGCATCCCACCTAAAAGAGGAATAGAGTTTTGTAGCACATAGCACACCACATGACGAGAGATAACAGACACTTTTAGGCATGAATCCTAGCAACTTATTAACCATATGAGTATGATATCCAAATGAATCTAGTTATATTCTTGGCACATGGTTTATTAATGAACCTAGACTTGTATATTAGACCATGAGGTAGTGTTACAATTTATTAGATTTAACTTAGATTACACATTAGAGGTAACCTAACATGATTTCATGGACGTGAAAACTTACTAGTACCTTGGTAACTTCATTTGAAGGTTATGCATAAAGTTTCACATTACTTTAAGTGCCTTAAAGGCCATTAAAACGGGAGTTATTATGTTAAAAGGTATTATGATCACTTTACATTTTTTTTTTCTTGGTTTACCAACTTACGCATGTCCAATGGCTACAAAATTTCATTGTTGACTTTAACACGCCATAATATGCCCCGTATTAAAATTTTATAGGTAGCAAAGTTCATTAGGGGTCAATTTAATGTCACTTAATTCCCAAGCAAAATGTCTATTTTAGGCCCTTAACACATGGTTTTTAATGTTTTTAATTCATGGATCACTAATTCATACTTGACTTAGGATATATATTGTCTTCCAAGCCATTCCTATAAGTATTTTTTTAAGAAAAGTTCAAGATGGCTACTTACCTCTTGTCTGGTGTTCGAGACCTCATTTCTCGATCTTCTGGTATTCGATTTTCTCCAATTTTTCTTTGGCAGCTTCCTTAGTGTGTCTAGTTTCTTTTCATAGACTAGAGCATATGTTATCAGCTTCCAATGTTGATAGAAAACACAATTTTTCATCGGAACAAACCCAGAGAATTTTGTTATTAGGCTGGGTTGTCTAGGCACTCTTAGGTCACGCTTCGTTCAACAGAAATCCTCCTTAAACTTCTCTCAAGCTAGAGGAATTAATTTGAAAGGACGACCTGGCTAGGAAAAGGCTGATTTTGGGATTTCTTCTTCGGTTTGCAACTCAACCCAGAACGTGGGGTTGAATTGCTTCTAGCTAGCTTGATTCGGGGCGAATTACTCATCGACTCCAAATATTGAATTTCTTTAATTACGCACTTTTTCAGGATTAATTCTCTTTGCGGTCTTCCACAAAAACAATCCTTGGATGTGTGAAGCCCAATTAGGATAGGTCTCACTTGGTGAATTCGTCTGTAGCCTCGAATTTGATATCAAGCTCTTCTTCGAACTCCTTCGATGGTGGATAGGATTGGGAGAATGGGTTTGAGGCATTTTCGCGTTTCCCTTCTTCACTAAATTTGTGGGTAATCTTGTTTAGAAGTTGTAGGATCAAGGTTGGAAAAAAATAATGGACAGTAGTTCTCGAATTTGAGTGGAACTCGAGAACTCAATACCTAGAAATGGAAGGCTTATAACTCTCGACTGAAGACTCGATAACGCTTAGGGAGGATCCACCGCCATTGAAATGTCCAGAATCGCCATAATTTCATCCTTGATCTTTTTAGATCTTGCACTGGAAAAACCTACTCCAATCAAAGCCTTGTCGACCTTTGTTTCAAATTCCAACCGTTTGATGGAATGACTTGTGAACGTTCTAGATTGTGCCCAAATTTAGAGGAGATCCGATGATTGGATTTGAGATACGGTAGATTTATGCATAAGGATATTGTGGATATCTGATTTTGGTAAGAAGGAAGATTTTCGTAATTATCCATGTTTTCATGGGCAATTTGGTAATCTGGCTATTTCTAAATATTTTAATATTTTTTTTTTTTTCAAAAAATCCATAATTATTCTAAACATTCTTTACCCCTTCTGGATCATTTTTTCCTTCTGGCACACATTAAATTTTTCCTCTATAAGAAATTAAAAACTCGGAAAGTATTGTAATAATTGGAAAAAGTTCTATTTTCCCATGTTTTTCCAACTTTCCTTTGTTATTTACATTCAAAACCTTACAACTCTGGGTGGACAACATACTTTGCCCTATTTTGGAAGCTTTATTGTTCTTGGATATTACAAACTATCCTCCATCTCAACCGGTCGCTTGTGAAAATCTAAAAAGGAAATGAGAAAGGGGTGAGTATATAAATATACCTAGTAAGCAATCTTGTTCTAGACTCTCATCGCATCCATGATCTAATAGGTGATCACGGGCTTTACACTAGGCTTTAGGTTATTGCTCTTGTTGTGCACAGTCCTAGGTAGCTAGTTTTACCTACGCAACAATAACCAGTATCTAAAGATGAGGCACTATCTTCATAAATTCTATACTAGGTGAGGACAATATGGTGAGTGCTTCTATGGTCATCAACATTGGAGGTTAGCGGGTGAACACATCCCATAGGCCATGAATTCACCCAAAGTTGGGCAGAGCTACCTCTTGATATGTGTCAACTCCACTGGCTACCCATATGATTAAAGTCATCCCATAAAATGGATCCTCTGTGCAGGGTAACCACTGATTAACCGCATGATCAACGCCCTACCACAAGATGGATCCACTGTGCAAGGGTAATCCATTGACTACCCGCATGATCACTGCCCTACCACAAGACGAATCTACCGTGCAGGGTATCCACCACACCATCGAGTCACACATCCCTAACTAGCCTCATGTCTAGCTCAATGATATTGTACTAGAGTGGAAAGAGAGGTGGAAGGTCCTTCGACACTACACTGGTTATTATCAGCTTAGAAAGCTACCTTTTCATTCTTAGATGTCAAGTAGGTGTGAGATCTCATATCGGTTGGAGAGGGAAACAAAAAATTCCTTATAAGAGTGTGGAAACCTTTACTTAGTAAATGCGTTTTAAAAACCTTGAGAGGAAACTCGAAAGGGAAAACTCAAAGAGGAAAATATTTGCTAGTGGTGGACTTGGGCTGTTACAAATGGTATCAAAGCCAGACACTGGGTGGTTTGCCAGCGAGGACCCTGAGCCTTCATAGGGGTGGATTAGGAGATCCCATGTTGGTTGGAGAGGGAAATGGAGCATTACTTGTAAGGTGTTGAAATCTCTCTCTAGTAGACGTGTTTTAAAAACCTTGACGGAATTCCAAAAGAGGACAATATCTACAAGCGATGGATTTAGGATGTTATAAATGGTATTAAAGTCAGACATCGGGCGGTATGCCAGCGAGGATGCTAATTCCCCATCGGGGTGGATTGTGGATCCCATATTGGTTGAAGAAGGGATCGAAATATTCCTTATAAGGGGGTGAAAACCTCTCTCTATTGGACACATTTTAAAATCTTTCGGGGAAGCCCGAAAAGAAAACTCCAAAAAAGACAATATCTATTAGCGGTGGGTTTAGACTATTACAGATCATGATAAAATCTATTTTCTTGGGAAATGACTACTATATAAATATAAATTTTGTTGAGTATTGTTACATCAAAAAAAATTTGTAGCTCAAGTAAATGGATGTAATATAGAGATCTAGTTTTATGCAAGGAAAATGTAGTGTGCAAGCTTAATGGAAGCTTGTATAGACACCAATGGACTGACCAACAAAGAAAAATGTGACTCAGCCAACAACATAAAATGACGAAGATGACTAAGAGTAGTAGCTGCACCAACAAAAAGGAAGTGTCCATCTCCAAATCCACTTTCATTGACGTGAATGGAACATGTTACTTTAATTCCTATGCTTATTGTTTGTTTATTTTCTTGTTCTGTTATTACAAAATTTCTGCTATGTTTAGAAAAAGTATGCTTAGTTGGGTAGTGAGAGTGAGGGGTAGAGGAAAAAGAAAATCTACTAAAAGTACAATAACAACGATAAGCTTTGGATTATGAATACTTAGAATGTGGTACCTTGCTCGTTGTCTAGTAGTATCTTGTTTGTTATCAAATATGTTATTTGTTACTACTAACACGTATATACTTGAATTAGTAGTAACCAGAAAGATATTTGTCAAATGTCTTGTTAGAGAAACTTATATAACTTGTATATGCGGAGAGTTCTATTTCATTTTCAAGGTTAAGAAATTGAGATCTCCAAACAACTTAGAGAGAATTCATAATCAATTACAAAACTCTTTTAAGTTTTAAAAGTCTCCTTGAAGATTAAAAAAAGGAAAAACAATTGAGATTTTAACTTTACAAATACTCACTACAATTTATCGTTCGAGTGAAGTACACTTCTAAGAGAGATGTACATACTTCAACAAATTAACATTCTAAACGTTTCTACGATATTCAATAGATAAATACATTTTGTTTGAAGTTTAAATCTTGTTATTGTTTGTTGAACTTTGATTTTATTATTGAACTTTGATTTTATTATAAAATCTTAATAGTTAAAATTATTGGTGTTAAACAATTTAAATTCTAACAACCAAATCCAACGTTAGACTCAATCAATTAATATATAAATTGATGGGAAAATCAATACATACATTCTATTAATAAATAGAAGGAAAGAGACCTAAATTATAATAAATTTTTGAAATAAAAAAGTCGTATAAATTCAATATATAGATTCAAGGATAGCCCACAATGAATTTTTGAACCACCAAACGCACATCAATTCAATTTAAGTAATGTGTACGTTGAACAATTGACTTGCAATAAATATAAATTAAATTAGAGTGAGTGTATATGCCAAGTTTAGTCCATTCCATCTTATTGATGATTAATTAAACTTCGACCCTCTAGTTGGTTTCAAAACAAATTTCCCTTGTACATCTCTTTCAAATTTAGTTTCTATGGAAAATAAATAAGAATTCTCTTTCTTTAGAATTCTCAATAACTTCTAAGCTTACATGGCTTTTGAGCTTACATGACTTTTGAGTTAGGACGACAAAATTCTAGAGAATTTTTGTCTTTGAAAGTTGACTATTCTTGAAAGAGCTCGGGTAGAAGCTCCTCATGTCCTCCTCACTTTTTCAGGTCGCTTCATTGTCTCTATGGTTACCCCACTGAACCTTGACTAGAGAGATTGCCTTGTTTCACAACTCTTGACATCACTTGCTACAATCCTGATCGAGATTTTTTCATAAGACAGATCGTCCAAAAATGGGAGCGCCTCATGTTTATGACGTGAGTAGGGTTCGAGGTGTACTTTCAAAGTATAGAAACATGGAACATGTTGTGCACAGCAGCGAGGGTTGGTGATAGCGCTAACATGTACGCCATCGGTTCTATCCTCTCGAGGATCTCGAAGAGACTTATCAACCTCGAACTCGACTTACCCTGATAAGATAAGGAATCAACTACAAGGGGAATAAGATTCGAATTACCTTGTTGATCGAATATCTCAAGGCAAGAACATTGTTTGAGATTCGAATCACTCCAGAAGCAAAGATCGATCATGTCTCGCTTCAATGATTCTTGTTGATCAAATATCTCAACGCAAGAACACTTGATTGAAATTCGAATCACTCCACAAGCAAGATTGATCATGTCGAGCTTGAATGATTCTACATGCAACCTAAACTACATAGAGTTGCAAAGAAACTTAGCCATTGGCTAAAAAAAGCACAAATGCTCATTTTACTATATTTTCTAAGTCTACCTTACAAATACAACATATATGGCTTTATATAGCCTCAAAAAGAAACTATTAAAGGCATTCCAAAAGTTGTAACATTCATACTTAATGAACATAATTAGCCATTATGTAAATGTAACCTAAAGTAAATGAAATGTCTTAAAATACAATAACTCTAAATTACTCTAAATTGTAACCCACCCAAAATTTATAACCATCAAATTTCATTCCTCTTCAATGTGACATGAATTGCAACCTCTTTTGATAATTTTGACAACATTTTCTTCACATCTTCATTGAAATATATTGTATGAATGATGTCTCTTGGTTCATATCATACCCTTTTTCTCGAATACCCCTCTCACAAGTGCCACCTTCAAACTCGAGGCTCTTCTTGCGAGAGTTTGCATAACTCTTTTGCGGGTTTTGTGCAATCAGTATCCTATGTTAAATCTTCTACACTACTGTGTTAGTACCTGGACCAATTTTAGCCCCATGAGATATTGCAGACCTACGTCTTCTAAGAAAATCGGTATCTGATACCTTCACCCATACAAAGCCTCAAATGGAGCCACTACATATTCGCTTGTTAGCTCTTATTATGGGCGAACTTCATAATGGGTAGCTACTTGTTCTAGCAACCTACGAAATCCATTATACATGCCCAGTGCATGACCTATAAGGCATGATTCGACCTTTTTGTTTGCCTATTAGTCTGGGAGTGGAAAGTTGCACTAATCTGAAGTTGCGCACGTAGTGTTTCTGTATGAACTGAGGAAGCCTAGGCTATCTTCGCCCTTGAAACCCGCAATGAAACGGTCCATCATCATCTCTATTCTTACCAACTCTAGCGCAAACCTCGACAGTCTATCTAGCACTTGCTCGTATCTCTTCGATCGTCTTCTCGTCCTATTTCTTTTCAAGGAACGTTACCTAACTCTTGAGTTTGGCTATGACTAGGTAATACTTCATTAGGTAGCCATTATTGAAGTAGAACTACGTTTATACTCATTCCTCGATATCGAGTATTTTTAGGGTGCTCTTCTATTAAAAGTATGTGACGCCTCTGTGCATATGTATGGCACAATGTACTTGATACTCTCTTGGGCAATCTAAATATTGAGAGGTCGTCTCTATAACCTCCAACCATGCTTCTACTGCCACTAAATCAACTCTGCAATCCCTTACTCGATACCTTGTAATCCTAGTGAGCCAATTTCCTGCAGCTAGAATTCGCACTTCAAGCACTTGGCCTACCTTCAAATGTTTGTTTGTTGTGAACACACAAATTAACTCAAGTGAAACTCTGAAATCAATTACACTGTAAAACAAAAAAACTTGGATGGCTTTTATATGCCTTACAAACTAATGAATTTAGCAAAGATAAATATAGCAAACTCCAAAATTAAAGAAATTAATAGCCCACTAAATGATTTTAGTGGTTCTAGCATCCCTAAACAAATGGACATCCTATAAAAAAAAAAAAAATTATAAACTAACCATTTCCACTCTCATGAAATGGTGTAGGACTATCTTTAACAATTTCTCCCCTAGAACGACTGTAGGGATGCTTTCAGTACTACATATATCCATTGACTCCCATAGTTTTATGAACGCATCCATCTTGAGTGGTTTTGTCATAATATCTGCAACTTGTTCTTGTGTGACACGATGCTTCAGCTCAATAACTCCATCTTTGGTCAAATCATGCAAAAAATGAAACCTCACATCAATATGTTTGCTACGTCCATGCTTGATTGGATTCTTGGAGAGCTTAGTGGTGGAACTGTTATCACATAACATAGTGATACGCTTGTCTTGAAATTGACCAATTTTTTCCAAAACTCTCCTCATCCACATTCCTTGACAAGCACCAGAAGCAGCTGCCACAAATTATGCTTTAGTAATGGACAAAGTAACTGTAAGTTGTTTTTTTGGAGGACCAAGACACAACTCATCACTGAGTAAAAACACATAACCAAAAGTGCTCATTCTGTCATCTATATCTCTTGCATAATCATTGTCAGTATATACTATCAACTCTCCATTACCCCTTTTTCGATAAAGAACTCCCAAATCTACAGTACCTTTTAAGTATCTCAACACCCTTTTTACAGCTTGCAAATGCAACTCAGTTGAACTTGCCATAAATATGCTAAAGAGAGACACTACATACGTTAAATCCGGCCTTGTTGTAGTTAGATACATAAGACTTCAAATCAATTGTTTATACATGGTAGCATTGACCTTGGCTCCTTCTTCATCCTTTGTCAGTCTAAACCCAGGAACAACAGGGTTTTTCAAACTATAATCTTTTTCCATCCCAACCTTCTCCAAAACTTCTTTTTGCATACTTTCTATAACTAATATAAAATTTCTTCAAGATTTTGTAAAATCTCTACACCGAGAAGATATTTCATTTTTCCCAAATCAGTCATCTCATATTCAAGTTTCATAGAATTCTTGAACTTAACAAACAAGCTCTCATCAATACCAGTAAGAATTAGATCGTCAACATATAGACTAACAATCAAAATTTGATCTCCATCTCCTGTTTGATGGATAAAGTATGGTCACAGTTGCACATTTCAAATTCTTCTTTGATAAAACGTGCTTCAATTCGATTGTACCATGCACGTGGGGCTTGTTTTAGGTCATACAATGTCGTCTTAATTTGTATACCTTGTATTTTTAACCATTTTTCTCATAACCTTGTGGTTGCTCAACAAACACTACTTCCTTTAACTCTTCATATAAGAAAGCACTTTTCATGTCCAGTTGATACACATTCCAACTATTTCGAGCTGCTAAAACAATTATCATTCCAATAGTAACTCACGTAGCCACAGGTGCAAATACCTCGGTATAATCTACACCATGTTGTTGTGCATACCCTTTTGCTACCAACCTAGCCTTATATTTGTCAAATTCGCCATTTTCGTTGAGTTTGGTTTTGAAAATCCTCTTTACTCCAATCTTCTTCATTCCTTTAGGCAAATCTATTAACTCTCAAGTCTCATTTCATTTGATGGCTTCTATCTCCAAGTCCATTGCAACTCTTCATTTTGAACTTTGAACAGCTTCTTCAAAGGTAATCAGATCTATAGTTGAGGTTAATAGAACTAAATTGTTGTGTTCAGCTTCTTTAGAAAATTCTCCCCCGCTCATATAATCTTCCATCCATAATAGTGCTCTTTTGTTCCCCACTTCTAGTGTACTTTCTCCATATGTTGAAGAATTTGATTCAGATAGCTCGCTGGAAAATATACAACTTCCCCTTCTTCTTCTGCTACCATCTCCTCTTCAGATTCTTCCTCACTTTGGTTATGTTCGCTTCCTTCAATATTACTATCTTCCATTCGAGGGTATCAATTCTAGCTTCTTCATTACTTTTTCCTCAATTTCAACACTTATCAACACTTATTTTCTTCAAAAATCATTTCTCTGCTTACAACTATCTTCTTGGACATTGGATCATAGAGTTTATATGCTTTAGACTCTTCTAAACCCTAGCAGCACACATTGAAAACTTTTATCATTTAACTTCTTTCTCTTACTGTCTGATACATGAACATGGCCAATGCATCCAAAATCTCGAAAATAATCAACATTAGGTTTTACAACACTCCAAGCCTTCTCAGGAGTCATATTTTTCACTACCATTATATTGAGCATGTGCACTATCCAGTTTACTGCTTTTGGCCATAAATTCTTTGAAACTTGCTGATAGTATACTTCTAACCATGTTCATGATTGTTCTGTTCTTGCACTCAGCAACACCATTTTGTTGGGGAGTGTAGGCTACAGTAAGTTGTCTACTAATGCCCTTAGTTTTGTAAAAAGTATTGAACTCATGAGAGGTGAACTCTGCACCCCTATCTGTGCATAGACAACAAATAACATCTCCAATCTCTTTCTCAACAAGATTTTTGTAATTCTTAAAGATAGTAAAGACTTCATATCTTTCAGTAAGAAAATATATTCACACCCTACGGCTGTAATCATCAATAAAACTTATGAAATATCTCTTTTTACTGTTGGAAAGATGTTTGATGGGTCCCCAGATGTCTGCATGTACCAATTGCAACCTTTGTGTTGCTCTCCATAAACTTCTCTTTGGAATGCATCCCTATGTTGTTTCCCCACCATGCAATCAGTGCATATTTTAGACGATGCTTTCAATTGGGGTAACCCTCTCACTATTTGCTTATGTTGCAATGTTCTCAAACCCTTGAAATCTAGATGCATGTGTGCGGTGCCAAAGATAGTGTTGTCTTCTATAATTGTTTGGAAACAAGTGGCAGTTTGTGGCATGATTCTTGCCAATAATATGAACATCCTGTTTGAAAACGTTGTTGTTTGCATAGTAAGCCCCTTCTTGGGATGATAGATTTTGCATTTTCCATGTTGTATCAAAATATATACACCTATTTCTTGCAATTGTTCAAGACTTAATAGGTTATTTTTCAACTCAGGTATGTAAAAAACATTACTGATTACCTGAGTGACTCTAGCAATTTGCAAACTAATGTTACCTTTTCCCAACACCGCCATCTTGAAATTATTTCCAAGCTTCACAATTGTCGGAATTCCTCATCAAGATTTGAGAACCATTCCTTGTTTGCACACATATGATTGCTACACACCGAATCAAGGAACCAAACATCTTCTCTCCTTGATTGATTGAGCTCCACATATGACATCAGCAACATTTCTTCTTCCTCCTTAAGCTCAGCATAATTTGCTTCCTTCTCCGATTGAGGACACTCATATTTAAAGTGTCCTAACTGATGACACTTGTAATACTCAACTGTAGTTTTATTGAATGGATGTCTACCTCTTCCTCTTACTCTACCTCTTCCTTAAAAAGCTTGATGAGCTCGATCACCTCCTTCTCCACCGATTCTATTATCGTATGTCACCTTTTGTGCTTGTTCATCACCTACACGTCCGTTCAGTCTTTGCTCGTGTCCAACAAGCTGCTTTGCAATTCATCAATGGTTAAAGTGTCTAATTTGTTAGACTCTTCAATCGAACATATAACATAGTCAAATCTTGAGGTCATTGATTAAAAATATGCATTAATACTTTCGCCCTCTTTCATCCGTAGGACTTCAAACTCCTTACTAAGAGTTTGGAGTTGTGCTCTTTTGACTCCTGTAGATCCCTCGTACTTCTGTTTCATAGAGTCCAAAATTTATTTGGCAATATCTCTATTAAGGATTGTTTCCATAATAGTTCGATCAATAACTTGGAACAAATAATTTTTGACCTTCAAGTCTTTCAGCTTGTGATCTGTATTTTTTTTTTTTATTATTATTATTATTATTATTATTTTGATTCAGTCATCTCCACTCCTTTTGCTGCGGCAGGGATTCTGGTCTCCACGAAAGACCAATATTCTTTTGAGCAGATAAATTTTCCATGAGCATAGACCAATGTTCATACTGGTGATCAAACTTAGGAATTGCCGGTTGAATGAAATTGGTTTCAGCGGGCTTATTTTGAATTTCTTACAGGTCACTTTTCTCTTAAGAAAAAAAACCGCAGTTTCTTTTCTCACAATCAAGCCTTGCAACGTGGCACTATACCAAATGTTGTGAACACACACAAACTAACTCAAAATGAACTCTAAAATCAATTGATAGAAAAACAAAAGAACTTGTTGGCATTCATAGGGCTTACATAACAAAGATAAAAATAGCAAACTCCAAAAATAAGGAAATTAACCCCTCACTAAATGATTGAGTGGTCCTAACATCCCTAGTGAAATGGACATCCCTAAATGATAAATGGTTTAAGCTAACCATTTCAACCAACGGTCTAATATGACCATCGTTATCAGTGTTCCCCATACACTAACTCCCTCTTGGTGTACACTGGTGTATCATTAAAGATGACAATAATGATTGTATCGAGAAAGTTTTATAAACGCTATGTTCGCTAATCCTTAAATTTTGTAGGGTATTTATCAGGTCAAAGGACATACATAATATAACGCCTTCTGAAAGCAGACTTTAGTATGCCCTTCTTTCTAACCCCATTTGAATGTAACCCGACCTTATCAAGACCCTTATGATCCTTAATATCTCATCGAAGATAGCCCTATAGCTGCTTCTCATGTGGCGAACTTAGGCCTAGCATGATGTCGTGTCACATAGCTTGTTTGAGCACTAATACTCATTTAAGTTAAGCACGAGCTATTTATGAGTAAGTAATCCTTACATAAGTCCTCTGTAATCACCTAGGCTAGCTCTTGTAAATTCTTATGGTTGACCTAGTCATGCCTCCTATTGTAGTGATGGGACTGAACTAACTTTTCAGAGAGTGGCAAACTTTTATGTCCTTTAGACTTAGTCAGGTTGCATTGGCACAAAAGTGAATGACCAGTATTCTAGGTTGAGACACTACCTCATATAATTTGATAGAACAATAGAACCTCTACTATTTTAAACATCATTTATGAAAGGTAAACAGGTAATTCTAGGTTGAGGCACTACCTCATATAATTTGATAGAACAATAGAACCTCTACTATTTTAAACATCATTTATGAAAGGTAAACAGGTAGGTCCTTCCATAAGACTATAGTGTCACTCTGAGTCTAGGAGAGCAACGTTATGTGTTTACCAGCAACTAAGTTACCTGTGTGATTCCTCTCCCCTGTTAAAGACAAGTTTACAATTGCAGAGGTCTCTATGCTCTAAACTTTCTAATAAATCTTTTAAACTTTTGATTTTATATCTAATAAGTCATTGAACTCTAAATTTTGTATATAATAAATTATTGAAGTTTTGATTTTGTATCCGATAGATGTTCATTTATTTATTTTTATTTTTATTTTTATGTATAATAGATAGGTAAACTTAACAGTGGTACATATTTCTACAAAAGTATCAATTTAGTCAAAGAAGGATTAAGACTAACCCACTAAATAAAAAATCAAAGTTATAACTTTTAGCTTTAATTATTTTATGCTGTTCTACACTTAAAAATGCTCATTTCATCATCATCATTCATATTCATTATTTTGCTATATAAATATACAAAAGGTTTAATACAATATCTACTCCTCAAAAGTGTGAATAGATGTAAAAAAAATTATCTACTCAAGTAAATAATAAGAGTTAAAATGAAAAATAGAATTGGAATCAGTTCAATCTTGATTGATATTCACGTTGAAATATGATATAAGCTACCAACTAATACCTAAAAATAAGAAAAACATAAACAAATTAAATCTTGGGAATAAAATTAAATAGAGTACCAATCAAATCATAAAAGAAAAAAAAAATTAAAATATTAAAATATATTTCATAATTAATATATATTTCAAATATTAACTTATTAGGAATATCTTAACTAATTCAAACTAGCAATAAGATGATACGGTAGAATTCACCTCGGCATAAAATATGAGGACTATTAAAACTTAATGTTTTTTTTATGATTTAACAGGTGATAACTAGGGTGGTTGGCAGGCAGGCGGACAAAAACCAAGGAGAGGATTCCCTATCTCGTCCTCACGAGGATATTCGGTTTCCATCCTCGCTTCTCTTCTCATCAATTATAGATGAAGATTCTTCATTTGCATAATAGGTCTTCGTAAAATTTAGTCCCTATTCGAATAGTGCACTTTAGAAAAAAGAACATAGCAGTGTTACGTGAACAATACCAATCAGAATATTATATAATTACGATATAAACAATATATTTTGATAAAAAAAAAAATATTACTAAAAGTAATTATAGGGTATGAATGCTTTCTTCTCGTTTCCTAACCCGAGATTCAAAAGATGATTTCTAATTTGACTCATATTCAATTAAATTAAGATATCCTCTAATACCATTAAGTCAAAGACGGGACTCACATGTAATTTTGTCAATTTATTAAAAAAAAAAACTTATATTTATATCTTTTTTTTTTTAAATTGATTGAGAGTTGAAATGGAGAACTATTTTATATTTATTCATTTGAAGTTCTTCCATTATCATTGTGTGGTTGATATAGCTTGCATATAAGGCCAAGAATGGATCTAAGAGCTTTAAATTTCTTCAAAAATTATTGGGAGGAGCTGAGGCTTAACCTACAAATACTCTTTTTTACTTTTTTTGGTCAACTCAATGAAATGGGTCATCCTCTTTCCATACGTCTTCTCCCTCTCTTTGTGTAAGTATATGTTACATAGTCCATAATTGATTATATTCATAAATGCTTAGAAAAGCAACCACTTAATTTTTATTTGATGATTAGATTATGATTCCCACGGTGCATACAAGAATATTGTGTGCCACCCATCGACCATGTTAAGGGTGTTTAAGAGAGAAGTGTTAAGGTGTGACCAAGAAGAAAAATGAATCATCTAACACACCATGAAAAGTGGATAAAATTGTCAAGCTAAAGCACAAATAATGACATAAGCAATAATGTCATTAATGTTGTCACAACTAAGCTTAGTGGAGATAAGATGGCGTCCCGTGCCATAACTTTGAAAGTTGGAGTTTTTTTTTTTTCATGAGATTCAACAAGCATTGAAGTTCTTATAAGCAAATGATATAAATATGCTATTTTTTTTAATTTTTTTTGTCGATCAGACACCAGGTGAATACTCCACATTGGCATATGACTCCTCGCCACTTTTGATGTCTATACCTATCAAAAATAGTTTATCTTATAATGCTATATATTGAGGCATGGTGTTGGATCTCCACCATCCCTACGCCTAAGACCGAAGTGAACTACCTCATGTAACATTAGTGTAATGCTATGGATGAGTGTGAGTTTTCGAAGATGGTAAGGATATTTAGTAATAAATTATAGTTTACCACACATATCATATTTGATATTCTATTATAAATATTTGTGTTCTTAACATAGTTATTTTTCCATTTATTGTTATTTCCACTTATTACTCTTTTCATATCCTTGTAATTTATTTGAATATAAATAAGATAACTTTCACACCATTTAGGTGTGGTGGATTAATCAAACATTCTTACGGTATCAGAGCCATTCTAGTTTAGCAACCTAGATCCTTTCTTTTCAATGGCTTTTGAAATCTTCTACTGTTCTTCTCCACCACCACTGCTGGCTTTTGACGCCGCAAGGGCAGTCATCATGGCTGCCACATGCAGAGCCGATTGATTACTCTTCAGCTCCACTCTTTTGACCTCCAAATCATCATTCACCATACTTTGTACATACAACCTCACCTTTTCCAACACAATCAATTTTCCCTCAACCAATATAGTCTCTTTCATTTTCTTCCCAATCTTCCCTTCATCTTTCACATAAACCCTAACCTAAACCTATCAAACTTCGGCAGAGATTTACCTTTCGAATCTGGGCGCCGCATTGGCCTCTTCGCCAACCAAGTTGCCGCCGCCCTTCTAGCCAAAATTGGTTTCTTCGCTCACTGTGGCGACTCTTCCAGCTTCAACATTGTCGTTATCCTTTGCTCTAGGTTTCCCCTTCTACTTTTTGGGTTGACATATTCTCACCAGAGCCAAGGTAGCATCGTCGGTAAGTGACGATCCCTCTTCATGGGTTAGACATATTCTCGCCGAAGTCAAGGTAGCATCGCCGCTGAGCGACGATCCCTCTGCAGTTTTCGATGGCCAAGAAAGTGTTTCTCTACGCCTCCTCTGAACCAGGTTGTTGACATCTTCACGAAAAGTGTTTCTCAATCTCTTTGAATTTTTCAAATTCAAGCTTCAAGTTTGTTTAAATCCGACGCTTAGCTTGCGGTGGAGTATTAAAAATATTTAGTAATAAATTTTAGTTTACCATATATATATCATATTTGATATTTTATTATAAGGCAAATATCTAGATATTTGCCTTCTTACTATAGTTATCTTTCCATTTATTGTTCCACTTATTACTCATTCCATATACTTGTAATTTATTTGATTAGAAATAAGATAACTTTCACACCATTTAAGTGTGGTGGATTAATCAAACATTCTTAGAAGACAATGTCGGGTGACATGGATATGTTGACTTTGCACTCATTCCCTTGAGTAGAAGGTTGTAATAGAGGATCAAACTTAAATATGATATGCTAAAATGGCTTAATATGAATAAAGAAGGGTTTATGCCTCAATAGTGCTTGAATAGATGGATGTGCAAAAGGTTCCATATAAAGTTAGCTCTCATGCCTCGATAACTATCATAGTACCCTAATAAGTCTAATTTAGTGTTAAAATCACTCCATAAGCTCCATTTGAACATTTTAACCATTTTGATCCAATTAAAGGTGGAACATATCTCAATAAAGTTTCAAATTGATGTAGAAGTTTGTGTGTTTTTTAGAATCTAGATGATCAAATATTATATTAAAGTACCTTGTCCTATCGAAGAGACAAAATTGATTCTTAGGACTTAGCCTAAAATACATGCAAGTAAGTTAGAGTCACAAAGGAAAGCTTAATTGAAGATGAAATAACCTCGCCTATCATTCAACATAGTCACAAATATAAGTGAAAAATTATGTTAACGCTTGAGTTCTCTTTAAGGCTAGTCATGATTGTATGAGTCATGATATCACATGGCATGAAAAGTAGGACTATAACGGTTTGTATCAGAGACAAGTTTAGGCTCGATGTATACTTCAAGGTGATAGATGAGAAAGTAAGGACTCACTTCGTATACCTCTACTATGAAAAAAAAAAAAAAATTGTTAAGGTTTACCGGTTTTCTTACTTCAGTAGAAACATGGAAGAAATAAGAATATCTTGAGTCAAGCATAGGCAACAAATAGGTCTCAAAGAATCACGAAGTTGGATCAAGAAAGAAGATCGAAAGTCAGGTAGTAAAACTCATGCTCTCGACATCTCTTATCCTTTATGAGTGATTTTTTTTTTTTTTTTTTTTTTTTTTTTTTTTTGTTTATGAAAAGACAAGTATATCATTTTATCTCTTTTCAAATTAATAGATCCGACTTCAATCATGTCATAAGGGTAGATTTAGTTGATTTTTTTCGAGACCTAACAACTATCATTGGCAGGGGCAATATCAATCTTCTTTATAGCTTTCAAGTAAAAGAATATGTTATACTTGGTGAAATTAATTCTTTAAAGAATCATTCTATAGAATTGCAATCTTTAAAAAATAAAAAATAAAAAAATTCTAATATTGAGAATTTGAATCAATGTTTAGACTTTTTCCCTAGAGTTTAATCCCAAGAACGAGAAATTTTGTTGAGATTTCATATGAAAAGACCAATATTTACTCTTTAGAAAATATTAGATGTGTGTAGCAATCAAGCTTTAGAAAATAATATTCACAATTTCTTTTTTTGTAACAAATCTTGTGAAAAAATTAATGTTTACTTACCACTTACTAGTTTTATTTTGAGATTGATTGAATTAAGAGGAGGGATCTTAACATCCCATGTCCAGGATTCAAAATTTAAATTCAGCAGCTAATGTCTCTGACATTCTCTTACGACATGGTTATACTATTAATTTCTCTCTACTAAGAGTATCGACTATCCCCACATATCAAAATGAGTCCCTTCAAATAAATCACGCTTAATTTTAGAGTTGTCAGCCACTGAAAAGAAATGTGCATTTTGCTAATATAAACAATTTTGATTTATTTGATATATTTCTTAGTCCTCATACCCTCGTGATCCTCATACCCTCAGGATCACTCTCATTGGAATACCGTTTGAATTCATTCTTATATTTCTCTAATATAAATACTAATGGGACAAAAATCTAAAAAAAATAAACCCATTACAATTTAGAAACTACTTAACTAATTAAATATTATGAAAGATTTTGAAAAGAAATATTATTTTCTTAAATATATATATATATATATATATATATATATAGTTTTTGAATTTTTGAATTTTTTTTTTTTTTTTTTTTTTTTTTTTTTTTTTTTTTTTTTTTTTTTTTTTTTTTTTTTTTCTGAATGAAGAAGAAATAAACATAAGCTCATAAATTCATCCGATCAACCCGGCCAGTTTGACCACAGAACAATTCTTCGTTTTCCTTTGAAATTCGGACACCTCTCGCTCTTTCTCTACTTTAATGGCGCCTTTAAGCCACTCGCTTCTGCCTAACTCTACGCCCTCTCACAATCACTCCCATTTATAATTCCACTCTCAATCCCCAATTTCCTTCACATCCCCGTCTCCAATTCCAACCCCACCTCTCTGCTCCCTCTCCCATGGCTGACTCCGCCTCCTCCCCAACCTCATTGCTCAAAGATGAGCTCGACATCGTCATCCCCACCATCAGAAACCTCGACTTCCTCGAGATGTGGAGGCCCTTCTTCCAGCCCTACCATCTCATCATTGTCCAAGATGGGGACCCCTCTAAGGTCATCAAAGTCCCCGAGGGATTCGATTATGAGCTCTATAATCGTAACGACATTAATCGGATTCTGGGTCCTAGAGCCAATTGCATTTCCTTTAAGGACTCTGCTTGTCGATGCTTTGGCTACATGGTCTCCAAAAAGAAGTATATCTTCACCATTGATGATGATTGCTTTGTGAGTTCTCTTTCGCTTTTTTCTTCCTTTGTGATTGTTTGCTGATTGATTTTTTGTGGGTTGGGTTTACTTTTGTAATTAATTTATGTATTTACCTTGAATCTTCGGTTGGTTTTGAATGTCTGCCATCTGTTTGTGAAAATGCCTCACTGATGTGGGTTTGAACAAATCTTGTAAATATTGATCCAGGTTGAAGTTTTGAATCTGAATCCTTATGTTGTGTCATCTAGGTTGCAAGTGATCCGTCTGGGAAACCCATCAATGCACTTGCACAGCACATCAAAAACCTCCTCTGCCCCTCCACCCCCTTCTTCTTCAACACCCTTTACGATCCTTACCGAGATGGTGCTGACTTTGTGCGTGGATATCCCTTCAGTCTGCGAGAGGGTGTCCCCACTGCTGTTTCTCATGGCCTCTGGCTTAACATCCCTGATTATGATGCACCAACTCAGCTTGTTAAGCCTCTGGAAAGGAACACAAGGTATGGAATAATTTCCATAAGCCCCTAAGTTTCAGTCAAATTCGTTGTCTAATGAGCTTCATTCTCTGAAAAAGGTTTGTGGATGCTGTTTTAACAATCCCTAAAGGCACTTTGTTCCCCATGTGTGGTATGAATTTGGCATTTGACCGAGACCTCATAGGCCCTGCAATGTACTTTGGACTCATGGGTGATGGCCAGCCAATCGGTAGATACGACGACATGTGGGCAGGCTGGTGTATCAAGGTGCGCCCTTCTGCTCCTCTTCATAACCTAAGAAAAACAAAATAGTTCTTGAATTAATACGTTAGATCATATCTTTAGGTTATATGTGACCATCTGGGGCTGGGAGTGAAGACAGGGCTGCCATACATCTATCATAGCAAGGCAAGCAACCCATTTGTGAACCTGAGGAAGGAGTATAAGGGCATTTTCTGGCAGGAAGACATCATCCCATTCTTCCAACAAGTTGTTCTTCCAAAAGATTGCACCACTGTCCAAAAGTGCTACTTTGAGCTGGCCAAACAAGTGAAGGACAAGCTTAGCAAAGTAGACCCTTACTTTGACAAGCTCGCAGATGCGATGGTGACTTGGATTGAAGCTTGGGATGACCTCAACCCGGCTGGAGTTTCTACTAATATGCCCAATGGCAAACCTTAATTGTTTAGTCGAATCATGAAACTTAAAAGGGGTTTCTTTCCTTTTGGATTTTGGATGTATTTCTTGTTTTTCAATCTACTCTTCCTTATATGCTATAGAAACAATAAATATGGTGATGAGGTTCTAGTTTGTACCAGAGTTGTGATACCCAGAAATATTATGAGATATTATACTTTTTTTCATATTGTTGTAGTTCAACTTATTTTTCTTTTTTTGTTGGGAACATTTCAAATATAGCTAAATTTCAACGGAGAAAAAACAAATAAAATGCTAGCAAACAAGTTTGTGTATAGTTGGGCTCTTGATAAAAATATAGATATGTTAGACGAAAATTTAATACCAGCACATTGGTATTATATAAAAACATCACCATATTATACATATAAACATAAAAAATTAAAAAAAAAAGTTTTAAAATGATCAAACATAACATATTGATATTGAATTTAGAAGGTACAGGAAAACATTATTCATTCCATTAACCATCTCAAAGACAAATCTAATTTCCATAAGCTTAAAATTTATAAATTAAAAAAAAAATTGCAGAAGCTAATAAAAATATAAAGACTAGTAGTATAGTAAGCTAATTGGAAAACGCCAAATAAGAAGGGAACACATAAGTTAAAAGATAGGGTTGATTCATGGCCCTTCCTCCAAAGTCCGCTCTTAGTTACATGGAAAAAAATGATAGACTACTCCAAAGTCAAAAGTAATAGACATATTGAATTAGCTGTAAATTAAAGGATAAAATTGGTATTGGCTAAAAGAATCATTGTCACCCATGTAAATTAAAGGACAAAAATGGTAGACATATTGAATGGGCTAAAAGAGCCCTTCTCACTTGTAAAATAAAGGACAACTCACTCAAGATTAAGATCAGAGTATAAAGGGCAAGCAGAAATTCATAACTCACTCAAGATTAAGATCGAGTCCAAAAATGGTAGACATATTGAATGGGCTAAAAGAGCCCTTCTCACCAGTAAAATATAGGACAAGTAGGAATTCATAACTCACGGGCTAAAAGAGCCCTTCTCACCAGTAAAATATAGGACAAGTAGGAATTCATAACTCACTCAAGATTAAGATCGAGTCGCATATGAGCATCATGTGAAATATTAATCTTCTCAACTAACGGATTTATAAAGAGAGATTAAATATTTTTTGGTCTAGTCTTATACAAATTTATTGTATATGATACCCTATTTACATGTCTACACATGAATGATTTGGATCAAATCATTTGTAAGATTACAAAGTGGGTCGTATCAATAGTCTTATGAGGATAAGACACCCAACCTTATTCATATACTATATAGACCTTTTAGGTTATTACTTGAACATGATCTCTCCTATGTTAACCCCATAATATTGAAGGTTACATTTGTATTATTAGTTTAAGACCACGGACATCCATTTGAATGATACCAAAAGCTTACTTAATTTTTAGCAACAAAAGTAACAAAAAAAAAAAAAAAATTCGGAATCGATAATTTATTTATTACTTGCTATTTCGTATAGTGTATACTTGCACTTTTACTTATGAATTTTACACCATTTTATTATATACATTCACTAGATTACAGTGAATTGGAGCAAAAAAAGAAGTCATAGTAAGATGAATTTTCTGCTGCTAAACTTAAATGTTGCAGAATTGAGTGTATGAACCCACCTATGAGTTTAGAATTTATTTTATACCCCGAAATAGAGAGAACCTTTAAGTGAAGGTTGAGGGAACAAAGGTTTAGAATGACATAACAAAATATACAACAAATAGACCTTGGAGTCCAACTGAATCAGGAGTTTGAAAAATCGAGCATGGCTAATCCAGAGAGAATCACTGTTAATGTTATTCATTTAGAAAATGATAGAGAAAGAGCTATAAGAGAATATGCACACCCAGCTGCAGAAGAGTTAAATTCATGCATTATCAGACCCGAAATGCAAGCAACTACTTTTGAGCTAGAGCCCGTGATATTTCAAATGATGCAAACTATTGGGCAATTTCATGGACGATCGTTAGAAGATCCCCACCTACATCTAAAGTCATTTTCGAAGTTAGCGACTCATTCTGATTCCAAGGAGATGATAAGATGTGATTAGATTTGTTGGGTTTTATGTCCTAAAACTCATAGTTTGTAAACAAAAACATATTCTATTTTTAATAAAGTTATTATTGATGTTTATTCATTAAAGATTGTTATGGAATAAAGTAAATTTTACCATCATTAATCTAAATCCAATAAACTAAGAATACTCTAGTTATAGTATGATTACTTGAACTATATGTAGAAATATAAGAATGGATCAAGTTCAAGTATATAGTCAAAATGATCTGTAGTACAGGGATACTATGGATGCGGCCCACTTTTGTATATGATATAAACAATGTGATCACTAAATTGTACATGTGGAGACATGTGAGTGGGGACGTCCTATGCAATGAGTATTGCATAAGATCGGATCATGAAGAAAATCACTCTCACTTTATAATACTGTTTACTGTTGAGACTGATTTTTTTCACTCAATGACCTAGGTAACTCGACCTTAATTCTGAGCTAACTATGAACTCCTGTTAATTCAGAATTATCCTTAGATTTGCATGGGTGAGAGTGGCCAAAGTTCGCCGACTCAATAAGCCTCCCATTTCAAGGGTAAGACTCGGTGAATAGTTGGGGACATAGGGTGCAAGATAGAATTCACTCCTACCCGCTTTTAGGGATAGTAGAGAAGTTGTTCCCTCAAGTACTGACTCCAGGTCTTGAATAAGGGGTCTCACCCTCTCATTGGCCCGAGAGGGATTCGGTTTGGTGGTTGGACCACAAACCAATTGTTCATTAGAGGATCAGTGGGACTTAAGGAACAAGCAGTAACTTTAGGGGTAAAAACGGTAAATTGACTCAGTTCTAGTTACGAACAATTTGTGAAGGATCGACTTATTAATCATGGTTATATCAAATGGACAGAAATATATCTATAGTGAGGGGAGTGCAACTACTAGGCTATAGTGGAGTGTCATAGTAGTTAACGAATGTTGGTCAAAAGGTTAGTGAGTTTAGCCGGTTAATCTCGGATCGTTGGAGCCCATGATCTATAGGTCCATTAGGTCCCCCCTGCTAGCTCATATCGGACTAAACCTTAGAACAGTGTGACGAGTGAGTTTGAAGTGTTCGAACTCAAATTAGGGCATATACACTAAATATATACAATATATTTAACCGCATTTTGATTTAATTACGAATTAAACAAAATGAGAGAATTGAAGATATTTAAATAAGATTTAAATATTTTAATTATGAATAGAGATTCATAATGAATATGCGACGGAATTGATTTGGATTGGCATTTGATTTAATGTTAAATATTAATTAAATCGTTTAATTAATCCTTTAATATTATTTTGATTTGAAATTAATTATTTAAATTAATTGTTGAATTAAAATAGAGAAAGTCAAAATGTTGAGTTCACTTCATTAAAAATCCATGTTTGAGTTAGTGGAATTTTTAGTGTCAAAATTTGGTTAATTCAAACTTAGATGCTTGCCACATAATCCCACAAATTTGAGTGGAAGTTTAAGTGTTAAAATTTGGTAATCTCAAATTTGCATGAACATGCAAATATCACTCTATAAATAAAGTGATCAAGGTACATGGAAAGTCTTCTTGGAAAAACCTTGAAAAAAATCCTCACAAACTATCTCTTCGCATATACTAAATCCCTTCCAAGTTTAGTCACTCACCGGATTCCACAATCTCGTTCTAAGGCCGGAGAATAGTAGGGAAGACACTAGTGATGGTTTGAAACCGGTTCGTGAGGAAAAAGGAATTTGAACTACAAAAGGTTAGTATTCAAACTCCTTGAGTTTTAATGCTTATGAACATGCTAGCTAATTTACTATAATTGATGTACTTAAAGTGTCTAAGATCCAAATTGCTTCTGCATGTGTTATAACAACACCATCAAAATTGAGATTATTCCCTTATTCTTTGAGGGACGATGCTAAATCATGGTTAAATATCTTAGAACCGGAACAATTCATTCTTGAAATAGTCTAATAGAGAAATTTTTTATCACGTATTTCCCACGCATTAGAAACACACAGTTCAAAAATGAAATCGTTGTTTTTCAAGAGTTTGAGGATGAAACACTAAGTAAAGCTTGAGAGATATTCAATGAGATGCTTAGAAAGTATCCTTACCGTGGACTACTTCATTGTATCAAAATGGAATTTCTACACAGGATTGAATATTATTGCTAAATAGGGTATTTCCTTATTCTTTGTGGGATGGTGCTAAATCATAATTGAATATCTTAGCACCGAGAACAATTGATTATGAAATAGTGTAGTAGAGAAATTTTTTATCAAGCATTTCCCACACACTAAAAATGCATGGTTCATAAATAAAATTGTTGTTTTTCAAGCGTTTCAAGATGAAACACTAAGGGAAGCTTGAGAGAGATTCTTATTCCCTTGTTTTAAAGGATGATGCTAAATCATTGTTGAATACCTTATAATAGGGAACAAGTGATGCTTAGAAAGTTTAGCAGATAAATTTTTTTGTAAATTATTTTCCACACACTAGAAACGCACAGTCATAAATGAAATTGTTGTTTTTCAAACGTTTGAAGATGAAACACTAAAAGAAGCTTGGGAGAGATTCAAGGACATGCTTAGAAAGTCTAGCAAAGAAACTTTTATCAAGTATTTCTCACATACTAGAAACGCAAAGTTCAGAAACAAAATTGTTGCTTTTCAAGCGTTTGAAGATGAAACACTAAATGAAGCTTAGGAGAGATTCAAGGAGGTGCTTAGAAAGTCAAGAACAGAAATTTTTTATGAAGTATATCCCACCCACTGGAAACAAACGGTTCAAAAATGAAATTGTTACTTTTCAAGTGTTTGAAAATTAAAACACTAAATGAAGCTTGGGAAAGATTCAAGAAGATGTTTAGAAAGGGTATCACCATATCACCATGGACTACCTCATTGTATCCAAATGGTGTAGTGGAAGTTTTGATCTCTATCTCTATCAACACTCAATTAGATTCGGTGTAGTGGATGTATCGACCTCTATCAATACCCAATTAGATTACTAATATTCTAATTGCATGCATAATAAACTTAAAACTACCCCGTACCTAATCCTGTGTCATGTGGCTCAGTCGAACCTACAACTTTCATATTATTAACACGACGCTTTAACAGACTGGGCAAAAATTTTATACATATTGCAGATGAGAAGTTTCTAATAAAGCCAGCATAATAAACTTAAAACTTTTAAATTTTATGACATACAAGTTTTATCTTTTAACCATATAATGGAAGATATTATCAAGAAGAAATGATAGTATTGGGTACCTAATAAGTTCGTAGTGCTATAAACCGTATTAGAAAAGATAAGAATTAATGAGAGAATGGCCCATGCAAGTATTGAACCTGCGACCTTCGTACTACTAACACAACGCTCTAATCAACTAAGCTAATAGGCCAACAATTTTGTACCCATTCCAGATCCGTAACACCTAGTCCAGTCAAACGAGTTTATAGGCATAATAAACATAAAACTTTTAAATTTTAGGTCATTATCTTAGAAGCTCGTAGTGCTGTACCATGTATTATAAAAGATGAGAATTAATGATAGATGGCCCATGCAGGTGTCGAACCTGCTAGGCCAAATACTTTTAGGCATAATAAACATAAAACTTTAAAATTTTAGGTCATTATCTTTGAAGTTCGTAGTGCTATAGCCCGTATAATAAAAAATAAGAATTAAAAAGGGATTGGCTCATGCAAGTGTCAAACCTGCGACCTTCACATTATTAGCACGACACTCTAACCAACTGAGCTAATAGGCCAACAATTTTAAGTCCAATCCATATCCATAGCTCCTAATCTAGTCAATCGAGTTTAAGTGACAAACTTTTAAGCGTAATAAATATAAAACTTTTAAATTTTAGGTCATTATCTTAGAAGTTAGAATTAATAAGAGATTGGCCCATGCAGGTGTCAAACCTGCAACCTTCGCGTTATTAGCACGACGCTCTAACCAACTGAGCTAATAGGCCAACAATTTTATGCACATCCCAGATCCATAGCTCCTAATCCAATCAATCGAGTTTAAGTGGCATAAGAAACATAAAACTTTTAAATTTTAGGTCATTATCTTTGAAGTACGTAGTGCTATAACCGTATCAGAAAAGATAAGAATTAATGAGAGATTGGCGCATGCAGGTGTCGAACCTACGACCTTCGCGTTATTAGCACAACGCTCTAACCAACTGAGTTAATAGGCCAACAATTGTATGCACATCCCAGATCCATAACTCCTAATCCAATCAATCGAGTTTAAGTAACATACTTTTTTTGGCATAATAAACAGGAAACTTTTAAATTTTAGGCCATGCAACCTTCGCAATGATTTTATGCCCATTTCAGATCCATAGCTCCTAGTCTAGTCAATCGAGTTTAATAGGCATAACAAACATAAAACTTTTAAATTTTAGGTTATTATCTTAGAAGTTCGTAGTGCTGTAACACGTATCATAAAATATAAGAATTAATGAGAGATTGGCCCATGCAGGTGTTGAACCTGCGACCTTCGCGTTATTAGCACGACACTCTAACCAACTGAGCTAATAGGCCAATGATTTTATGCCCATTTCAGATCCATAGCTCCTAGTCTAGTCAATCAAGTTAACAAACATAAAACTTTTAAATTTTAGGTTATTATCATAGAAGTTCGTAGTGTTATAACACGTATCATAAAAGATAAAAATTAATGAGGGATTGGCCCATGCAGGTGTCGAACCTGCGACCTTTGCGTTATTAGCATAACACTCTAACCAAAGTTTTTGGCCCATGCAGGTGTCGAACCTGCGACCTTCGCGTTATTAGCACGACGCTCTAACCAACTGAGCTAATAGGCCAACAATTTTATGCACATCCCAGATCCATAACTCCTAATCCAATCAATCGAGTTTAAGTGACATACTTTTAGGCATAATAAACAAAAACCTTTTAAATTTTAGGTCATTATCTTTGAAGTATGTAGTGATATAACCCGTATTAGCAAAGATAATTATTAATGTAAACCCGTATTAGCAAAGATAAGAATTAATGAGAGATTGGCCCATGCAGGTGCCAAACCTGCGACCTTTGCGTTATTAGCACGACGCTCTAACCAACTGAGCTAATAGGCCAACGATTTTATGCCCATTCCAGACCCATAACTCCTAATGCAGTCAATCGAGTTTAAGTGACACACTTTTGACATAATAAACATAAAACTAATAAAATTTATGTCATTATTTTCGAAGTTCTTAGTGCTATAACCCGTATCATAAAAACAAAAGAATTAATGAGAGATAGGCCCATGCAGGTGACAGAACCTGCGACCTTCACATTATTAGCACGATGCTCAACCAACTGAGCTAATAGGCCAATGACTTTATGCACATTCCAGATCCATAACTCCTAATCCAGTCAATCGAGTTTAAGTGACATACTTTTAGGCATAATAAACATAAAAAATTTGTTAAGTCATTATCTTTGAAGTTCGTAGTGCTATAACCGGTATCATAAAAGATATGAATTAATGAGAGATTGGCCCATGCAGGTGTCGAACCTGCAACCTTCGCGTTATTACCAACTGAGCTAATCGACCAACAATTTTATGTACATTCCGAATTGTAGATCCTAATTTAGTCAATCGATTAATAACCCCATATCAGGAAAGCTATGAATTAAAAGAGATTATCAACCCATGTGGTGTCAAACCGACGACCTTCACTTTATTAGTATAAACGCTCTAACCAACTAAATCAACCCATGTGGTGTAACCAACTAAATCAACCCATGTGGTGTAACCAACTAAATCAACCCATGTGGTGTTAAACCTACGACCTTCACTTTATTAACACTTTATTAGCACAAACGCTCTAACCAACTAAATCAACCCATGTGGTGTTAAACCTACGACCTTCACTTTATTAGCACAAATGCTCTAACCAAGTAAGCTAATAGGTGAAAGCTTTATGCATGTTACTTTACGATAGCTCATAATCAAGTCAATCGAGTTAAGTGACATAATTTTATGCCTAATAAACATAAACTTTCAAATGAGAGTTTGGCATATGCAGATGTCGAACCTGTGACCTTCGAGTTATTAGCACAACACTCTAACCAACTAAGTTAATAGGCCAAAGATTTTGTGAACATTCCAGATCCGTTAATAGGCTAGTGATTTTATGAACATTCCAGATAATTTTATGTATAAAAACTTTAACTTTCATAGTTAATGAGAGATTGGCTCATGCAAGTTGAGTGCTAGTGTTGTGGTCCATGTAGGTGTCAAACGTGCCACTTTCACATTATTAACACAACACTCTAACCAACTGAATTAATAGGCCAAAACTCTAACCATTTGAGCTAATAGTCAAAATGTTTTCTACACATTCGAGATCAGTAGGTCCTAATCCAATCAATCGAGTTTAGGTTACATAATTTTAGACATAATAAACATAAAACTTAGTGTTGTAACCCCATATCATGAAAGATAAGAATTAATGAAATTGGCACATGCAGGTGGCTCTAACCAACTGAGCTAATAGGCGAAAGTTTTTATGCAAATTCCAAATGGGTAGTTCCTAATTCAGTCAATCGAGTTTAGGTTACATAATTTATGTTTGAGTGTTGTAACCCCGTATAATAAAAGATAAGAATTGCGATCTTTGCGTTATTACGCAACGCTCTAACCAACTGAGCTAATAAGCCAAAGGTTTTATGCTCATTCCAGATCGGCAGCTACTAATCCAGTCAATCGAGTTTAGGTTACATAATAAACTTAAAAATTTCAAATTTTAAGTCATTATTTTTAAAGTTTGTAGTGATGTAGTTTTATAAACGCATCGAGCTTCAGTAGTTTTGTCAAAATATCTGCAATTTGTTCTTGTGCGACACAATGCTTCAATTCAATAACTGCATCACTGGTCAAATCACGCAAGAAATGAAACCTCACATCAATGTGTTTGCTGCGTCCATGCATGATTGGATTCTTGGATAGCTTAATAGTGGAACTGTTATCCCATAACACAGTGATACACTTGTCTTGAAAATGACTAAGTTTTTTCAAAACTCACCTTTTCCATACCCTTTGACAAACACAGGAGGTGGCTGCCACAAATTGTGCTTGGACAAAGTAACTAACAGGTTGTTTTTTGGAGGACCAAGACAAAACTCATCACTTAGTAAAAACACATAACCTAAAGTGCTTTTTCTGTCATCTATATCTCCAGCATAATCACTATCAGTATATGCTATCACTTCTCTCCATTACTCCTTCTCCGATAAAGAACTCCCAATATACAGTACCTTTTAAGTATCTCAACACCCTTTTTGCTGCTTGCAAATGCAATTTAGTTGGACTTGCCATAAAATTGCTAATGAGAGACACTACATACATTAAATCCGGACTTGATGCAGTTAAATACATAAGACTTTCAATCAATTGTTTAAACATAGTAGCATTGACCATGACTCCTTGTTCATCCTTTTTCCGTCAACCCCAGGAACAATAGGGTTACACTACTACTTTTTTTCATCCTAAACTTCTCGGAAACTTCTTTTGCATACTTTTCTAACTAATATAAATGCCTTCAGAATTTTATAAAATCTCTACCCAAAAAAATATTTCATTTTTCTCAAATCAGACATTTCAATCAAGTTTCATAGAATTCTTGAACTTAACAAACATGCTCTCATCATTACCAGTAAAAATTAGATCGTGAACATATAGACTAACAATCAAAATTTTACCTTCATCTCCTGTTTGTATGAATAAAGTAGGGTCACAGTTGCACCTCTCAAATTCTTCTTTGACAAAATGTGCTCCAATTCGACTTTACCATGCATGTGGGGCTTGTTTAAGGCCATATAATGTCTTCTTCAATTTGTATACCTTGTATTCTTGACCTTTCTTCTCACCTTGTGGTTGCTCAACAAACACTGCTTCTTTTACTTCTCCATATAAGAAAGCATTTTTCACGTCAAGCTGATACACGTTCCAACTATTTCGAGCTGTTAAATCAATTATCATTTGAATAGTATCTCACCTACCCATAGGTGTAAACACCTCGGTATAATCTATGCCATGTTGTTGTGCATAACCTTTTCGTTGAGTTTGGTTTTGAAAATCCACTTTACTCCAATCTTCTTCATTCATTTAGGCAAATCTGTCAACTCCCAAGTCTCATTTCGTTCAATGGCTTCTATCTCCAAGTTCATTGTAGCTCTCCATTTTGAACATTGAGTAGCTTTTTCAAAGGTAGTCGAATCTGTAATTGAGATTAATATAACTAAATTGTTGTGCTTAGCTTCTTCAGAAAATTTCTCCCTGTTCATATAATCTTCCATCCATAATGGTGCTCTTCTGTAACTCACTTCGGATGTGCTTTCTTCAGATGTTGAAGAATTTGATTCAGATGACTCACCGAAAGATGTACTACCCCCTACTTCTGCTACCACCTCCTCTTCAGATTTTTCCTCACTTTGTTCATGTTTGCTTCCTTCTCTATTACTATCTTCCCATTCGAGGGTATAAGTCTAGCTTGTTCATTATTTTTCCCCCAATTCCAACACTTATTTTCTTCAAAAATTACACCTTTGCTTACAACTATCTTCTTGGACACTAGATCATAAAGTCTATATGTTTTAGACTCAGACTCATCCCTAGCAGCACACACTGAAAACTTTTATCATCTAATTTCTTTCTCTTACCATCTGATACATGAACATGGCTAATGCATCCAAAAACTAAAAAATAATCAACATTGGGTTTTACGTCACTCCAAGCCTCCTCAGGAGTCATATCTTTCACTACCACTATAGGACTTTTGTTGAGCATGTGCAGTGTCTAGTTTGCTGCTTTTTGCTAGAAATTCTTTGGAACTTGCTTCTCTGATAATATACTTCTGACCATGTTCATGATTGTTACTTTTGCGCTCGGCTACACCATTTTGTTTGAGAGTGTAGGCTGCAGTAAGTTGTCTACTAATACCATTAGTTTTACAAAAAATATTGAACTCGTGAGAGGTCCAGTCTCCTTCTCAATAAGATTTTTGAAATTCTTGAAGATAGTAAAGACTTCAGATATTTCAGTAAGGAAATATATCCACACTTTGCAACGGTAATCATCATTAAAACTTAAAAAATATTTCTTTTTACTGTTGGAAAGAGGTTTGATGGGTCCACAGATGTCTGCATGTACCATTTGCAGCCTTTGTGTTGTTCTCCATAAACTTCTATTTGGAAATGCATCCCTATGTTGCTTCCCCACCATGCAATCATTGCATATTTTAGAAGATATATTCGATTGGGGTTACTCTCTCACCATTTGCTTATGTTACAATATTCTCAAACCTTTGAAACTTAGATGCCCATATTTGCAGTGCTAAAAATGAGTCATTTAGGTATGTAGGAAACATTATTGATTATCCGAGTGACTCTAACAACTTGCAACTAAAACATTATTAATTACCCGAGTGACTCTAACAACTTGCAACCTAATTTTATCTTTTCCCAACACCGCCATCTTGTAATTATTTCCAAGCTTCACAGATTGTTGGAATTCCTCATCAAGATCTGAGAACCATTCCTTGTTTGCACACATATGATTGCTACACCCCGAATCAAAGAATCAAACATCTTCCCTCCTTGATTGAGCTTCACATATGACATCATGAACATTTCTTCTTCCTCCTCAAGCTCAACATAATTTTTTTTCTTCTCTTATTGAGGACACTCATATCTAAAGTGTCCTAACTGATGACATTTATAACATTCAACTGTAGTTTTATTGAATGAATGTCTACCTCTTCCTTGAAAAGCTTCACAAGCTCAATCACCTCCTCTTCCACTCATTCTATTTTCGTATGTCTTCTTTAGTGCTTGTTCATCACCTACACGTTCATTCAGTATTTGCTCATGTACCAACAAGTTGCTTTACAATTTATCGATAGTTAAAGTGTCTAAGTTATTAGACTCTTCAATTGAAGATATAAGATAGTCAAATCTTGAGGTCATTGATCTCAAGACTTTTTCAATAATCTCCACTTGTTTCATGTTTTCGCCATGAATTTTTATCTTGTTTGAATGGTGAGAGTTCGAGCAAAATATGCATCAACACTCTCGCCCTCTTTCATCTGTAGGACTTCAAACCCTTTCCTAAGAGCTTGGAGTTGTGCTCTTTTGGCTCTTGTGGAATCCTAGTACTTCTGCTTCATAGAGCCCCAAATTCGTTTGACAGTATCTCTATTAAGGATCGTTCCCATAATAGTTTGATCAATGGCTTGGATCAAATAATTCTTGACCTTCAAGTCTGCCGTTGTTTTTTGTTGTGCTTCGATAATCACCACTCCTTCTGTTGCGGCAGGGATTCCGGTCTCCACCGAAGACCAATATTCTTTTGAGCGAAGAAAATTTTTCATAAGTATAGACCAATGACTATAATGGCTATCAAACTTAGGAATGGTTGAATGAAATTCGTTTCAGCTGCTATGAATCTCATTCAACTCACTCTTCAAAAAAAAAAAATTAGTTTCTTTTCTCACAATCCAGCCTTGCAAGGTGGCATACCCAATGTTGTAAACTCATGCAAACTAACTCAAAATAGAACTCTCAAATCAATTGGGTTCAAAAACTAATAACACAAAGATAAAAATAGCAAACTCCAAAGCTAAAAATTAACAACCCACTAAATTAGGTCCTGACACTACTAAAGGAACGGACATCTAAATAAATGTTCTAAGCTAGACATTTCAACCCTGTCTAGTATGACCATCTTCAACATTAACTGCCACGATCTACACCGGAGGCAAGTGCAAAAGAGAACATAGTCTGAGCATAGCCAAAAAAGATGGCGAAGAACGGTCGTCGGAGCACGCAAAACAAACATAGGGTAGAGAGAATTGGAAAATTTTCATAAAAATAGGTCAAGAAGAGGAAGCCCGCGGATTAAGTTGCATTCGGTCCGAGTAGACTGCTGTCGTTAGATAGTAACCAACCACGCATGAAATCACATGGCCTACAATCACCTAGAACCCTGCCAAGAATCACTAAGCACCCAACTCAACCTATGCGAGTTAGAAAATTATTGCCCACAGACGACTCAACCCATTAACGACCCACGAACCTCGCGCTGACTCGAGTTGCGACCCATGCTCCTTCTCCCGCTGATTCGAGTTACGACCCGTCTCCTTCTCCCCCTGACTCGAGTCACAACCTAGGCTCTCCTCTTGTTGACTCGACACTCGACTCATGCTCCTTCTCCTGCTGACTCACATGTGGCACGCATGTCCAAGCCACCCTCAGTATGCGGCTCCACCTCAGTTCAGTGTCTTGTGCTCGGCTCCACTTGGCTTGTATACGGCTTGACGGCTCCAATTCAGATTAGGCAGCGTATTGGGCTCAGATTATCAATTTGAAGTCTCAGGACCATTTCCCAATATTTAGGACCGTTCTAAAGCCAATTTTGACATTTTTAGGAGAAATTGAGAAATTGAGGCGAGTATAACTACTATTTTGGTCAACTTAAGTTATTTAAAGAGCAAAAAGTATAATTAGTTGATAGTAATGGATTAATTGGATCATGTATTGCGTCTAATTCACTGATGTGTTTCTACATAAGGTGAAATTGGACTTCAAGGTTAGGTTCGAACTAGCTCTAAGACTATTTAGTGACTTCGATTTAGGCAAACCAAGTAAATAGCTCTGTCTTGGTTGGATGAATTGTATTATGTATGATGATATGTGCTTCATAGCCACTACACATGTCATAATTATGATTATTGTGTTATGCTATGCTCTACTATGTTATGTTGTGCTATGTTGTGTTATGTCATGTTTATAAGGTATGTGTTATGTCATGTTTATAAGGTATGCTATAGTATGACTATGCCATGTTGTAGTAACATGATATAATGTTGATAATCTATGATGCATAAACCTCCATTACCATGTCATGTAAGCTATTTATATATGAAAGATATAAGAGGAGCTATGTAAGCATAATTCACAAACATATGCTATAAATGAATGGAGGTTTGACTTGCATCATAAATTTATGCCAAGATTTTAAGCTATGGAGACCTCATGTACTTTTATATTTTTATATGTCATATGCATTGGGATACTTCCCCATTATAATTAGTATGGACACATAACTATGACATTTATGCTCGTCAAGATGTTATGTGAGCTCTTTCCCTCTTAGGTGTCTAGTGTCACAACCATACTATGAAGAGAGTAAGTTGTGACCTTCACGTCGAGTCAAGCAAAGAGGTGACCCTCAAGAGGCACCATCCGGCAACGAGAGGGCAAATATAGAAGAATGTCATGATGCGTCAAGATGTTATGTGAGCTCTTTCCCTCTTAGGTGTCTAGTGTCACAACCATACTATGAAGAGAGTAAGTTGTGACCTTCACGTCGAGTCAAGCAAAGAGGTGACCCTCAAGAGGCACATCCGGCAACGAGAGGGCAAATATAGAAGAATGTCATGATGCGACCAAGGAGGAAGTTGCATCATCCAACACACTATATAATGTGTCCATTGAAGAGGAAACAAGGCATAAGCAAGATATGGACAATGAATAGACATGAGCGTCACAAATAGGATTGTTAAAAAGTCGGGTAGAGATTCGGGCCTTAAACCTCAAAAGTTGGGGTTCCGAAGGAAATTTGGGCGTGCGGTTCTTGAGTCAAATCCATCCATATTTAATATGAAACCTCGCCAAATTCAGTGTCAATCAAACTCCGAGCGGATGCTCTACGACACCATATGTCCGTTTACCAAAATCATGTCTACACCTACCCGTTTGGAAATACCACAAAATGTACAATAGAGGGAGGCATGGTATCAACTCTCCTCCACCTCTAGGCCCTGTGGCGTATGTGAGCCACCCTATGGCATATGCGTGTGTCATAGTAAGGGTGAGCATTTAGAGACAAGTGTCTCAGGCGACTTCCTTTGAAATGAGTTTTTCAAGGACAATACCGGACAACATGGGTGTGCCGATATTGTGCCCCTACCCATGTATGAAAGATTGCATTTTACATCTACTATTTGGTACGGTATCCGTAAATGACATGGCATGCGCACAAGAGGGCCAATGCGTTGATAGAACCCAGATGGATAGATGTTAGGGATGTCCCGATGTTATGAGCAACACGTGGGGCCATTCTGGATGGGATGATTGAGTGAGCTGTGATGGCCAACGAGAACCCGACTTAGGATGACATCAATACATATGGACTATGCCAATTGGGAACCAAGATGACAAGATAGGATACAACGTTGCATTGAGAGACCTTGGCCCCGAGTAGAGGCAAGGTCGAGCTGAATGACTTGGCCTAGTATAGTGACAAGTCAATTATGTCACAGACCATTGAACATGCACGCACAGGTGGTGTATGTGGCCGAACAAGCTTGGATTCTGCACAAGTGAAGTTTGGTTGGTGAAGAAAAATCTTGCCTAAGGTCGAACAAAGCTAAAAATCAGGGTGGAAAATGTGAATCGGGTTTGACTCCCCCTTGAGGCTTGTTGTGAACATGTCAAGATCACAATAGCGCAAGGTTGAAAAGTATGACCGTGACATCCAACAGCCCGTTAGTGAGTGCCAGATCAACAACTCAAACCCAAGGGGTACGCAAGCCCGATTGGTTGATTCATGTGCATGCGTGAGCTGTGTATAGAAAAGTACTACACATCCAACCTTGCCTAAACTGGAAGCCACGTTCTATTTTTTAGGTAAAGATAGAACACCCATATACGGATGACTACGTCGCGGTGAAGACCACAGAACCAGAATTATGGTAGTTTCATTTAAACGAAGTCCTTAGGTTAGTTCAAGACTTTATTTATTTTATTTAATTTATAAGATTTATTTTCCAACTTACTATTTAGGACTATGTTATTTTAAGGTATTTATTTTGAAGCTTAAGTCCATACACCTTGTATGAGATATATTAAAGGGATGTTTTAGTGACATGCCTATTTTTAATAGGAAAATAAAGTCATTATTTTTAAAATTTGTAGTAGACTTTTAGGTTATTGGCACTGAGCCGAAAGTCCTATACTTATTATGCTGTATTTGGAACCCGTAAGCTCTGGTTTTGAACGGCCCATTCCAAGACCCAAGGCCCACTGGACTCCATGATACCCAGCAGAATGAAAGAGAACCCCAAAAAAACTTGGAAAAGGAAACCGAAAAAAGAAAATTTGAAAAATTGGCCCATGCAGGTTTCGAACCTGCGACCTTCGCGTTATTAGCACGACGCTCTAACCAACTGAGCTAATAGGCCTCGATGTTACCGTTCCAAATGTATTACATAAAAAGTAATACCGTATAATGATACTTCTTAACGGATATCGACCTTCACTGAAGATGAAATCAATCCAATGGAAAACGTAACAGCGAGCGAATTGGCCGGCTTCGCTGTGGGGGCTCTGCTCGTTTGTGCCACCATTTCTGCCCCTCGAATAGACGCCTTCATCTCTTCTTCTCAGCGCAGGTCTGTTCTATTCTTCCCATTTTCACTTTTCAAACCTGATTTACATAATTTTATTTTCTGGGTTCTTCTTCAATTCCCAAAATTCACCCAAATTTTGGTGGGTTCTGTGTGATAATTAGATGGAGGAACCCAAATTGAACGGAACCCATTAATTGAATTTGTTCGACTTAGGAAGAAAGTCCGTTTAGGTTTTTGGTTCGTTGTGTCTCTCTGTTGGGCACTGGTGGATTGTGTAGCCATTTGTATATAAGAAAGCTAAATTGGTTGCATCTACTACTTGTACTTTGAAAATATTCTTGTATCAAGATTATTTCAATGGGAAAATTTGGATTGGTGTTGTTCATATCTGATAATTGCATTTTGAGTTACTTAGTTCTGTATGTAAAGGGGTTTTGAGTATAGAACTTGTTTGAGGATCTGGGGATGAACGTGATTACTTTGTGTGTTGTAACAGATCGTTGGGCATGTGCAAGAGATGTGGTGACCTGAGGATGATAGCATGTTCAAGATGTAAAGGAGTTGGATCAACCAAATCAGGTGGAGTATTTGCTGAGCTTTACGAATCATTTGGCAAAGACGAACCGGATGCGCCCTCTATCCCGTGCACGAGGTGCAATGCCAAAGGTCGCTTCCCATGTCCAGATTGCTGCTCTCAAATGCCATGAACTTCACTCTCATATAATGCTCCCATTCTTTTTACTAGTTTTGATGCATCTATGGTAATCAAGATTTCTACTTTAAACACATTTGTGAAAAACAATTCCCTTTCATGCTTTTGTAAAGGGTAGCATGATATAAGAATCGTATTATTTGGGAAATTTTATTTCGTTTCCTTTTCGACGAAATCGAAAGTTTAAAGTTCGAACCGAGTCAGGAACACAAATATAATGAGATCCAGGTAAGGATGGCAAATTGATTAATTTCCTAATGAGGAGAAGATGAAAGAAAAAGTGGGAAAAGAAATGAGGGTGATTTGCATATATTGCTGTAATTGCAAGCAAATGGATGAAGGCAACTGATTGGTTTCTTTGTTTCTTAATTTTGGGGTCATTGTTCTGAAAATTTTCCATCTAAAACCCAATTAGTGAAGTTGAAGATTGGAATATTAGTTGAATTCAGATCTGTAAAGCTGATTATATGCTTGTTTGAATGGATATCTAAGAATGAGAAAGGACTAAGAATTTGTGATTGCCTTTAATACTCATTTACTAATGCTTTTGTTTATCCATATTAGTCCCTACAAACTTTGGTTTTTAGTTGGGGAGGTCTTTCCATTTTTATCATTTCTAATTTTCACATCACATTTGAATAAACATTGTGATTCTTACTTTATCATACATGTTTCTTTCAAAAATCACTTCAAACAAATTTCTTGTATACATTTAATAAATTCCCATAAAGTCTAATGAGAAATTAATGATACTAGAGTGATGGATATTATTCCAGTTCCACTTTTATCCAAATTTTTTATTTTTTATTTTACATTAACCTTGTAACAACCTTAAATTTTCTAGAGTAATTTAAGGTTGTCGCTGTATAGATGTTATTACATTGAATGCGGATATATTCATTAAACTTTCATAAAACATAACTTTCATTTTAAAACACATTTATGGACTTGCGTATTCGAAAACACACAACAAAATACTAAATAAACGTTTAAATTAAAAAAAAAAAAATCATATTTTAGCTTAAGTCTAAAAAAAATAAATGTCACTACTCTATACATGTGTCATGGTCTCAAGTACCGATGTTGTCGTTAGTCTAGTCGTACAAGGAAATCTTACCTTTACCTGAAATAGAAGTAGCATGTGGTTGTATTTCATGGGTATGTCGAGGTTGTATTTCATGCTAGTACGTCATTTTGCATGTCATTCACATCATATCAATCGCATTTGCATACATATGCCATATCCTAACGTGTCCATATTTCCAAACAACAATTCTCATTATGTACATATCATACCATAACATATCGTAAACATATCATTTTATCACATATTTCATACAATTTCAACCATACAAGAATTCTTGCGCGTTTTCGGGCGATCGCACATTTTTTTTTAATCCTTACCGCTATAAAGCCCTAATAATTATTTTATGAATGGATGTGATTAAAATTTTGAAGAAATAAGAAAAAAAAAACCCATATTTTTGGTTGAAGATTCTCAAGTGAAGTGAAGAACTTCCACAAAACAATGTGAACATTTTGAAAGAAAATTGTGTTGCTTTCTTCCAATCCCATGCACAATAGAAGAAGGATGGAGGGAAAAACAAAATTTCCTTTTTTCCACACCATTCAACTAACCATTCCTAAAATTAATCTAAATTTCTCAAATGAAATTAATGAGAATCTCTTAAAATCTTTCAATATGGACAATAATGAGTTCTTTTTAGAAAATTCATAGTTATTTGGTCTCACTAAAAGTTGAGTACTAAGATTTTCCAATCCTTATTAATTGGTATTGTCATGGAAGTTTTAGTTTGATGACGGGTTTACGTCAAGGTGGTCCTCTCTCGACCCTTCAGATGTTCTAACTCGTCAAGCATGCTTTTAAGATGAAAATTAATAAATGACTTAACGTTCGCCAATTCTTTACCAACACGTATTGGTAATCTCTTTCTTGTTTGCGATAAGCTTTTTTCTTTTTCCAAATTAAGATGTGATGGAAAGAGAAGAACAAAACACGTATTTATCATCATATAGGTGAAGGTTTGAGATAAAAATGTAATTTCAGAAATGGGCAATCATGTTTAGCTGGGAAACTTTGGTGGTGAGACCAAGAATATGAGTAAAAACCTTGAAGTTCCTAAGGTGGCCAAACAAGAAAGATAAAATGAGTTACCTTTGGTCATAATTAGAAATAAAAAGGAGCTCATGAACTTCCTCAAGCTAGAGTGTGGAAGGTTGTCTAGGGTTGGAAGCACTTTTTTTTTTTTTTCTTTAATTCGAGAAGGGAAGTGGGGAATCCTTGTAAAAAATGTTGTCCTACTTATTCCTATTCTTTCCTTGATTTTTTTGTTCTCTTTTTGAAGCATGCCATGGGTTGTCCTACACTTTCCAAAAAGTGTTCGCAACAATCTCTTATTATAATTATTCGTGATCTTTCGAGTAATGAAAGTAATTCTTGTAACGTTCAATTAAAAAGAGGGTACATAAGATTAGATCATATTCAAGTGAAAGTGGTCTTAGGGATAAAATGGATAAAAAATGTTTACAGTAAATAAAAGTTATTATCTATACCAAAAAGGTGTACCTTTCTTTTTCAATGACTTGATCATAGGAATTCTAAAGTTAAGTGTGTTTTGTTTGGAGAAATTTTACGTCAGAGAAATTATGTTTTCAAAGCTTCCCTAAGGAAATATATATGGTTTAGCTTATTATATATAGTTTTATCAGATATAATCATCTACTATATATATATAACTATCTACCATATCTAGTTTTACCTTTTTATTTACATAGCTATTTCTTATTTATACAATTTACTTTGTCATTTACTCAATATAGTTTTGCTATATATAACCGTTGACTAAGCTATAAATAAGCACTATACTCCATAACCTAACAATTCTTCACTTGAAGACTGATCTAATCAACCAAGAATTTCATTCTCAAACAACTATGAGCATCTTCATGGCACCATACTAATTGAGGCTTTGCACAACCTCAATATTCCAACATCAACACATTTTGTCAACATGTTTGTTGAATTCTTTGCACCCTCTATCTTCTCAAAAAACATCACCATCTTCCACTAACCTGCAAATGAAATGGTATCGTCTTTCGTGTTTTATCTTTAAATGATAGACCAAGTTCCTCACCAACTGTATGTCACTCTGACTATCTCTATAAAGAATCTTTTTATGCTTCTTCTTGTCCAATTCGTCTAGATAGTTAGTTATCCATATCGTCTCCTTTCTAGCTTCAACTATTGCCACGTACTCAGCCTTAGTACAACGCATTTTTGAAGCCTAGACATCCCATCATCCATGGCTTGCTCCCACTTGGTTGTATCCTCCAACTGTAGGGCCTCATCAAAGGGCTCTAGTTCCCTTTCATCAGCAACAGATAGTGTAATGAAGGTACATACATATCTGGTATTCTAAAAGTACTGGATGATCTTCTCAACACTGGTTCAGGTGTCACTTGCTCTACCGCTGGATCCTCTGCAACAGTCTCAGAAGTTTCTTAAGTATCTGCTACAACATCACTAGGTGATTTTTTTTCGCAACTCAAGCTCAACTCCCACTTGCTTCGTTGTCTTGGAACCTTGCTCCACATCTGGTTTCTCTACAGTAGTCTCAGGAGTTTCATGAGTATCTGCTACAACATCATTAGGTGAGTTTCCCTGCAACTCAAGCTCAACTCCCACTTGCTTCGTGGTTTTGGAACCTTGCTCCACATCTGTATGGATCATTTTCAACCGCACTTTCTTCAATTCTCTGGCAGGCCTTGTGAAGCTAACTGATTTCTGCTTGCTCATAACATAGTTCTCACAACGACCCACATCAACAGATTTTAGACCTTCTAAAACTTCTTTCGCAACCAGCATTTTCATTTCTTTCACGCTCATATGTCCAAGTCTATCGTGCCATAGACTTGATTTTGAAGCACTCTCAGCAACAGCATCTATGTTCATACACCCTGCAATGGTGTATAAAGTTCCAGATTTTATGCCACGTGCTACCACCATAACACCCTTCATAATCTTCCACGAACTCTTCCTTAACTCTATTGCATAATCTGTGTTGTCCAATTGACCAATAGAGATCAGGTTCTTCTTAAGACCAGGAATATATCTAACATCCTTTAGTGTCCACTGATTTACTACCGGAGCTTTTATGTAGACATGCCCTTTTCCTTTAATCTCCAAATATTTATTGTCAATCTCCAAATCTTTATGTCAGCAAGATACACCTTCTCGAAATTTCTAAACTTGATATTCCGAAACAACTCTTTATTTGAAGACGAATGAAAAGATGCACCTGAATCCAAAATCCAGGATTCAATCGAACTATCCACGTTGAGGATTAGAGCATCCCTAATGTCTTATGTTGAATTTATAGAATCATTATCTCCAAATTTGTGATTCTACTTCCTCTTTGGTCTTGTACAATCTGTCCAAAAGTGACATTTTTCTCCACAACTTCAACACGTTACGTTTGGTCTATTTGAAGATATTTCTTGGTTCTTTGATTTTGATCGCCCTTTGTTTGGGCCCTTCAGTTTACTTCTTCCTCGTTGGTCAACACTGAGAGAACTACCAGATGATTTTCCAATTTCTTGTTTACGAATACTTTTGCTGAGAACTACATCTCGAATTTCATCAAACTTCAGTTTATCAAATCCTTAGAAACTGCTGATTGAGACAACAACAGTATCCCACAACACGGGTAAAGATGACATCAAAATCAATGCTTTAATTTCATCTTCAAAATTAATTTCCACTGAACTTAGTTGACTTACGATTATATTGAATTCATTTCTATGATTAACAACAGATTAACGTTCAGACATCTGTAGATTGAACAATCTCCGCATCAGATACACCTTGTTTATAGCCAATGGTTTTTCGTACATATTCGACAGCGCCTTCAACAAATCTGACGTTGTCTTCTCCTTGATAATGTTGAATGCCACGTTTCTAGATAGTATCAACCGGATTAACCCTAATGCTTGTCGATCTTTGAGCTTCCACTGCTCCATGGTCATGATATCTGGCATCACCCCCAACAGGGGTTCGTGAAGACCTTTCTGATATAAATAATCTTCAATCTGCATTTTCCAGAAACCGAAATCGGATCTATCGAACTTCTCAATTCCAATCTTTAAACTTTCCATCTTCACAGATCGTGGTGAATTTCGCCTAGCTCTGATACCAGTTGTTAGGATCGCATAATAACGCACACACTCGATCTGTACCGTGATGAACACAAAGAACATGATAGAGAAAATGCAAGGAGAACTCTAACTAAATGATTTGCTTCAAGTATGTACCGTAATAGAGAATACAGAGAATACAAAAAGTACATTTTCAAAACGCTGCATAAGGGGATATATATATATGGTTTAGCTTATTATATATAGCTTTACTAGATATGACCCTTTTATATAACTTTCTACATATATAACTTTCCACCATGTAGCTCTACCAGATATAGTTTTTTTTTATGTTACATAGATATTTACTATTTATGACAATTTACTCTATATGTCATTTACCAAATATAGTTTTACTTGTGTATAACCGTCGAGTAAGCTATAAATAAGCAGCAGGCTTCATAACCTAAGAAGTACCCGGGTTGGTTTGTGGAAATAGCCTTCAATCTTAGAAGTGAGAGGAATCTGACTATGTCACAAGCAATGCTTGGGAATGCCTGTAAAATTTGGATTCCGAATTTTGAACATGAATTGTTATGATTCTAGATGAAATGGTATTATAAAAAGACTATAGACTTCAAGCAATATCAAACGAAAGTATGATTTTGGTTTTAGATAATCCAAATTAGAAACATTTTACATCTAATATATTAACTACGAGTGAATTTGACTAAGAATGATCATTCAAATTAACATGGAACTTTAAAAGCTAAAATGATCAAGGAAACTTAAAATATTGTATCAAATAAATAACATCTAAAATTGGTTGTGCCATAGAAATGTACGAAATCTCGACAAACAAGTGGAAATAGATGATGAAGATAAAGGCACTCAATTTCAATCTCAAATCTCAAATAATTTCATGCCATTCCTATTCCTATTTCACTGTCCATCCTCAACTCAATTTCAAAAAGTTAGACACAAAATTAGATAAGGCAAGGAAGTTGAACTCAATTTTTTCCCATATAAAGTATACATTTTTCCTAACAAGTTCATTCAAGGATGAACCAATTGTACTGAAATTCTTAATGAACCTAGGGTAGAAACTTGCAAGACCATGAAAACTTCTTACCTCACTTACACTTTAAGGTGTAGGCCAATCTTTGATGACCCTCACTTTCTCCTCATCAACCTCAACACCATTAGATGAAACTACAAACCCAAGAAAATTAACTTTTTCTATGCAAAAGCTATTTTTCTTTAAATTTACATACAGACATTTGTTTCGTAAAGTAGTCAAAACATTGGGTTCATGGGTAACATGATCATCTAAAGATTTAGAGTAAACATTGCCTAAGACATGGTTCATCAGTCTCATAAATGTACTAGGTGCATTAGTTAGTCCAAAAGGCATAACCAACCATTCACAACGACCATACTTGATCTTATAAGCTATTTTCCACTCATCCCCAATATGCATGCGAATTTGATGATAACCTGATTTTAAATCAATCATAGTAAAAGGACTACATCCATGCAACTCATCAACAATATCATCTAATCTAGGAATTGGATGCCTATACTCTATATTATCTTTTTTATAGCCCTACAATCAACACATACGCCAAGAACCATCTTTCTTAAGTACAAGAATATCTGGAACAGAACAAGAACTCAAACTTTCATGTACAAGTGTACATATCCTTTAGCAAGGAGTTCACTTACTTGCCTTTGTATCTCTTTAGCCTCCTTTGGATTAGTCCTATATGGTTGGTTTGGAATGGGCGCGCCAGGAATAAAGTCAATCTTGTGTTCAATCCCTCTAAGTGGTGCCAAACTACTAGGTATCTCCTCGAAAAATAAATCTTCAAACTCTTGCAAAAGCACAACAAAATCACTAGGCAAAAAAGGGTTAAGCATGTTAGTAAGTAACAAGACTCCTTGCACATAAGTACAAGAATAGTCCGATTAGAGAACAAAACATTCTTAGCCTCACTTGATCTAACAAACAAGCTTATTGATTTGACTTTTATCTCTTTTATTTTTCTCTAAACCGAGTGTTACTCTCTTGCTTTTCACTCAACCTCTTTTTTTCACTGGATTCTTTTTCAATCTCTCCTTTTGCATCAACCTCTTGCCTTTTCTTTTCAAATTTGCAATGATCAATAAATACATCTTTTGGAGACAATAGAATAATAGTAGTTTTTCTACCATTGTGTGTAAAAGAGTATCGATTTGCATACCTATCATACATTACCGAGGATCAAATTGTCAAGGCCTCCCCAGTAGTAAATCTCCAACATGCATGGATACAACATCACATAAAACATCATTAATATATTTTTCAATAGTAAAAGAAACAAAAGCTTGTTGAGATACCCATACTTCCCTACGATCACTCAACCATTGAAGCTTGTAGGGTCTTGGGTGTGGTTTTGTCTTTAAATTAAGTCTTTTGAATAGAATGGAACTCACAACATTGGTTCAACTACCGCTATCAATGACTACACTACAAGGTATAGATTGAACAAGACACTGATGTTGAAATAAGTTCTCTATTTGGTCTAAACCTTCCTCCTTAATGTGGGTGTTTAGAGTCCGTCGAGTAACTAAAGATATATGTGTAGGGTCCTCTTCACTAAACTCCTCACTCTCATCATTTTTCTCATTTATATCTTCATGTGCTTTTCATCTTCTGTAACAATTTTCCCCTACTTGATGGTCCTAATTCTCTCATCATTTTCCTCATTTATATCTTCATGTGCTTTTCATCTTCTGTAACAATTTTCCCCCTATTTGATAGTCCTAATTCTTGCATTTGGACAATCTCTATTATAGTATCCTACCCTTTGACGTCTCCAACACTTTCAATCCCTATTCTGAATATTAGACTTTTCTACCTTTTCTTTCCATGTTCTAGGACTCACCTTTCTCAAATTTAGTTTGAGGCTTCTCATACATCTCTTGATTTCTATATTTATAATCAATGTTCTTACTATCCTATTTCAATGTAGAAGTAGTTGGAAATTTTTTTAGAAGAATACCTTTGAGACCTTCGTTGGATTTGCCTCTCGATCTTAATTTCAATGTGGAACAACTCCTCAATATTAGAATAAGGCTGTAAATCAGTCTTGTCTGCAATCTTTGTGTTTAACCAATTAAGAAACTGCGCCATGAGAGCCTCCATGTCCTCATTGAGATCAAGTCGATCCATCAATGTATCCATCTCCTTGTTATATCCTCCACAGATTTGTGTCCTTGTTTCAATGCTTGAAGCTTTTGCGCTATGCCCCGTAGAAAATATTGTGGAACAAAACGCTTACTCATGGACTTTTTGAACTCATTCCATGAATCAATTGGTGTTTCAAGATTACTTCTCTTACTTGACATCAATTTATCCCATCAAATTTGAGCATATTGTTTGAATTCAGCAATGCATAACAATACCTTCTTTTCATCACTAAAATTATGACAGTTGAACACTGACTCCACAATTTTTAATTTGATGCTCTCCACGTTACAATTAATTCTATCGTCGTAAGGAACTCGTTGTTGTAAATTATGATGCCTTCTTCCACGGCCTCTCCCTCGCATCAAGCTACGACCAACCGCATGTGGATTATTCTCGCGTTGATCAGAATTGTCTCCCTCACATTGATCAGCATATTGTGCAGGTAGTGGAATCCTCTCTCGAGCTTGATTTTGAATCTCCAATCTTCCTATTCGATCTGTCAACTTTTCTATTCCTCGCATTAGTTTTTCCATGGTTCGTTGTTGTGCTTCTCTCAATCGTGCATCAGTAATGTTAGGATTGTCGTTTAGATTTTTCATGCTACAAAAGAAAGGTAGAAGAGGGAGAGAAAGAAAAAAGGACCTCACAAGCGCTCCCTCACGTGTGTGCACTCGTATTTAGCACTCAACACTCAGAATCAATGTATCACTCCTTACAACTCACCCTCACAATTGAGCACATACAAATCACACTCCAAAATAAATTGGGATGTGAGACAAGCTATGTTATAGAGCTAAGTGCAATTCAAAGTGGATAGGCAACACTTAATATACAAACAAGGGTATTAAAAGAGCAATCCAAATAAGGAGAAAAAAACCATTAAAGAAAGAAAATGAACATTCTACACAAATGGATATATATATATAAAGAGAATTAAAAGAGATAAACACAAGAAAACATATAACCGATCTTCAGCTTAAAGCTCTGATACCAAATTATATGGAATCAGCCTAAGGGAAAGTTTGAAGCGGATTACCTTGATGATCAAGATCAAGAGCAAAGAAAACTCGTTTTTAAACACATGATTTGAATCACTTCACAAGAAGTTTGATCAATACCACTTGCATGACTCTGGCATGCAAGTTCTAAATACAAAAATGCAAAGTAAATACTTGAATGACTCTCGCATGCAAGTCCTAAATACAAGAATTTGCAAAATAAAAGCTTAGTTTTCAACGAGACTAAAATAGAAATTCTATTATTTTTAATTTCAAAATGTGATGTCTTTAATTAAAGAAAAGAAGACTTTATATAGTCTTTCCAACCTTAACGTATGTGACACATAACCTCCCTATTAAATTGAATAGTTAATAAAAAATACGCATAACCTTCGTATTAACATGGCTAAGTTAATGAAGAATATGGTAACCTATGTGGGTTACAATATAGCCTAACTCCTATATTAAAAAACTAGCTTAAATATGATAAACAAATATTTAAGTTGTAATAAAATAATGCCATAAATGAAATGTGTTTATTGATATCTTTGGACTAGTTCCATAAATTCAACTGAGTTTATTAAAGGCAAATTAAAGTACATTTAATGCATCTCTTTCTTGAAGCTCAACGTTGCACAACATATAAAGAATGTCTCCAATGTCTTCTAGAATTTCCTTTGACGAGCTCATCATAGCTTGAATATAAGTGTACAAAGTTTGTTGTAGCTTCTTGGCTCTCATCCTTGTAATTGAATCTTGAGGTATAGAAATTCCTTGATCGTGGTTCATATCATGAGTTTGGCATTGAAAATTTAAGGTACGATTTTGGGTTTTGAGAAACTTCGATTCCTAATAAAGATCCTAAATTCTTGGACTATGACTGATCAGCTTGATGAGACCTACAAAATTGTAGAAGGGAGTAGACACCCTTGGGACTTGCCGTACAAGAACCCGACGAAGGGAAGAAAGAACTACAACCACAAACAAGAGGTTGTTCAAGTTTAGGATGATTAGTCCAATTCAATTCGGTTGGACCAACAGGTCTAGTCTAATCAAACTAGTCCTCCTATTTTTGCATGGTTTGGGTGTACCAATTTTTTTTTTTTTTTTTTAAATCTAATTTTGATGGTACTTACATTTTCCCTTAATTTAAGGCCTAATTGAGAAGATGAAAGAAATTTGAAGTATTTGAAAGTTGGATTCTACAATCAAAGTATTTTCCAAACTTAGCAAGTAGCACATCCACACTTTAGATTAATATAGGTGCATGTTGTTAAAATTCTTAAGACCGGAATGAGCTGATTTGACTAAAAATAAACTGAAAGTTAACCAGACATCCATAATTTAGATTATTATATTATATCTCTTATGATGATATGTTCATACATAAGATATTTATGTTATTATATGAAGATGGTTAGGTGTTCGCTAACTAACCTCTAATCATAAACTCAATTTGATTGACAAGTGTCTTAATAACATTTAAAACTAGTTTACATTTTATGTGCCTACTATGCGGGTTTGTGGGTTTGTAAGTTAATTAACTTTTTTTCCCTCTAATCATCCTCACGACCTTAACTTATTTTCATACGTTCATATTTATTTATCAATATGTCAATTAGACCTATTTTTGTCATATTTTATATTAGTTTCATAATATTTGAATTATTTAAAATTAATCTATTTATTTTCAATGAATAAATCTTTAGTTAAGTCTTAGTCTATTATTAATGAATTAACGAATTAAAAGTATCATTAGCCTTCTATAATGTTGGGCAATATATTCTCATTTTTATTATCATTAATTTTTATGGATACTATTATTATTTTAATTAAAAATCGAATATTCTGATTTGACTTTTGGACAATCCAATGTAAGCACGCTGTACAGCGAACTCTGTTGTGAGACGACAGGCACAGTTAATGGAGGGCAGATCCGTAAATACCTGTCGAAACCCAGTCCCATTATTGAACACAATAAAACCAATAAATAAATAAATATATACATAAAAAAAAAACGATTTCCACCCCTAAATTTGTTTAATTGAATATGATAAAATAATTGAATTAGTTATTATAAATATAATTATCATCAAACAATGCTCAAATCACCCACGCCAACATGGCACTCTACATGCACTTCCCCTCTCTTTCTGCCACGTGTCAAGCCTTTCTCTCCCTCACCGTACACTTCAACTAGTTGGCCGCCATTGTATATGTACAGCCTCTGGCGAAGGATTCGACAACACTTGTAGCAACGTCTTTGCGAATAACAGACTAATAGTGGAGCGACACGTCATGAACAGAAAGTACTTTTCGTGTTCAGCTGCGTAACTGTAAATCGGCAGGCCATTGGGAAGTGCTTTTACTTTTCTTGAACAGAGAAGTTCAAATGGAGTTGCGGTGGCGACACGTAGCAAGCCGCCCCCCGGAGCTGGATGCTATCGTTTTCTGGTTATTTCGCTGTAGCTTCCGCCGTCGTACGGAGGCGGCAACTTCCAAGGTTTGTTGGAAATGCACAGTGAACAATCCCATGCAAAAAAGAAAAATTAATTTTAGCGTAATAATTAAGGAATTGATGAGCAAAATTAATTTTAGATATTAAATTATTAAAAGTTTAATATATTAAGTTTATATTAGAAACTAGTTTTTTTTTTTTTTAAATAAATAGAAAAAAAAAAAAAAAGGGATTAATAATCATGTCTTGAACATAATTATTTCATATTTCTTATTAACTTTTAAAAAGTTCAAATAAATTTGTATAAATAAAAAGAAATCCATTATTTTCCTATTTTAGAATATGGTACCATCAAGCTCCATATTTAAAATAGGCTAATATTTGTTTATAATTGACCAGATTAACCTTACCCCACCCACCATATTTTTTTCAACTCTTGGTTATTTTGGTCAAAACAAAGGTTCCCCTCAAAAGCAAATACATTCATTTCACCTCCTTCACACACTAAATAACAATTCTAGTAAAGTTTTCCTCTTTCTTTCCTTTCCTTCCTTAATTCATTCTCAACTATACATTTCATCGTCTCGTCACAATATCATTCACTTCATATATTTGACTATAGAACTTAGGTAACTACATGATTTTCCTTCCATTAATTAATTGTACCATCTAAATAACCGTCATTTTCAAGCTTTTTATTACGTGTCTATATAATCTTTGATTTTGTCTAAATAGAGCATTAAAAAGCATATTTAAAGGTGTTATTTCATCTTCCCGAACACTTCTATTATCAAGCTCTTTTGTTTTAAATAAACAAAAGGAGCATGTATATATTGAGTTTAGTTTCAACTTGATGCACTTCTAATTTTACCTCTATCGTCTTTAATCGAACTTTATGAATCATATCAACGTTCACGAATTATTTTAATAAAATGTCATATATAGAATTTTTAATAAAACAAAAGAAAATTTAAAATTTGAGTGTTTTAATAAACACGAGGTTGTTATTATTGATGAAAATGGAGAAATAATTTAAAAATGGAAGTATAAATATGTAGGAGGAGTTTATTAATCCAATAAAAAATTGACACGTGGAGATCCGTTTTAAGGTTGGTGACGACGATCTGATCGATCTGGTGACCGGGTTTGAGCTGATACAAGAATCTGAGAACCAGATGCTATGCTTTAAAGATTACACATCCACTCCCACGCGGTGAAGGAGGGAAAGGAAGCGCGTGGTGAATAAAAAGAATCCACGTGGAGATGAAGATAAAAATATCATGATATTAGCGAATAATATGGAGAGGTGCAGGAGAGACGCATAGAGCGCGCGTGGGGAAAAGCATCTTGAAAAGGAAAAGGAAAAGGGGTAAAAAACCAGGCTGTTTTATATGAAACTAGAAACAAGAAGAAGAGTCCTAAGGGTGAGTTGTTGATAATATTTGTGGGTGAAGATTGGAAATTTCAAGTTTTGTTTAAATCCGTAGAAGAAGAAGAAGAAGAAGAAGAAGAAGAAGAAGAAACCCAAAATCCCAAATCCCCAAAATCATCTCCAAAATTAAAAAAAAAAAAGAAAAAAAGAAAAAAAAAAAGGACCCAAATCGATTAGTTTGATTTGGAAAGAGTTGTGTTATTAGGGTTCTTGTTGTCTTTGATCCCAGAAACAGAGTCTTTGTTTTCACCAAATTAGCCACACTTGGAGGAGGGTACCAACAGAGGAAACAAGGAAGAAGAAAGGAAATGGGAAGAGGAAGAGTGGAGCTGAAGAGGATAGAGAACAAGATAAACAGGCAAGTCACATTTGCAAAGAGAAGAAATGGGCTTTTGAAGAAGGCTTATGAGCTGTCTGTTCTTTGTGATGCGGAGGTTGCTCTTATCATCTTCTCCAATCGTGGCAAGCTCTATGAGTTCTGCAGCACTTCCAAGTAAGTTTCTGATGAATCCTTGTTTCTAGGCTTTCCGTTTCAGTTTTTTAATTTGATTACAATGCTTTTCTTGGACCCAGCATGCTCAAAACCCTCGAGAGGTACCAGAAATGCAGCTATGGAGCTGTGGAGGTCACCAAACCTGCCAAAGAACTCGAGGTCATTTCTCAATTCCTTAATTCATTACTGTTTTAGATCTCAATTTCTTTTTATTAAACATTTTTTGGATTAGTTTTTGCAGAGTAGCTATAGAGAATACTTGAAGCTCAAGGCTAGGTTTGAGTCTCTTCAAACAACTCAGCGGTAACTATTACATGGGTTGTCTTCCCTTTTTCTTGGGGATGTTTATATCAATTATGCCCTAATTAAACTTTAAAATCATATTTATTCACAATTAACATCTCAAAACTTACAATTATTTGGTAACTCCTTAATTTCGTAACAAGTATTTGAGAGCCTTTTGTTGTTCTTGCTAGCTTTTTAAAAGGGAATTCACCAAATAAAGGAAAAATACATGTAATTATAACCAATGCTCATCAGAGTGTGCTTACCTTATTTGGGTATGGATTTAATTTTTTGAAAGTTGTATTTTGAAATTGAGAGGGGCCTCACATGTGTGAAGGATAGGTGGTTCTGAGTTTTCTTGATAAACAAATGTAGTTGAATGTATAGGGATGGTTGGAATATACTTGAATAAATTTTGTTAAAAAAATGTTTTAAAAGAGAGGATGAAATTTAGGGTTTTCATTACAAAGCTAATTGAAGGAAGATTTTGCAATAATTTAATTAACATGAACATGAACATGAACATGAACATGAACATGGTGATATCTATCTTACATAGAGACTCCTCAAAAGCATAGAATTTAGGGTTAAAAAGTGTTATTTGTGTTATGGTAGAAATCTTCTTGGTGAGGACTTGGGTCCATTGAACTCAAAAGAGCTTGAGCAGCTGGAGCGTCAGCTGGAGTCTTCTTTGAAACAAGTTAGGTCCACTAAGGTATGTTTTAATCTATTCAAACTCAAAGTCTACTACTTTCTTTTCTAATCATTTTCGTTTTGTTTCATGATTATTGTGCAAGCTTAGTTCTTTATTTTGTTATCTAATTTTCAGGACTGTTTTTCAAATTCTTCTCAAATTTTATAACAAAAGTTTTTTCAAATCTTTATTTTGTTTTCTTGTTTTACTAAGAATTCATATAGCCAATATTCTTCTCTGCATTTTCTCTCTTCTATTATTTATGCTCATCAAGATCGAGTGTATGCGTTGTCGTGGGATCACAAGATTTCAGTGCTTCAGAATATTTTTGAGATCTAGCCTTAGTTTTTTTTTTTTTTTTTTTTTTTTTTTTTCAAAATTAATTTTATTTATGAAATTTGGTTGGAGCCTATGTATTAGCATGACCCTTGAAGATTTGACGCTATCCGAAGCCAATCCCCTATAATATTTGCATCATGTTGAAAAACATATTATAAAAGTAAAGAGATAAGTAATTAACTAAAAACAAAATGAGAATGAAAGAAGTCTAAGACATTAATTTTTAATTTTTGATTTCTCTGTTGAAGTACGATCTCGAGTGATGAGGTAAGAAGAAAGAAGAGAAAGCATTAGGCCTTTTATAGGTTGTGTACTCTCTGAATAAAGCATTATATCACTACATTCATGCAATTTGATCGTTCAAGGATATTATCCACTGATATCCTTTGTTTCCAGGTTTTAAGAAATGGGTTTGTTTTAGATTCGAAAATATTATCAAAATCTTCGCCCAAATATTGTAATTGAAGAAAACGTGCAATTTTGTTATGCATGTCTTGTCTGTGACAGAAACTATGTGGCTGTGCTGTGTTTGTGTCCATTCTTGAAAGACAATTATTGATGAACTATGGATATTGTTAACCAGAAGCTGCAGTTGCTCTGCTTCTTAATTAAATACCCATTCACTTCCACCTTTCTCTGCCTTTTAACCAAAAGTTCTAAAGCTACAAATTTCAACACACTCTTCTTATTATAACTTCTGGGGAATCTGTTTCAGTGAGTTATGGAATTGATATGGATAACATTATTCAAACTTTCTATACTAAAACTTAGGCATGACTTCTTGAACTTGGGATTATTCAAATCCATTTGGACATTCTAAATTATACAAATTTAGAACGCTTGTGTTTCTAAGATTTTTTGTAATTATCCTTTTAGTCGATTCTCTTGTATTGAGCTTATTTGAACTATTAGTTATACTGCTAATTAATTCGATTTTATCGGGACTTCTTTATTCAGTAACATCTATGACTGTCTCATAATATATAATCGTTTGTATATTGAATTTCTAATAACAATATATACCAATTGACTCAAATATCTGATGATGCAAAATTGTTCATCATATTGTGATACTCTTCTCGAGTAATTTCTCTCTTTTAAACTCGCTTGACATACCATTTTGTATTAGACCTTTTTTATGTTGGGTTTAAAAACCCTAGATTGATGTAGTTGGTAGAGTTAAAAGAAACCCTAAATCTAGAATAAGGTAGTCCATTTTATATGTTCAAAGTGCTTAGTTTTGTTAGTGAATTTGGAAGTGGGAAATTTGCAGACTCAGTACATGCTGGACCAGCTATCTGATCTACAGAACAAGGTTAGGGTTGAGTATTGATTGTTGACAATTGATATCAAGTTTAGAGAAATGGTTCTAATTTGAATTGTGATTGATAGGAACAAATGCTGATTGAAACCAACAGAGCTCTGCAGATCAAGGTAATCACCATTTCATTCTTCACACACACATAATCACATAATCACATAATCACATAATCACATAATCACATAATCACATAATCACATAATCACATAATCACATAATCACATAAACAAAGTAAAATCGTTTGTATTGTTTGGTTTATGGAATTTGGTGGATCAGTTGGAAGAAATAAGTTCAAGAAATAACATAAGGCTAACATGGGAAGCTGGAGACCAAAGCATGTCATATGCTCCACAAGATGCCCAAACTCAAGGCTTCTTTCAGGCACTGGACTGCAATCCCACTTTGCAAATTGGGTCAGATTTTGTTTTTATTTATTTAATTTTTTAAATTTTGAAGCAAATGAAATTTGATGATGATGATGATTATTTTATTTTATTCTATTTATAATCAGGTACACTTCTGCAGTGTCGGACCAAATTACAGCCACCACTGCCCCAACTCATGCCCAACAAGTCAATGGCTTCCTCCCTGGTTGGATGCTTTGAAATCCATAACTACCTCTTTTTTTCTTTTTTTCTTTCCTTTTTGCAATATGCTACCAACACTTTGCAAAATTGTTAATAAGCATTATATTTTACTTTTATTTTAGAACTTCAAAACAAAATTTATAATTTGCAAGACTTGTATATCCAGAATCTATCATATTTACATGGATCTTTTCCCGACTTTGAGACGCTATGAATTTTGAGTTGTTTTTTTTTTTTTTTTTGTTGGTTCTCTGCGGTGTGCTTTGTATATTTAGATTATTGGTGAATGTTTTGAAAAGGGTATCAAAAATAGAATTGTGGAGTGTTCATATGACCCGGTAATGTGATTAATTTGAACTATATATCTAACTCAAGCAACAAAAGGTGGGTTGAGTTAGATTTTCTTTTTCAGTTTCAATTAGGTTGAATTTTTGAAAAATGGAAGAATTGCTGTCAATTCACAGGTTGACAATTTTTTTTTTAAAAATAGAGATACAACCCAACTTCACTTGATCCTCATTTATAGATTAATGAATGGTAACTTGTAAAAGATATTTTAATTTTATGAAATTTTAGTTATTAATTATATTATAGATAAATAAGATTCGTTAAAAATAATAATAGAAAAGAAATAATTCTATAACTTAAAAGTTGATTTTGTAAACCTAGGATGGGGCAGCAAGTAACGTTATTATGCAGAACCTAGGATGGGGCATCTTAGGAATACATGTGTAGCCCAATTTAGTCGTGGGCCCTTCAATATTTTTATACTTTCTTCTACTTTTGGGACTGTTATTTCTTTAGCCCTAGTATCATTTTATTTTATTTTAGTAAATTTAGGCTATAATCTCTGACTTTTCATTTCATCCCATTTTTTACTTTCTAATATAGCTTTAGTTTGAGGATTTTTCTTTTCTTTTTCTTTTTTTTTTTTGTTAAAAATATGTTAATATTTATTCTTTGTCTAGTGAAACTTTCAAAAAGTAGAGTTAAAACGGTTGATAATTGTCACAAAGATTGGGTTCACGAATACTTGGATTTATGAATACTTTGATACATTCCCCACTTTAATTCATGAATCTTTCGGATTCGTTTGGTTCATCTCCCATATTGGTATATTCTATCATATGGTGATTCATGTACAAACATTATTTTTGCTTTGATTCATGTATGAGAATTAGTATTGTTATGTCTATATAAAGGTTTGCCTGGCATTGTTTTGAGATGTAAAGTTAATGTCATTTTGTATTTATCTAGAGGTAATCGGGAGAAACTTTGTAAGAGAGACTTTGTAGGGTGGGGGTGTGAGAGATACACTTGTAAACACTTTGGTTATAGTGATTGGCTACCACAATGGATGTAGGAGAATTTCTTCCTTCCGAACCACGTAAATCTCTATGTCCTCTTTGTTTAATTTCTGTTCGTCGGTGTGTGATTATGATTGATCTTGCTTCCTCTCCTGCTAAAACAATTGGTATCAGAACATTTTGGTTGTAGCATTAGTGTACAAAATTGGTATCAGAGCCAAGTTGTGGCATTTGAGGTATTGTGAAATACTTAACCTCGATGACCATGAGATGTGCTCACACTCATCATCAATGGTCAAAGAGAAGTTTCTCATTGGCTTGCTTATTTGTTTTTGGAAATCATATTTTTCAAGAATTGTGATTATCTCCGTCCATTCGGATTTTGTTGGCATTGGTTGCTCAATTTGATCTTGAGTTTGCACAACTCGATGTAAATATTGCTTTATTGCATGGAGATTTTGAAGATGAAATTTATATGGCACAACCGGTTGGTTTTCAAGTACTTGGACAACAACATTTGGTATGTAGATCGAAAAAATCTTTGTATGGGCTGAAGCAATCTCCTCGTCAATGGTATAAGAAGCTTCATCATTTCATGGTGGAGCATAAGTACACTCATAGTCAATTTGATCATTATGTGTATTTTCAGTGCCTTGATGATGGCTTGTTATCAACTTGGTCTTGTATGTTGATGACATGTCAATTGCTTCCAAGGGACAAGTGGAGATTGATAAGCGTCGATCCACTATTGGTTACCCATTCACTATGGTTGGTGGACCTGTTTGTTGGCGTTCAGTATTGAAGTTTACTTTTTCATTGTTTACCACTGAAGTAGAATATATGACAATCACTTAAGCTTTTAAAGAGCTATTTGGATGACTTGGGTATTTCTCACGAACGCATAAAAGTGTTTTGTGATAGCCAAAGTGCTATTTGTTTGTTGAAGAACCAAGTTTATCATGCTCGTACCAAGCATATTGATGTCTGTTTTCATTTTGTTCGAGAAATTATCAATGAAGGGGACATTCGCTTATTGAAAATTGGAATTGCAGATAATCTTGCGAATATGTTGACAAAGGTTGCTGCTCTTGAAAAGTTCCAATATTGCTTAATTCTGATCAACATTAGATGGAAGAAGTAGCCAATTGACTTGGTGGCAACCAAACAAGTTATCTTCTTGGAGATTTTCTGACAAGACGAAGATTGTTTGTGATGTCCCACATTGGTTGGGGAGGAGAACAAACCACCATTTATATAAGAGTGTGGAAACCTTCCCCTAGCAGACGTGTTTTAAAGCCTTGAGGGGAAGCTCGAAAGGGAAAGCCCAAAGAGGACAATATCTGCTAATGGTGGATCTGGGTCGTTACAAATGGTATCAGAGCCAGACACCGCACAATGTGCCAGCCTTCTCGTTGTTCCCTAAATGGGGGTAGACACGAGGCGGTGTGCCAGTAAGGACGCTGAGCCCCAAAGGGGGGTGGATTTGGGGGTGGTCTCACCTCGATTGGAGGAAGGAAAGAGTGCCAGCAAGAACGTTGGGCCCCGAAGGGGGGTGGATTGTGATGTCCCACATTGGTTGGGAAGGAGAACAAACCACCATTTATAAGGGTGTGGAAACCTTCCCCTAGCAAATGCGTTTTAAAGCCTTAAGGGGAAACCCGAAAGGGAAAGCCCAAAGAGGATAGGACAGTATCTGCTAGCGGTGGATCTGAGTCGTTACATTGTTGATAATTGTCATGAATACTTGGATTTATGAATACATTTAGTACACTCCCCACTTTGATTCATGAATCTATTGGATTCATTTGGTTCATCTCCCATATTGGTACCTTCTCTCATATTGGTGCATGAATCATCTTATTCATGTATAAACATTAGTTTTGCTTTGATTTATGTATGAGAATTAGTATTACTATGTCTATATAAAGGTTTGTCTAGCATTTTTTGAGATGTGGAGTCGTTGCAATTTTGTATTTGTCTAGAGGCAACTAGGAGAAACTTTATAAGAGAGAATTTGTAGTGTGGGATTGTGAGAGATACACTTATAAACACTTTGGTTATAGTAATTGGCTATCTTCCGTTTCTGTTTGTGGGTTTGTGAGTGCGATCGGTCTTGCTTCCGCTTCCGCTACAACAATTAGTATCATAGCATTTTGGTTGTGGCATTAGGGTACAACAATTTCAAACCTTTTAATCAATAATTTTACACAACATACTCGCTGCTTTTTCATTAATTGTCTAATTATTCTAATTAGCAAGCATGAAATAGTGTATTGGGGTTCAACATGAAAAGACGATCAATTGGCATAAATTTAACTTAATTGTATACTTGATCAATTTTATTTTGCAGAAGTAACGGTCTTCTATGCTGAACCATGATACTATAACAAACCTAGAAGTAATCTTGTTGGCAATGACATGTCTGGATCAAATTGTTGAACCATATTGTTGAAGCAATCTTGTAAGCAAATTTGTCGAGAATGACATGAAGAATTTTAATGTGAATGAGCTAGCCACCTGGATTGTTGACAACCCAATAGGACGCTACTAAAGTGGATGACCAAGAATTTTTCAATCCTAAGTAGGAGGAAATAAATAATATAAACAAAAGGTTTCAAAGTAAAAAAGGGGAGGAAAGAGAGGCAAAGGAACAACAAACAACAGACATTCAAGACCAAAGAAGAGATGAATAAAGTGGCCAACTAGTGGAAGCCAAGAACTCTCAATAATTATCTTATTCTCTTTTCCTTTGATCTGTTATATGCTCTATGATTAAGATGGATCATAGAAAACCTGCCGTATAAACAAATGAACATGTGGAGCTAAATGTATCGCTGAGGTAGTCATAGTTGAATTCACTAAATATGTAATTTTTGTTTATTAAAGAGTTACGGTTAATATTTTACATGTTTGTTTGCTGACCACTTTACTTATAAAGTTGTTTCTCTTATTTGGAAGGAAAGTGAGCAACTGAATCCTCCTTACTACTCTAGTTTGATTGCAAAGATACTTTAAGTTAATCAAAGAGTTGGGAATAATTCTTCTTCTAATATTTTATTAACATAATTATTTTATTCTTTTTAGTTAGGAATAATTCTTCTTCTAATGTTTTATTAACATAATTATTTTATTATTCTTCTAATGTTTTATTAACATAATTTTTAAAATAATTTGGGAAGTAATCAATATGCAAAACTATGGGAAGGGTGCTTGAGAATCAATTAAAAAGAGCAAAACTCACCAAAACAATTAGCGACTTTCCTATACAAACTCTTCTTGTGTTTTACAATGAGTTGGAGCAAAAACAAAAGCCATAACAAGCTGGAATTTTCTACTACAAATTTTAATGCCCGAACTCACCTCAGTTGGAATTCATTTTGTAGCTTAAAATAGAGAATAATTTTAGGTGAACTCTAAGAGAGTAAATGTTGTAAATGATGTAATAAAGCCTACAACAACAAGACTTTGGGGCCCAACCAAATCAGGAATTTGAGAATTCAAGGTGGTGGCTAATTCAGTTAGAATCTTTGCTAGTATTATTCATTTAGCAGAAGATATAGGAAAAGAGCAATTAAAATATATGCACACCCAATAGGGGAGGAGATATACCAATGCATAATCAGACTCAAAATTTGAGCGGCTACTTTTGAGCTAAAACTCGAGATGTTTCAAATGTTACAAACCATATGGTAGTTTCATGGATTACCGTCAGAAGATACTCACATCCATTTAAAGTTTTTTTTTGGGAGTGAGTGACTCATTTCAATTTCAAGGAGTGGAGAAAGAATTGTTTAAATTGAGTTTATTCTTTTATTCTTTGAGGGGGGTGCTAAATCATGATTGAATACCATAGTATTAGAACCAATTGATTCTTAGAATAGTTTAGTTTGAGAAATTTTTGATCATGCACAATTTAAAAATATAATAATTTTTTTTCAAAAGTTTGAAGATGAAACAAGAAGTGAGGATTGGGAGAAATTTAGAGAGATGTACATGAAGTGATCTCACTATTGGCTACCCTTTGTATCCAAATGGAAACTTACTACAATGGATTGAACATTTCTACAAAAATATTGGTGGATGGTTCTGTCAATGGGGTCATTATGTTAAAGATATACAATTAAGCTTATGAGATCCTAGAAAGAATAACATCTAAAAATTGTCAATGGGTCAACGTGAGGAGAGATCTAGGAAAGAAAATAAGAGGAGTTCTAGAAGTCTATATTTTGACCTCTATCAATGCTCAATTAGCCTCTATGACTAATGTTCTACAAACTTTAGCATTGGGACAAGGATCAATGACTAAGGTACAAGTCCAGACAATAGTTGTAATGACACAACCAATAGCTGAATCTTGTGTGTGTGAAGAGGATTCCCTTTTGAGACCAATGTTCAAGTAATCCAACTTCTTTGATGTGGAAAATCAAGTTAATCATGGATGTTAGAAGAATAACTCATTCTCATATACTTACAAACTATGGTGTAGGAATCATCTGAATTTCTTATGGAAATGTCAGAATTCATACCATCAATAATTTAACTTAAGGAAAATTACTCTTTGGGTTTTGGACTACAAAATCAAATGACATTTAGTTTTCAACAAGCTAATGTCCGAAAAGAAATTAGCAAAGTTCTGCCATTCCAAGAACATCTCTTAAGATCCTATTGAAGGAATATATGGTAAAAAACAATGTTATGATATATAATCAGCAAACATCCTTGTGAAATTTAGAAGTTCAAATGGACAAGCTAACCACTAAGTTAAGGAATTGGCTCTAAGAGAAGCTACCCATAGACACAAAAAACCCAAAGAGAGGAAAAAAAACAATATCAAGAAATAGGATTGATATAAGATTGAGGAACGGGAAGATATTATCCAATTGAGAAGGTGAAATTAAGAAAGACAACAACATTCATTCTTAAGAACTAGCTTATATGTAATATAAAAGGGAGAAAATGTACAATAAAAGTGAAGGTCGAAAGTAGTGAAGAATCTAAAGAGCCTCTCGCAAAAGCAGTAGACAACAACCAACAAGTGAGTAGAACTTATACTCAACACCTTCTTTTCCACACAGAATAAAAAGAAAGAAGGAGAAATCTCATTTTGAGAAATTCATGAATATTTTTAATGAAATTTAGATAAACATCTCACTAGTGGAAGACTTCAAATAAATGCCAAACTATTTCAAATTCTTAAAGAATATTTTCACAAATCGAATAAAGTCTAATGAATTTTAGGTGGTGGGTTCAATGAAGAGCGTATTGCAATACTAAAATATAAGATTCCACTAAAGGAGAAAGATCCAGGAGTAGATGAGATGAATGTTACGCTAAAAAGAACTCTGTATTTAAGGAGAGCTTCGAGAATAGGATTGTTTTGGAAAGAAGGCCTGAAGGTGAAAAGTCACGAAAATAGGTATGATGATCATAGTAGGTCTTACAACATCATTACGGCCTTAAAAAGAATTGATAAGTTTTACACGACGATCCAAGGCTAAGAAAATTCAAGAAGTATTCATTGTTTATCTACAAAATTGGATAGATTCATTTCAATCGTTATTTCATGTGTTATATGCTGATTCAATTGAGAAAGAATCGTTTGGAGTTTCAGAAGTGAATATGTGCATGGTTGAAGTAGCGGATGAGGTTGCTTAGTAGACATTTGAAGAATTGGATATTTATTTGATGGATGGACTATAAATACCTAAAAATACTAGGTAAAAGTCAGATTTTGATTAATGAAATTTAGTTCTGAGAGTGAGACTTTCACCCTTAGAAATTTGAACATCATTTTTGCCTTTTCTAAGTTTACTACAATTCTTGTGGTAGATTACATTTGAGCCATTCAATTAAGCTTAATGAAGTTCGATTGCAAAGTGACTCAATTTAGAACAAAGTTCTAAATTTTGATTCTAGATCTTTGATCTACATTTGAGTCATTCAATTAAGCTTAATGAAGTTCGATTGCAAAGTGACTCAATTTAGAACAAAGTTCTAAATTTTGATTCTAGATCTTTGATCTTGAAAAGTAATATATTTATAGCCTTATCTCTTGGTTGATCCGAATTTTGTATAAGGAGGTGTTAATTTGTTTGATTCAAAGGTTCTTGTTTCATATTTATTTTTATTTTTGTGTTACTTCATAATTATCTTATCTTGATGGCCTTGAATAACTCATTACTATAAGAATTACTTTATCCATATATTAGCCTACCTTAATCATAATTGTGTAATAAGCACGAGTGTTCCTAAGTGTAAAATTAGTGAATTGAGTGTGTGAGGTACTAAACATGCTTCCTAGAGACATATTGATTGGCCGACCTTGGCAATTTGATAGGAAAGTCATGTATGATGATTATTTGAATAGGTATTCTTTTATAAAAGATGGTTGAATACTCTTGTACCTTTCCGTTCTATAAATGTATTTGCGAATGAATTAAAGTTAGAGAGAAAAAAAAAAGAAAGAGTTTGAGGAAAAAGAATAGAAAGAAAAACAAGAATTGAGTAAAAAAATTAAAAAAAATCAAAGAAAAAAAGTGAAAAGAAAATGAAAAAAGAGATGAAATTGGAAAAAGAAAGAAAGAAATCTAGTTGTTTGGTTAGACTTGTAGGGGTGAGAAGGGCATATTTTCACAAGATACCATTTTTATACTTACGTAGAAGGAAGGATGTTTGGTCTCTAACTATAACAACTTGGCCTTGCCTAGTGTGTTTCAATCTCTTTTACATGAATTTGAAGACCGTATGTCAAGATGAGGTACTTAAAGGACTACCTCCCATTAGAGGTATGGAACATAAAATAGACTTCATTCTAGCCGCTGTCATTCCTAACAGGGCAGCTTATAGAGCCTACCCAACTGAGACTAAAGAAATTCATAAACAAGTAAAGGAGCACATGAAGAACGACTATATACGAGAAAGTTTGAGTTCATGTTCTATATACCAGTTTTATTGGTGCTAAAGAAAGATAAAACGTGGCGCATGTGTGTGAATTGTAGAGTAATTAACAAAATCATTGTAAAGCATTGACATCCTATTCTAAGGCTAGACAATAGGCTTGATGAATTGCATAGTTCATGTTTATTTACAAAGATTGATTTGAAATCTGGATATCATCACATTAGAATGCATATAGGAGATGAATAGAAAACCACTCTCAAAACTAAGTTTGGATTGTATGAATGACTTTTTATGTCTTTTGGTTTAACTAGTGCTCCTAATACATTTATGCGCTTAATGAATAATGTTTTGAGAGAATATTTGAGAAAACATGTTGTTGCGTATTTTGATGATATTTTAACTTATTCAAAACTTTGCATGAGCATGTGGAGCATGTGAAGTAAGTTTTAATTACGTTAGAAAAGGGAAACTTTATACTAATTTTAATAAGTGTAGTTTTTGCATGGAAAAAGTTAATTTTCTTGGCTTCATATTTGGTAAAAATGGAGTAGAAGTAGATGAAGTGAAAGTAAAAGCAATTAGGGATTGACAAAAAAAAAAAAAAAAAAAAAAAAAGTAAGTGAAGTTCGTAGTTTTCACGAGTTAGGTAGCTTTATAGGAGATTCATAAAAGATTTTAGTACTATAGCTGCACCACTGAATGACTTAATGAAAAAAAAAATGTTGTTTTTAAATGGGGAGATATGCAAGGGAATGCATTCAATAAACTTAAAAGAAGAAATTAACCAGTACACTCTTACTTGTCTTGTTTAACTTTAATAAAACTTTTGAAATTGCGTGTGATGCAAGTGGTTTGGACATAGAGGCTGTTTTGATGCAAGATGAAAAACCTTAAATGTATTTTAGTGAAAAACTAAATGGTGCAGCATTGAACTATCTTACCGATGATAAAGAATTGTTTGTTTTAATTCGTACATTGCTGATGTGGCAACACTACTTATGGCCTAGAGAATTTGTGATCCACTCTAATTATGAAAGCTTGAAGTATTTTAAGGGTCAAAACAAACTGAATCGTAGGTATGCAAGGTGGAGGAGTTTATTAAACATTTTCGTATGTCGTCAAATATGAGCAAGATAAGAATAATAAGGTACAATCTCTTCACTTCTATTAGCGATTCATTTATTTTTTTTTATTTTTTATTTTTATACTTTGAGTATATTAAAGAATTCTATAAAGATGACCAAGATTTTGGAACTATTTATTAGGTGAGTGAAAAAACACTATGGATAATTATTATGTGTTTTCTGAATTTTTATTTAGAAAAAATAAGTTTTGTATTCCTAAATTCTCTATAACAGAATTTATTTAAAAGAAGCATGAAGTGGAATGGGACATTTTGAGATTAACAAAACTTATAATATGTTACATGAACACTTCTTTTGGCCGAACATGATGTTCATAAATTTTGTAGCCAATATTTTAAATGCAAAGAATCTAAATCTAGATCAAAACCAAATGGATTGTATACTCGTTTGAATGTATCTAATGAACATTGGATTAATATAGCTATGAATTTTATTCTCAGTTTGCCGCACACTAAAAAGGTAAAGATAATATTTTTGTTGTGAGAGATAGATTAAGTAAAATGACGCATTTTATTTGATGCGACAAGATGAATGATGCAAAACATATTGCTGACTTATTGTTTAGGGAAGTAGTAATTAGAATAATTGTTCGTGACAGGGATGTTCAATTTTTAAGTCACTTATGGAAAGTATTGTGGGGTAAATTCGATACCAAGTTGTTGTTTTCAACGGCATGTCATCCTCATACGGATGGAAAATTGAGGCGGTTAATAAAACATTAGAAGCTTTCCTTGGAGCTATTATTTCTAAGAATATTAAGTATTAGGATGGATGTTTGCCATTAGTAGTGTTTGCATATAAGAGAGCAATTCACAGTACCACTCATTGTTCTCCTTTTTTAAGTTGTTTATGAATTTAATCCACTTACGACTCTTGTTTTGATTCCTATTTCTTCTAATACTTTTCTAAGTGAAGCAGCCACAAGTAAGGCAGATTTGATCAAACATTGCACAAAGAAGTGAAGGAGAGAATTGAGAAACAAAATTTCAAAGTTGCTTCAAGAATTAACAAAGGGTGGAAGGAAATCATTTTTTAATCTGGTGACTGGATTTGTATACATTTTTGCAAAGGAGCGATTTCCACCTCAAACGAAGACAAAGTTACATCCAAGAGAGGAGGACCCTTACCAAGTTCTTGAAAGAATTAATAACAATGCCTATAAAATTGATCTTCTGGGAGAATTTGTAGTACATTCTACTTTCAATGTTGTTGACTTAAGTTCTTTTTATATATGTGATGATTTTCCTGATTCGAGGACGAATTCTTTTGAAGAGGAGGAAGATGATAAGGATTATGGTGTTCTAAATGTTCCAACTGAACTTATTACACAAGATCCAATGCTAAGAAGATTTAACAAGCATTCATTCTTCATCTACAAAATTGGATAGGCTTGGTTCAATCATTATTTCATGTGTTACAAGTTGATTCGATTAATGATCATTTGGAGCTTCAGAAGTGAATATGTGTACGGTTGAAATAGTGGATGATGTTGCTACAGCTAGCACTTAAGAGATAATTTATTAGAAAATTTTATTTATTATTTTAATTTCATAATTTTTGTAGTGGGAAAAATTGTAGAAATTTAGTTATCAAAGCTAGTCATAACATCTGTTTTTGTGGAGATTTAAGGGGGGAGTAGCTCACCCATCACCGTTAACTTCTTTAGGGTACATCTGAAGAGTTGATATTTCTATGTGGATAGACTATAAATACCCACAAAATACCATGTAAAAGTCAGATTTTGATAAATGAAATTTAGCACACCCTTAGAAATTTGAACATCATTCTTGTCATTTATAAGTTTCATGCAATTCTTGTGGTAGATTGCATCTGAGTCATTCAATCAAGCCTTGATCAAGTTTGATTGTAGAGTGACTCAATTTAGAACAAAATTCTAAAGTTTGCTTATAATCTTTGATCTTGAAAGATAATCTAATTCTAGCCTTATCTCTAGTTTATCCGAATTTTGTATAAGGAGGTGTTAATTTCTTTGATTCAAAAGTTTTTGTTTCAACAAAAACTTGGATTATTGGGCTGAGGATTCGACTGAAAGTCATTAAATTTTAGTGACAGATGTCACAAGAGCAACCAAATGGAACACCACGACTACCTGACTAGCGCCACATTAGTAACAAGTGTCACACAACGTGAGGAGGCATTAGAAAGATAGATGCCCAGAAAATAAGGGACAAAAAATTTGACCAATTACCAGAAAATCTTTGAATGAGTTGAACAAAATGATGTAGACGTTTGCAGTCCATCATGTCTAAGAGATAAGACATGAGTAAGGAAACTAAGATTTTCCAAGTCTTGAGGTCAGGAAAAATACTCCTAGTTTGGATAGTTAGTAGATAGACCAAGCTTGATTGTACAATATGGTATAAGTGATCGCTTGAGATGTTCCAAGTCTTGAGGAGAAACAAGTGGTTTCCACCACATCTCTACCATAGGGGTAAAGCTTACCCCACCTAAAGTACTATGACAAGTTCGTGCTAGAGGACATGTATGATGACGAGTACATAATTATAAGAAGACAACTGTAAAGTATTGTACCTAAGGTTGGGGTGGGGTATGGATGGCCAATTTTGCCACTTGTAATGGCATAACGAGTCGACACGAGAATTTGGAGCTTGACTAGTAGATGCTCTTCGATGTGTATCTCAAGGAGAACAGGATGTCAGTTGGAGACCTAGTTGTAACTACTTTTGTTAAAGGCAAAAGACTTGAATGCAAGTGCTCATATGCATCGATCCCAATAGTTTAATTTCATAGTATTCTCCATTTGTAAAGAAGTACGAGCTTGAGTCAAGAAGGACGTCACAAGCACATTATAGAGAATATCTCTGTAGACTCGTTTGATACATAGAAATGCACATGATTAGAGTGAAGCAATGTTGGAATGACCCACGGTTGAAATATGTCGAAACAAATAACTGAAGCGTATGAACAACTTGAAAGGAGAGAGCTTTTGAATAGAGAAACGTTAAGCACTTATGCTATTTATTATTATTATTATTATTATTATTTTTTTTTGTAAATAACATACATCTCATTAATATTCACCGGAGATTGCACAAAGGATCTCTTCAATTTTCTCTTCAAATTAAGCCACTGTTAACCAATCTTCATCGCCTAAATTTTCTCAAATTGTTGCCTAAATTTTCTCAAACTAACAATTTCCACTTATTTAAGTAACTGTTACATAATTATCCTAAAATTGCAATTTTTTTTTCTAAGTCAAGCGTATTAACTCATGTTATTCTCCATAAGCTTAAATTTGCTGCTACATAATTATCCTAAAATTGCTCTTAGTTAATTTTTTTTTTTTTTTTTTTTTTTTTTTGCTAAGTCAAGCTTATCAACTCACATTATTCTCCATAAGTTTAAATTTGCTCGAGATTCTACACTTTAAGAAACTCCTGCATGTCTGCAACTTTAACCCTTGCTAGGGTATTGGTGAGAATGTCTGCACACGTTGCTCTTTAGTTTCAACTTTGTTTAGTCTCTGGTCAACTTTGTCTTCCTCAAAAGAAATTTTAATTTTGCAACATGAATTTTCTTCCACTTCTCTTCTGTGCAGAGAATTTATCGTCAGGCTTACATCTAGAAAATTCTTGTGACGTACTCTTCTGTTTTTCAACCTTTTGTTTAGGCCTACCTCTAGGTTTCTTTGATTGAGATAGCAAGTTTGAAATCTCATTTTTCTTACGCCTTGGTGGTCTTCCTCTAGGTCTCCTTGGTTGAGATGATAAGTCTAATGAAGTACATTGACTTGTAGGTTGCACTTCACTGATTGAAGTAGCCTCTAGTTGCTTCTTGAATTTATTTTTTGATTCCTTTTTCTCCTGACCTGTTGGTTTCTTCTTCACTTTCTTGTCCCCAACGCTAATAGATATTTTTGGAAGATGTTGATAGTCTTTCAATAATATCTTATATAGGCGACTTCGCAACAGTTTTACGTTCATCAATAGGGCTCTATTTTGGTTGTATATCTTGAGGAAACGGCCGACTCTCTCCACTCTGCTACCTTCTTCTGTCATTTGACCAAGGCTAATAATATTGCTCTTCAAACTTGGATGTAATATACCTTGGTCAATAGACGTTGATCACGTTCTTTCACTGGAACAAGATAAATCCTTTCCCTTGGATTGGTACAATTGATCCGTCGCAAAGCTTCACATATTCAATGAAATTCTCATCAAGCTCCTTGAACTTTGTTCGATCTACGGTCATGTGGTTGCTCGCTCCATTGTCTAGGTACAATATACTGGTCTCCACTTGGTCTTCTCCATCTATGAAGGGGTTCACCATAATCTTTTCTTCATTGAGCATCAACAAGTTGAACATTTTCTCGGTCAACATTGATGTGGCCTCTTCATCATCCGAGAACATGAGGTTTGCCTCCTCATCGCTCTCCTTGTTGCGGCACTCTGCTGCATAATGCCCATATTTTCAACAAGAGTAACACTTGATCATACACTTGTCCTCCTGAGGGTTGGCATTTTCATGGGTTTGTGAGGTATTGTCACAACCTCCTTTGCCACCATGTCTGCGGCCACATCAATGACCTCCTTTGCCACGTTCACTCGTACCCGAAAAAGAAGAATCATTTGCATCTTTCTTTTTCATCCATGCAAGCCACTCCTCATGTGTGAGTAAGAGATATTTCTCCTCCTCTTTGTTTTCGTAGCCACGAAGTCTCTCTTCATGAATCTTAAGATGACCAACGACTTCCTCAACCGAAATGTTCTTGAGGTGGTCGAACGACTCAATGGAGGTAACAATCTGCATGAATCTTAGGGGATCTGCTGCGTATAACCTCATTTCCAACAGTTTCCACCGCCTCACGACTACCACCATCGTCTTTTGCGCCACCGTGTTCTTTTGTTTTCAGCTCTTCATTTTGAGCCATCAAGAGAATGCCTTCATTTGTTGCGTCATCCAAGGCTAGGTTGATTGTTTCTTCCACCTTTTTCCTCGGCTTGACAATCTGTTGCAAAATGACCCATTCTATCACAATCTTTTGCAAACTTAAATGATTTTGCCACCAGTTTGCAAAATGACAAACGAGTAACAAACGTCTCTAATACCAGTTTGTTAAAGCTCTAATACCAATTTGTTAAAATAACACTTAGGAATGTGTGAAGTAATCTCACGCTCACTAACAATCGAGCTCTCTGATACCGCTTTGCTAAAGCACTACTCGCATACTTGTGAAGGAGATGTCGAGAGGGGAGAGACAAAGAGACAAAAAATACTGAAAAACCTTTTTTCTATTGCACAATACTTAAAAAAGGAGACATTTTCTCTGGCTCTTTTTGCTTTGCCTTGAAAACAAACGTACCTATAAGCTTCCTAAATACTAAATATGGCTATCTGAATGCCACTAATTTACTAACCCATAAAACCCCCTGTTTCCTCAATAAATCTTGGCATTTCATTTTTCAACTACTTTTCATTTACGACTCAATTTTGAAACCCATTGAACTTAACTAAAAATAGAAACTATCCTTCTGTATTTAAGTTTATTCCAACATACACCACAAGCCTCTTAAACAAAGTCAAGTAGCAAGAATGAATATACTTAGTAAGCATATATAATCGCTTTCCCATAACATGTATTAAATTGTAATAAAGACACGTTCTCAATTTTGATCATATTATAACTCAATAGTCCATTCCTCGATAAACGTGTATTATTACGTTTAACGTACTCTTACATACATCAAACCTACTCATTTCATTTTCAAATTTCTATGACTTACTTCTCATATCATACTTCCATGCATACTACGAGTATAGTTAATTCCAAGGTTCTCAGGTGCCACTTACCTAAGAAGTGCGACACTTTTTGTTCAAGTTTGCATCCTTCGACAACTCTAACATTTGCTAAATTCTTCCAATGGTTCATACTTTGATTTAAATGATGGAAATAGGTGCAAATGGCGCCAAAATCGGAGTTAAAATGGAGGAATTACGCACAAGGAACAAAAACCGACCCATTTGGACCACCGCAGACCGAACCGCCACCCGGGTTAACCATCCCCAAGTCACACTCTCGAGATGGGCCGCGCAAGCCGCGTGCATGGGGGTTGGTTTGCGTGATTTCTCTCCTCTCCTGATTTTTTTCTCTCTCCCTTACCTCTGCGGTCACCAAACTTCTTTCTCCTTTCGCTCTCATCAAATCTCATAAATCTTCTCAAGATGAAGTCATGGATGGTTATCTTCTACACATTCGAGAGTTCTTGAAAAGAAAAGGTTATGAAACCCTTACCCAAAGTGATGCGTCAATTCTCTGCCTCCCTCCGTCCCTTTCGACCCATTTGTCTCCACTAACCTCAAGCTTCAAGCCTTGGTAGTAAGAATCCTTAAACTTTTCTTCTAATCGATTAGTTGACGCTTGTGGGTCTCAAGCGCAAAGTCTCTGGCCGATGTGGGTTGCAATGAGTTCTTCCAGCGGTTGGTCTCTGAGAGTTCTTGTGTTTCTCCTCCATCTCCGACGTCTCTTAAACCCCCTTTTGTTGTAGAATGGCTTCGAAAAGAGGCGACTTGAGCTGTCTTTCGCCACCTACAGTCGTCGGCGGTGACAGGGTACGATCACACTTGCCACATGCTTTTTTTTTTTAATTATTTACTTATTTATTTATTTATTTTATTGCTTTTACTCAATTGGTATTACAAATCATTCTCCGAACTTTCATCCCCGAAAGTTCCTAGTTCTTGAAACAACTCAGAGTACCACGTTCTCATATCGCTCTGTGGTTCCCAAGTTGCTAATTTGGGCCGATGGTTACCCCATTCACCTTCACCGTACTAATTTCCATGTTTCGCAGGGTCTTCACACATCTCTCTAGGATCCTCGTGGGGTATTCCTTGTAACTCAAATCTTCCTGTAAAGCTAATGGCTCAAAGTCGATCACATATGAGGGGTTGACGGTGTACTTTTTGAGCATGGATACGTGGAACATATTATGGACAACAACGAGAGCTAGTGACAAAGCTAATCTGTATGCCACTGGTCCAATACGCTCCAAAATTTCAAATGGGCCTATAAAATGCGGGCTAAATTTTCCTCTCTTCCCAAATCTCAATACTCCTTTTATAGGAGCAACCTTGAGAAACTTGTGATCTCCCACCTCAGGGTCCTTTCTTCTGACATCAGCATAGCAGTCTGGATTCTTACTCTGATCTTCTGCACAGCCTCGTTCGTCCTTTGTACCAATTCAGGCCCTAATAACTGTTGGCTCCCCACCTCTTGCCAAAACACTAAGGATCAACACCTCCTACCATACAAGACTTCAAAAGGTGTCATTCCGGTTGTTGCCTAGTAGTTGTTGTTATATGCAAATTCCACCAGATGCAAGTGTTCATCCCAGCTACCCACAAAGTCCAAGGAACAAGCTCTCAATATATCTTCTAAAATTTGATTCAACTATTTTATCTGTTCATTAGTTTGAGGGTGAAATGTTGTGCTGAACCTACACTGAGTACCCAGTGCCCTCTTAAAATCTTCCAAATGGGTATCTCGATGTGACACTATAGATATGGGCACACCATGTAGATTGATTATCTCCTCTAGATATAATCGAGCCAACTTATGCATGGAGTATGTCACCTTGCCAAGTATGAAGTGCGCGAACTTCGTTAGCCTATCAATAATGACCAAAATTACTGTGAAGTCATTCCTCGTATTAGGCAATCCTGAAATGAAGTCCATCATCATATCTTCCCACTTCCACTGTGGAATAATCAGAGGTTGCAAAAATCCAGAGGGCTTCTGTCTCAACACCTTTACTTGCTAACAGGTTAGACACCTAGTTACATACTCTACCACATCGCTCTTCATATTGGGCCACCAGTAGCATGTTTTCAGATCTTGGTACATGTTGGTGCTGCTGGGATATACCATAAATTGTGAGTGGTGAGCCCCTGTCAACAACTCCTCTTTTTGTTCATCATTGTCTGAGACACACAACCTATCGTTCCATAGGAGACCGTCATATGAGGTCAGCAAAAATTCTCCTACCCTTGCAGATCCCAATTTTTCATAAATCTCTGTAAGGTAGGGATGCTTCTTTTATGCCGCTACGATACGTTCCCTCAAGGTAGGTTGGATGGTCAACTGGCTATTCATGTCGCCCCCTTGACATTAGTGCAATTTCAACCCTCTCCATGTCTACTTGGATCTCAGCTTGCCTTGTGAATAGTGCTTACGTGTGAGATGTCTTCCTGCTTAATGTGTCGACAACTACATTAGCCTTACTAGCATGGTAGAGAATGTCTACATCATAATCTTTAACTCACTCTAACTATCTCCTTTGTCTCATATTGAGCTCTCTATCTGTGAATATATACTTGAGGCTCTTGTGGTCCAAGTAGATCTTGATATTTTCTCCATACAAGTAGTGCCTTCAAATCTTTAAGGCGAAAACCACAGCTACTAATTCCAGCTTGTGTGTTGGGTAGTTCTTTTCATGTTTTTTTGGTTTTCGAGAAGCATAAGCGATCACCCTCCCATTTTGCATCAGTACGTAGTCTAGTCCTCTTCCTAATGCATCGCTGTAGACTACAAAGTTTCTAGTGCCGTCATGCACAACAAGCACCGGTGTCGTCACCAACCTAACTCCAAGAAACTCCTTTCACAAACTTGATCCCATATGAATGTCTTCCCTTTTTGGGTTAGCTTGGTCAAGGCGGCTGCGATCTTAGCAAAATCTTTATGAAATGACAATAATAGCCTGCTAGCCGTAGAAAACTACGTACCTCGGTCGCAGTAGTTGGACGAGGTCATTCCATCACTACCTCAAATTTGGCTTGGATAAATCCCTATTGTTTAGTTAAGTGATCCCTATTCCTTAGTTTAAACCACACAAAATAGGTCAATGAAATAGCCACGTCGAGTGGGAGGGCTTTAATTCAGTGGCCATTTCTTTTTTCTATTTTTAGGATATATTGTTATTTAAATATGCCAATTGAATGACAAATAGATATCGGGTCTTCAACGCAAATATTGTCTCTCTTTGTTTTTCAGTTATTTTCTTCTCCCAACAATTTCTTCGGCTTTTTCCTCCGTCAACGATTTCTTCATGCCCAGTCAAAGATAACAAGTGATATCAGAGCCAGGTTCGTGATATATCATTGTGGAGAAGCCAAGTCTATCAAAAGCCAACTTAATAAGCTCAATTGGTTAGAACGTCGACCTAACAACACACAGGTCTTAGGACCAGATGCTGATGAGGTCTAACTACAACAAGTGGGCTTGGTTGATGCGTGTCAATCTACAGTCAAATCCCGTGGGTTGGTGTGCAACGAGTGTGAGAATATCAGAGCCAGGTTCGTGATATATCATTGTGAAGTAGCCAAGTCTATCAAAAGCCAACTTAATACGCTTCATTGGTTAGAACGTCGACCTAACAACACACAGGTCTTAGGACCAGATGCTGATGAGGTCCAACTACAACTAGTGGGCTTGGTTGATGCGTGTCAATCTACAGTCAAATCCCGTGGGTTGGTGTGCAACGAGTGTGAGAATCTAACATCGAGCAGCTGCGGAAGGAGCTCTAAGAGATTCACTTTAAGGACGGGAATCCGTCGATGATTTTTCAATGCCACAAGGCTCGCCAACAGCATCACCACTCTCTGTGGGGAGCATCAACAAGACAGAAATCGTGAAGTAGATACTGCAAGTCGCCCCTGATCACCTCGAGCAAGTTGCGATTTCAATCGAGACATTACTTGACGTGAGCGACCTAACGATGGAAGAGGTGACCGGAAGACTACGCAATGTCAAGCAGCAGAAGAAGAATGTTGCTTCTCCTCACTGAGGAGGAATGGCTTGCACACCTAAAGCTCGACGACAACTCCAGCGAGAGAAACGGGCCCACTGGTGGTAAAAAAGGGGATCAAAAGAAGGAGTCGATTAATGGTAGACCAATCCAGTGCTCGAGCTGCAAGAAGAAGGGCCACCTAAGCAAGAATTTTTTAAACAAGGAGAAGGCCCATGTGACGCGATCCGAGGAGGAAGAGCTGGCTCTTTTCATGGTGAGTGCATCAATCCTACCCGATATTTCCAATTTTGACTCCAAATCCATGAAGGTAATCTACGACGGTGTAACTGCTCCTGTGAGCGTCGAACTCGAGGAAGAGCATAAGTTGGGCATAACAAAGGCACCGAGTGTTTGCTCAAATTGGTGAAAGAGGCAAGCAACAAGAGCACCGACGATGGGTCCTCGACACAGGGGCAAAAAACCATATGTGTGAGGCCAGGTCTGCATTCTTCGAGCTCGACTCGGAAATTCGTGGGACGATGAAATTCGACGATGGCTCCGTCATCGAGATCGAAGGGTGCGGCACCAACCTGTTCATCGGCAAGGGAGACGAGCACCGCAAGCTGATCGGCGTCTACTTCATCCTGAGGCTCAAGGCTAACCTTGTGAGCTTGAGTGAACTCGATGAGGCCAGCTACTTCATCTCCATCGAGCGCGGGCTACTCAAAATCTGCATTGATCGACGATGGCTGTTCACACAAGTTTGTCACATGAAAAACCGCCTTTACATCCTAGAGTTGGAGATAGAGCAACCAGTCAGCCTCTCGGCCAAGACCGAAGAAGTAGCTTGGAGGTGGCATGCAAGGAGGAGATGGTGCACGGTTTGTCGACAATTGAAGGTGTGAACAGGCTGTGCGACGGGTGTCTCAACAGCACGGCACCGGTGAGTCGTTGGAGCTCGTGCACAGCGATATCTGCAGGCCTATCAAGCCAGCGACCCCAAGCGGCAAGACCCTCTTCCTCTTGCTGGTCGATGACAAAAGCCGCTTCATGTGGCTGATCCTGCTGCAAGTGAAAAGTGAGGCGGCAAAGGCAATTAAGCGCATTCAAGTGCAAGCATAGGCCGAATGCGGGAAGAAAATGCGAATGTTGCACATGGATCGAGGCAGAGAATTCACATCAGCGAGCTTCAGTAAGTACTACGACAAGCTCAGCATGCAGCGGCAACTAATGGCACCCTACTCCCCCCAGTAGAATAGGGTGGTGGAATGCCAAAATCAGACCATCGTCAGGAAAGCAATGTCATTGCTGATGACGGTCGGGATGCCTGGGAGGTTTTAGTGAGAGGTGGTAATGACGACCGTCTACCTCCTTAATCGATCGCCAACATGAAGACTCGATGGGAAGATGCCACATGAGGCCTGGTACAACAAGAAGCCAGTGGTACATCATCTTCGAGTGTTCAGCTGCATTGCATACATGAAGGTCGCGCGTCCCCACCTCGCCAAGCTCGATCCCAGGGGGCTGAAGGTCGTCTTCATCTGCTACGAACTCGAGAGCAAGGCGTACAGGCTCTATGATCCTGCGAGTGGCGAGATCACATGTTGCGCTACGTGATTTTCGATGAGAGCACCTTCTGACAGTGGAACGACGTGACCGAGACAGACCAAAACTTTAATCAATTTACGGTGGAGTACCTCATCATCGAGTCAGGAGAAGGAGGAGTGTAGCATCGGGAACCGTCACCGTCGCCAGCAGCTACACCCCCTAAACCAGTGAAGTTTACAACACCATGGACTGCGAATTCGACGTTGGATACCGATCACGATGATGACTTGGTGGCCAGGTACCGGAGGATGGAAGACTTAGTGTGGGAGAAGGTGAGCCACCTGGACTGGCGGCATGCAAGCTCGAAGAAGAGGTGGCTGAACTGCATGCCATCAGTGCAGATGAATCGAACACCTTCGCCAAAGCAGAAAGGAACCCGTTCTGGCTAAAGGCAATGCACGATGAAATGGCATCCATCACTAAGAACAAGATGTGGAGTTTGGAGGACATGTCGCCGGGACACCGAGCCATAGGGCTTAAATGGGTATTCAAACTGAAGCGTAACGAGAGGGAGAAGTTGTGAAGCACAAGGACCGTCTGGTGGCGAAGGGCTACGTCCAGAAGCAAGGAGTGGACTTCGAAGAGGTATTCGCACCGATGGCAAGGTTGGAATCTGTCCGCCTATTGCTAGCGATCGCGACACATCATTCTTGGGAGGTCCACCACATGGACGTGAAGTCCGCTTTCCTCAATGGAGAGCTGAAGGAGACCATCTATGTCCGATAACTACCGGGCTTCTTGGACAACGACAATCCCGACAAGGTACTACGCCTGCACAAGGCACTCTATGGGCTTCGGCAAGCACCACGAGCCTAGAATGTAAAATTCGATAGTACCCTACTATCGCAAGTTCTGCTGTGCCTCTAAGCATGACATGTACACGCATGGCCACGGCGAGCAGCGACTAATCGTGGGAGTGTACGTAGATGACCTCATAATCACTGGAGGCGACATGGAAGTCCTTGGAAAATTCAAGAGGGAGATGCCAAAGAACTTCAAGATGAGCGATCTCAGCGTGCTCAGCTACTACCTCGGCATTGAAGTGCAACAGAGTACTGCCGGCATCAGCATCTGTCAAGGTTGGTATGTAAAGAAGCTTTTGGACACAGCTGCGCTAGCGAACAGTAACTCCACAAGGACGCCAATTGAGGTCCGACTCCAGCTGAGGAAGGTCGGCACTACGACGGCAGTCAACTCCATTAATTACCGCAGCATTGTTGGGAGCCTGCGCTATCTGGTAAACACACGCCCTGACCTTGCTTATTCCGTTGGATATGTGAGTAGGTTTATAGAAGCACCTAAGGAGGAGTATCTTGTGGCTATCAAGCGCATCCTGCACTATGTGGCCGGAACTAGAGGCTGGGGTGTGAAATACTACGTAGGGAGAGGAAAGGAGAAGCTTGAGCTGGTCGGCTACAGTGATAGTGACATGGCCGGTGACGTTAATGATCGTAAGAGCACCAGCAGGAAGATTTACTTCCTCTCAGGCGACGCGATCTGTTGGCAATCAACTAAGCAAAAGGTATTTGCTTTATCTTCTTGTGAAGCAGAGTACATTGCCGCTTTGACGGTAGTAACACAGGGGGTCTGGCTTGCGCGACTGATGGAAGAACTCATCGAAAGAGAAGACGATTCACTAATGCTATACGTGGACAATAAAACTATGATCTCCCTGATAAAAAATCCAAGTTTGTACGACCGGAGCAAGCGCATAGAAATCAGATTCCACTACATCTGTGAATGTGCAGATTGGGGGCTCATCAAGATTGATTTCATCCAAACAAAGGAACAACTTGGAGACATCTTCATCAAATCTCTGGTGCGGGTGAAATTTGAAGAACTTCCTTACAAAATTGGAGTTCAGACCATAGGTGTTTAGATTGTTAGATAAATCCCTATTGTTTAGTTAGAGCTATTCCTATTTTATTTTTTTTTAATTTTTTTATTTTTGTTAAATTGATCCCTATTCTTTGGTTTAAGTCACACAAATTAGGTGAGTGGAATAGCTACATCGAGTGGAGGCCTTTAATTCGGTTTTTTTCTATTTTTAAGGATATATTGTTATTTAAATATGCTAAAATAAAAAAAAAAAAATATCATGTCTTCAAAAGCAAATATTCTCTCTTTTGTTTTTCAGTTATTTTCTCCTCCCAACAATTCTATCAATGGTTTTGAGTGTAATAGCACAAAAATAAATAAACAAATAAAAATAATTATAAAAAATAGGTAAAATAATAATATTAATAAATTAATTAAAATTAAAAAAAAAAAAAAAAAAAATCTTTCCCCACTCCTCTCCACTGACCTCTCATCCCTTCCCACAATTATTGGATTTTTGTCAGTGGATAAAATTCTATCTTAAGATCCTTTTCTTTTATAGTTATGGTTATGAGAAATTAATTTAGGATTAAATCTTCTTTCATATTTTTTATAGTTATGGTTATGAGAAATTAATTTAGGATCAAATCTTCCTTCCTGTAATAATCGGATCCCATATCCAATTAATTAGATTTTTTTTTAGCATTTTAAGTTATATGAAATAAGGTTATAAAGTTAGATTCAATAAAATTTTAGTTGGCAGATCTATAAACTATAAGATCGTAGCCAAACAATCAACTTACAATTGTACCTACAATTGTCCAGTAATATGTGTTTACACAATTGAAAAACCTATTTACAAAATCAAAATAATTAGAGAGAGAGGGAGGGAGATTGAGGAAAGATTTGTTGAACAGTATCTAACAATAAAACAGGAAATAACATAGTGCAGTGAGCTCTTTTAAATTTTGTCTAACACGAAATATCATAATTTTACGATGGCCAATGTAAATGAGAGAAATAATTTTATAGAATTCAAACTTGAAACTGATGTCATGAGCTCATATAGGTTGACTCGGATTTCAAAGGAGGGATCGAACTTTCATTAAAGATATATTTGTGACAACGACTTAAGCTAGTCAAGTAAGTGACCTTACTATCGGCATGATTATATTTAATGTTGACATGTGCCCTGTGGTTCTGCACGTGTCATATATATTGATATGTGTGAATTGTCTGTGGATCGATATGCTTTCTATATGTTATGTTATGTTATAATATGTGGTTTGTATGATAATAATTATGGTACGATGTGCTCAAGGATATGTTTGAGATATGATACAAGAAGGATGCACAAAATGAAATGTAACGATAGGAGTAAGATACGTTCATGAAACGTTAAGGTTAGGTTACATACCGGAGTGCTATGGATAAGAGAGATTGATAAAAGAATACGGTTAGGTTATGGGTAGAAAGGGATAGGTTTGTGATAGATTGATAGAACGATAGCGTTAGGGTACGTTCTTGTGACGATATGACTAAGGTACGTTACGTAATGATATGTCTATGATAGGTATAAGAACGTTAAGGCTATGGTAAGTTAGAGAACGATATGACTATGAAGTGTTTATGTTCTGACTTGTTTCTGATATGATACATTGTATGCCAGATTATTGTGCTTAAGTACGTAGTTATGTGAACGTGAATGTATGTTATGTATGCTTTTAGTCTGATGTGATGTGTAATGCATGTAACGATATGAGGTCCTTGAATGATTATGGCATGTTTATATGGAATATGTGAATGTGAACAGCATGAAACACGGTAAACTGTCTGGAACCATAACCTCGATAGAAATGTGTATGAAATAAAAATGAGAATGACATGAAGCCTGGAACGTGACAGGGGGTTATGGTCATTAAAGATAAATGTAGAAATAGGGGGACCTCATGCATTATGTGTGTTCATGCTTCTGGGGGATACCCCCATCCCATCACGATGGTACGGATGCGTACATCCAATGGCAGGACAACGGGTCCCGGCATAAGGGACTCCTAGAGTATGCCCACCGGATAAGGACAGTGACCCAGTGGTGTGCAAACTAGCTGGTGAGCCATACTCGCACGTATGGGCTGTGTGTAGAGTATATGGTACACGTCCACGATTACCCGTTAGGACAGCACTGTAGGGAAAACGAAACGAAACGAAAGATAGGTCCCATCATTTCATTGCATGTGATTGTTGCATTTAACCCCAATAGTGGGGTCACTTACTGCGTATTTTTTTAACTACTCAAGCCATGTGCTACTACATTTTTCAGGTTAAGGCAAGCCATTCCTATACGGCTGACGACGACATCGCAACTCGAGATCATGGCACATGCATGGGATAGAGGTATTTATTTTCTTAAACTTCGGATAGAATAGGATGTTTTAAACTTAAACGCTTATTTATTTTATTTTGGGTCTTTTGTTGTATCGTTTTAAAGATGTTTTCGAAACACGTAAGTCCATGGCTGTGTTTTAAGTTAAAGGTTATGTTTTATGGAATTTAAATGAAGTCTTCCGCATTCAATGTTTATGGTACGTATACAATAGCGACCTTAAATTAAGTAGAAAATTTTGGGTCGTTACACTCAGTCAAAGATAACAGATCCGCCGCTATTCCTTCCTTCAGAACCACATGATCTAAGAAGGCAACTTTTTGAAGCCAAAACTCACATTTTGAGAACTTAGCGAATAGTCGATTTGCTCTTAGTGCAGTCAATATTGCTTTCAAGTTGCCCTTGTGTTCTCTGTTGAATTTGGAATAGATCAGGATGTCATCAATAAACACTATAACGAATGTGTCAAGAAAGTTTCTAAATATCATGTTCATCAAGTTTATGAATATAGCGGGGGCGTTTGTTAGTCCAAAGGACATTACTGTAAACTTGTAATGCCCGTAGCGAGTCCTAAAAGTTTTCTTGGGTATATCCTATTCACTGATTCTCAACTGGTGGTACCTTGAGCGTAGGTCAATCTTTGAAAACACTATTTCCCCTTATAGTTGGCCAAATAAATTGGTTATTCACGGCAACAGGTACTTATTCTTGACAGTGACTATTCAGTTCCTTGAAGTCTATGCACAGGCGCATAGACTCATCCTTCTTCTTCACAAACAACAATGGGCCCCCCGGGGTGATACACTCGGTTGTATGAAGCCCTGTTCAACAATTGTTGCAACTGCTCCTTGAGTTCCTTAAGTTCTGCCGAGGCCATCCTATAAGAAGCTTTAGAGATTTGCTTTGTCCTAGGCTCTAGCTCGATTCTAAAATCGACCTCCCTTCTAGGTGGTAATCCTGACAGCTCTTCAGGAAAAACATCTAGGAATTGGTTCACAATTAGGACTGTGGAGATGACTCCATTTGTGTATCTGACATCCTCCACACTAGCCAGCAATCCCCATGCTCCTTGGTTCATTAGTCTATCTGCCTTCACTTCAAATATTACCTTAGGTACACTTTGGGACTTGGTGCCCTTGAATCTAAAACTATCTCTAAATGGCGGCTGAAAAAGTACTTCTCTTGCATGACATTCAATATAACATAGTTCTCTGCGAGCTAATCCATTCTCAAGATGATGTCGAAGTCAACTATATCAATGACTATCAACGTTACCTCAAACTAGTGTTCTGCTACTATTATCGTTCCCTTACTGATTCTCTCCTCAGCCAGCATAATCATGCCAACTGGAGCAGACACTGCCAAGTATACTCTAAAGGCTCTATCCTATTCGTGCTTGTCTAACAAATGTAGCAAATATAAAAGAATGGGTTGATCCAGAATAAACAAGGTAACCCTATTCCTTAGCTGTCAACGATCAAAGGTTTTGTTGAAGCAAGAACCCTTGAATCAATAACATCTCCTCATACAAAATTCGGATCAACCAAGGGATAAGACTAGAATTAGATTACCTCTCAAGAACGAAGATCTAGAAGCAAGATTTAGAACTTTTTTCTAAATTGAGTCACTCTACCATCAAACTTGATCTAGGCTTGATTAAATGACTCAGATGCAATATATCACAAAAATTGCATGAAACTTAGAAATGGAAAAGATAATGCTCGAATTTCTAAGAGGGAAAGTCTCAACTTGAGAGATCAATTTAATTCATCACTTCTTACATAATAATTTGTGGGTATTTATAGTCTCCCCACAAAAGAAACTTTCAATTCTTCAAATGTTCACTGTGATGATTTAATCCTGATTCCCTTATATCACCACAAAAGACGAAGTCAATTTGACAAATAACTTCTACCCTTTTGTCCATTACAAAAATTATGAAATTAGAAGTAATAATAAAGTTTTCTAACAACCCATTAAATGATGCTTGCAACTTCATCCGCTACTTCAACCGTGCAAATATTCACTTCTGAAGCTCCAAAAGGTCTCTCCTCAATTGAATCAGCTTGTAACACATGAAATAATGGTTGTAACGAGGCTACAATTTTGTAGATGAAGAAAGAATGCTTGTTGAATCTTCTTGACCTTAAATTGTGTAATAGATTCAATTGGAACAATTGGAATACCTAAGTATAAAACTGAAACATACATCATATATATTAATCATGAATTTCTAACATACTCATATCCTTTCATCTATTAACTCTGTTTATGCTTACTATAAATTTAGGACTCGTAAGAAAGATTCATCTTGGTCAAATACAACCCGTCTATTAAATCTCTAACAGCCTAAAATAGCACACAAGATGCAATTTCTCCCCATATACAATCAACTTTTTCTCTCAAATTGCTCCCAATACACAATCTCTATTTTTACATTATAAGTTACAAATTTGTAACTCAAAGTCACGGGTATTCTTAAAGCGTATCCCATCCTCAAATGTTCTTTGTCTTCAAAGTGCATCATTCACAGTGTCTGGAGACAGTCCTCCCTCACAGATACATTGACTATGACAGCCATCATTCACAGTGTCTGTGTTTGGTCTGCTACATAAGCCATCTCCCTCTCTAGAGATTTTGGTAAAGCAAGATGGTTTGCCCTCAGTTTACTGAAGAAGCATGCTGGACTAAACTGTTGTATTTGTAGTAAAGTTTGGGCCTATACAATTGTTTAGCCCAATAAGGACACAAAATGAGCCCCCAGACCAGACCAGACCAGACCAGACCAGACCATAAGTCAAGTTCGTAAATAATGGAATTAGGAACCAAACACCAAACTTCGTCACTTGAAAGTGTGTTTTTCCAAATAAAATTATAGCGTTGGAGGGCAAAAAAAGGAATGGAATATGAAAGCAAGTGGGCAGACAGCTTTTGTTTTGAATAGTTTAAAGGAATAAAATGACGTTAGGTTTTGATAGCAATACAATAGTATTAACAGATTCCCTTCAAACTGCCTCTCTCCCACTTTTTCCATATTCGGCAAATCATTTTCAACCCACATGAAAAAAAAAAAAAAAAAAAAAACCATTTTCAAAAAGAAATTACCATTAAATTATTATGGGAAGGTCATGTTACTATTTTAGTGTACAAAAAAACACAAAACAAAACAAAACAAATCCAATTTCTTTTTTTGACTTTTCCTTTTTATTAAATACTATTTTTCTTGTTTGATTTGATGTTTTTACTATTTTATTAAATATTAGTTCTTTCACTTAATTCTAGATTTACTAACCCTATTTTTTTTTTAATAATACTATTTTTTTTTATTAAATTAATTATAATATAATATTTGCATCTAGTAATATTGTCCCTTTGGATTTTCTTTGGAGAGAACACCACTAGCAGATATAGTATCTTTCTTTGGACTTTCCCTCGAGACTTTAAAACACGTCTTCTAAGGATTTCACACCCTTATAAAAGGGGTTTTGTTCTCCTCTCCAACCAATATACGACACCATATGTTTTTTTTTTTTTAAGAAAATAATATTTTAATTTTTAATTATAATTGAATCACTACCAAATACCAATATCTCTTCATTAAAAAAATGATCTGTATAACATTGTAAATTTTCTTCTTTAATATTCAATATTTATTTACTAGAGAAATTTATATACAACCTTTATATTTTCTTAGTATATAATTTTAATGTTCATCTATTACAACCCTTTTTAAAACCCCCTCCATTAAAACAATTTTTTATATCAATAAACTATTTTTAATTATGAAAAAGAAAAAGGGAGCATTTTGGATTACACTTATTAGGAGCAGTTTATGGGCCAAATTCGTTAGAAGGGGATTAGATGGAGATCCAATATTGGAGAACAAACCAAGAACGTATTGAATTGGTGAACGAATGATTGTACTAAATTTTATATGACAAAGGAAGGACCAGCACGATAATTTATATAACCTAAAGTTTTTTACCGTGAACCTCTCGATTCGATTTAAGGATTCATAATAACTTTGGTGCCCAAACCTAAACCAAATATGCCTAACCGCATACGAGACTCATGAGTAGCGAATCACATTCCTAGCTAAACCAAACTCTAGAGATGGTAGTCCACTTTTTTTTCTAAAATATCGACTTGGTCTAAAGAAGGTCTAGAACCCTCATAGCACAATTCATTAATGAATGAAAAAATGGTAGAAATCGTTGTCCTAATCTTTATATTAAAAAGGAAAAAGAAGATCTTTGATTTATGGACCACCACCACCCGAGTATCTTAAAATTAGTCTCCTAAGCCTTAGACAACCTTGCAAAATTTCAGACGTATCAATTTAATATCCGATAAAATATACATTTTTATAATTTATAAAAAAAAAAAAAAAAAAAAAAAAAAAAAAAGTCATTATTCTCGATAGTGAAAAAAGAAAAGGTTCCAGCAGATTTGAAAATAGTATAATAGGTAGAACAATACTAAATTAATATTGTAATTGTTAGGATTCCATTTCTAGTGGTCCAACTTACCAATAATTCAAATAAATATCACTTTTTTTAAGTAAAAAATAACAATTTTAGGTGTACGATTACTTTAGGGGACCACTTTGGTAGAGAGCCTTCAAAATTAAATAAATTAATTACACTATTATCAATATAATTAAGACCAAAATAATCCCATTAACCAAAGATTTTTTTTGGAAATGGACCACAAAACCCACATGCTTTATTTTATTCTATATTCATATTATTTATAAAGCCAATAATTATTTCATTTTCTAAGAAAAAGGGGAAAAATAATATAATCTTTTTTTAATGTTCATTTTGTTTTAAATCCTTCCAATTTTAATAAAAAATATAAAATTTGAAAGAAATATGATAGATAGAGTTATAAAAAAATTAAAACTTAGATCTCTTAGTTATATATATAACTTAACCGGTTGTTAAGTTAGACTATAAATATATTTATAGAGAATAAATTAGAGAGCGTTTGAAAGACAATCTCAAACGTGTTTGATAACAAATTCAAATATTAAATTCTCATTATTAAAAATATGTTTTAATATAAAAACATTTATAAAATATAAATTATTCATTGTTATTGACTAAATATTAAGTTGGATTAAAATTATTATTTAATTTATACACATGTTTTATGTCAAAAGCATTTGTATAATTATAATGTCATATATATTTTAATTTAATAAAAATGAATTGAGTTTATAACATAATTTTTTTAATTTGGGAAGTTCAAATCTAGATACAAATTTTATATATTTGGTGAAGGAAAACGTAAAATAGAATTTGATTATCCAAAAGTGAATTATAAATATTTAGTATGTCCAACTGGATTAGTGTCTTCATTTATTATTGTTCTCATTGATCCTTTCAATGGATAACCTTATCATTTTTATTTCATCCTCCATCGGTACAATTTTTCTTGAAAAAAATAAAAAATAAATAAATGCCATCACATGACCAATCGTTAGTGAAGTAATTAATATAAAAAAAAAATAAGTACAACTACCTTATGCGCGTGCCACAGTCTCTACTTGCGATGTCGTTAGCTGTATAGAAGTGTCTTTACGTGATATAGAAGTAGCACACAGCTTGAGTATTTTAAGAAATACTCAGTAAGTGACTCCACGACTGAGATATGCAAACACTTACAACTCATGATTTAAGTACTTATCGTAAAGACTATCACAGTGGTGGCCTCCAGTCCAAACAAAATTGGATGTATAGTACTTCCCTACACAATCTACATGTGCAAGCGTAGATTCCCAGGTGGTTTGCACCCCCTGGACTCGTCATATTCGACCTAGTTGTCCATAACGGCGTCCGATGGTTAGCAGCAGACCCTCGAGTGTCATGCGAGACATGATGATGATCATCATCATAGTGTACGCGTCCGTACTCGTCGTATTCAATGGAGAAATAAACCAATGTATATGTTTACACAAAATGCATGAGGTCCCAATAGTTTTCATCTTTAAATCATCTTTATGACACAACTCTATACCCGTCCACATATTACTCTAAGCAACATGCATGCATTGGTCTTCATACAATTATCATCATTAACATTAACTAGGTTGTGTCTTATAAAAATCGTCGTCATATTGCATCATGACATTTAATACATGCATATCATCTTAATATGGAATAACGTCATATTAAGTCATCTCGTTATCATACATCTTACATTGTTATGTTATCATGCATCATCATCATATCGTCATCATATCATCATCATATCGTTTTCATATTATCATCATACAACATCATATAACATCATATAGCAACATCATATAACATAATCACATCATCATATAATATAAAGTATAAATGACACGTGTAGAGGCTATTGAGTAAGTTTCGTCATATATAAGACAAGTCTTCCGACTAAGACGATAGTAAAGCCATTTACTTGGTTAGCCTTAACCGACGTTCTCCCTACATTAACTACTTGAGCTCGTTCTCTTATTCCAAGTGTTGCCGAGATATTTCCTATAGAACATTTACTCATTTCTCTTAATAACTCTAATTTCCTAGTCTAATTTAACTAGATTTGGAAAATTTAGCATCGTATTGACCTTAATTGCCTTCGGTAATGTCAAATATAGCTTAGGGAGGGTTGAATAGTGGAATTGGGTGAAATTTCATTATACCAAGCCGAATAGCTAAAATTTTGAGCCAAGAAGCCACGTCGAGCCGAGCCGAGCTGAGTCAGTCGACTGAGCGGAAGGGAGTTGCTGGTTGCAAGCATGACACGTAGCACAAAGGGGAGCCAATGCGTTGCGAGTGCTGTTACGGGTCGAGGCGTGGGTTAACGGGTCGACCCGTAACAGTCCCACAAAGTTACACGACCTTGTAACTCTACGAAATGCATTGCAAGTGGTGTTGCGGTTGTTTTTTGTAAGTGATTCATCTACACGTTATTTTTTGTATTATAATATGTTTATGAACTTTTTATGATGGATATACTTCCCGTATATTGATCCATGTATGATATGATATCATGCATGAGGTCCTATATTTTGTCATGCATGTTGTATGTCACGAACACACACGTGATACTTCTCCAATGTGTTTTGTATGGATATGTACACCATGATATAACATGCACTCTTCTTTTTCTACTGGTTTCCAGTAGTATGAGCATATGCTAGCTCGTAGTCAGGCCTAAATGGTACATATACGAGCCAGCCTAGTGGGTTCATGTGTGGTGTATGAATCATGTGTAGAGAAGTATTATGTATCCAACTCTACCCAAAGAAGAAATTAATGTCCAAGGAATAGTCACAAAAAGTAGATTCCACCATAAACCATAATCGCATGTGTTTACTTTTGCTAGCCCCAATAATGTGATCACTTATTCGGTATTTTTAAATATTCAAACCATGTTTTACGTTTCTAGAGAGGAAAGGGTCCCATGTATAAATGACGGCATCAACGAAAGAGACCATGGAACCAAATTAAAAGGCTAGTTTTTTTTTCTTTTTTGCATTTAAGTTGTAGACTCCATGTTGAATAGGAGGAGGTGAGCATTTTATTTCAAAACTATGATAGGAGGTATTATTTTTTCTATTTTCAACCATACTATTATGTTTTCTATTCTTATGGTTTACAATGAATTTATACTCACATAAATCCGTTACAATGTTTAAAATGAATTATGATCACTCGTCTATGTTGATAGAAAACCTTCTCAGATCAGAATAATATTGGAGTGTGGTAGAGCGAGGAATTTCTGTAGCAACTTAAGGAGAAGTTCTTTCAAAGGGCTAAAAATTATATTTTCCAAGCCATAAATCGTCCAACTCTATAAACCATTCTGAAGAAAGACACAACCAAAGATATTTAAAACTCCTTGAAACATAAGTAGGAACAACTCGAGTCAAACATGCACCATTGCGAACTTTTCGCAAAGAATGAGAGGTTCCTCACATGAAGACGGGAGAATCAATATCAGACTACTTTGCTCGAACTCTCATGATTTCCGGTAGAAAGAAAATTCATAGATAAGAAATTCACGTTTGGGTCTCTTAATTCCGAGTTGTCTTTACATTACTTGGGGTATTACATATCACCACTCGTAGATGTTTACATCTGTCAAAGAAAATTTTCCTCCTAACGTACTAAAGAAAGATACAATTAACTATCAATAATGGAAGTGCGTGTTGATTCACACCGTGAAAGCATTCAAATCGATTTTGATATTATTTAGAAATACACGAAAGAAAATTAAAAGTGAAGCAAACTTATATTTAAAATAAATAGAGAAAGTTTTGGAAAATCTTAGATATACATTAAGCTCAACTTAGAGTTGCTACTTTCAAAGAATGTTTTTCAAATTTGAAATAATATATTTTAATATCTAAAATATTAAAATATATTTTTATTTAAAACATATTTAAATATCATAAATTATCTCAACCTTCCATGAATCTAATTTCAAATGTATGTTTTTATTCAATGTCTCTTATATACATTAAAATAATTTTAATATTTAATTTATAAATAGTACAATAAATATTTTTCTTTTATATAGTATATTGAACCTTGATTTGAAAATTTTCTCCATTTTATTATTTAATATATTCCATATGAACCCTTCAAATTCAATATATATTTTTCTTCCTTCATATTTAATATATTTAATTTTATATAAATTATATTTAAATATCATAAAATGTTTCAATTATCGAATCCCATTTGAATCTTATTCAAATTTTACACTTTAAATTAAATATATATTTTTTCCTTTTATATTTCATATAACTAATATATTAAATATTAGTACGAATATTTAGAAAAAAAAAAACTAAATCGATCATTTTAGTGCCACTACGAGTTAGCAAGAAAATTTATGGACCTACAAATTATAATTTAATTTAACTCTTTAATTAATCAATTTTGATTCATTATGGTACATCACTCGACTATAAATCTAGAATTATACCCTTATGCATTATAAAACAAATTGTACCTATTGATACAATTATTATATGCAAGTCAATTTTTTTGGAATTGTTCGTAGTTATAGTTTGGTCAAAAGTCCATTTTACTTTTATAATTATATCATATACCTTAAATAACATTCATCTTCTAAGACATGGACCTATTGTTCAAATCCTGAACATACTCAAAGAACTACTCATCTACTTACCCCTATATGAAAAAGAGTGAGTTCCATCTCGTGAAATTATATTTCTTGCTCCCTATTTGATTAAATCTCCAAATTGGTAGGCATATTACATCGACTACAAAAATCATTTTCACTCATACAAGTCAAATAGTACGCTGTCACAAGCATTAGATCATAGCTCACTCAAGATTAAAATAGAGTCCGCATAAATCCCAAGAGTCAAATCTTTCTTCCTATGTTATATGTTATCAGATTCTTCGTTGTTTCTTATTACTTTTGCATATAACAGCTACATTCTATAACAATGCTTTCCAAAATGCTTTTTAAGACTTTCTCTAACCCTATATTCTAAAATTATAATCCAAAAATAGTGTAGGGACCACGACATTAAGATTTGAGTTGACCGACTTACTCGAGGATAAATGTCACATAATTGCTTTGTGAATCCGGGGAAGTGTGAATTTAATAATTGATATTAGAACAAGTTGGCTCCTAGAAGTGGAATCGTTAAACATGTCTACAATTAAACATTTTGAAAAATTTCATGTTGACCGATTGATTGAGATTAAAGAACAAATGCTTTATTTGCAATAAGTCTTTGACAATGTTTGATATTTAGAATCTTGCTTTGATGAAATTGTCATCAAAATCGACAAGATCAATACATTGTTGTCCCGTAGATAGGATGTCCATACAAGAGTTGATGTTGAGGTTTGAGACCCTAGAAAACAAAATCACATGACTCGGTGGTTCGAGAGTAGGGATAGCTCGACATGCTTTGTTGTCCATATAAAGAAGCTTATTGAAAGTCTAGACAATTTTGAGAAGACTAATTTAGATGGCTCATATCTTTTCGAATAAATGAAGGTTGTCTTTGATGCATTGAGATGTAATGAACTCAATTCAATCCGATCATAAAAATTACTAGGTTGAGTTGTTTTGAATGGTAGAGGATTTATTCAAATTTTTATTTTTAATAAAAGTAAAAGATTAATTTATAAAATATTTAATTAACATATGCAATTTAGTTTCAAAGTTCTCGGTCTTATTGCAAATTGAAGGCGTTGACAACAAAAAAAATTAAAAGAAGAAAAATAAAATTAAAAAAAAATAATATAAAAAGGTTGGCCTATGTTGATTATATTAAGAAAGTGGGGAGTTGGACTTTAACGTAGAAGGTAGGCATTTTTTACACTTTTAAACGTGTTTAGTATGACTATTTTTTAGCTAATTTAAATTATTTAATGCAAATTCCACAGTAGGATTCTAAATTATGATTGTGAGACTCCTTACATGGAATTAGATTTCAAGGAGCAATTTACTAGAATCAAGGGAGCCCAGTGACTTCAGTTTAGATCAACTAAATAACCATACAATTGGCTTGGTTGGATAACTTGTATGATGTATGAATGACGTGTACCCTGAGACCCTTACGCATGTTATGTTTTATGATTATTTGATTTTTCTTACACTATGTTTATGTTGTGATATAATTAATTCCATGATACAAGATTATTTCATGTTATAAGTTATACTATAATATGATTATGCTATGTTATGGAACTATGTTGCGATATCAATCTTGTATGATGCATGAATCTCCATATGTCATACCATGTAAACTATGTTAACATATTCACTTTGTGCCTACGATATATTAATAAGTCATGTATGTTAATCATGAAAGACATGACATGTGTTAATCATGAAAGACATGGCAAGTACTACATATGTATGTTTCATAGGAACGCTATGTCATGAAAAGAATGAAGATATAAATTGCACATAAGTATATGTCACAATTTCAAGCTATAGTAATATCATGCATTTCGTATGTCACGTGCATCGAGATACTTATCAATTATGAGTAGTACGGACATGTACATTACGATATTTATGTACGCCATGGTACTATGCTGATTTTCCTTCTGTGGCTCTAGTAGCGTGAGCTTGTTGAAAGGCATGCCAGGGAGTATGTATACAAACCCACTTATAATTTTAGTTGGGACTGAGAAATAGAGTTCAAGACTATGATGTTTTTATGAAAAGATAGGTCCTACCAAGATTGCATGTGATTACATTTTCCGACCTCAACAGTGGGACTACTTACTGAGTATTTCTTTAAAGACACACTCCATGTGTACTTCTTTTTCAAGTAAAGATAAGACATCCTTGTACGATGACGGCGTCACTGTACAACCATAGAAATGAAGTTCAGATAGTTGCATTTTCTATTAAAGTTATAACTCTTACTCGTTAATAAACTTGACTTGTACTTGATTTTTTTTTTTTTTATTAGATTCAATTTGTGAAACAAATTTAGAAAATTTAATTTGTGGAGCAAGCAAAGGAGATTTAATTTGTGAAGCAAATTTTGGAGATAGTTCTTGTGAAGAAAGTTTCAAATCTAGGAGATAATGTCTATATATTTAAAAAAAAAACAGAAGATTTCAAAAGCACAAACTTGTAGTTTACACGTTCATAGTATAGTCTTTAATATAAATACCCCTCACTTCAACCAAGTTTATTATCTCAAACAAAACAAAATGGAGCAATATTCTATTCTAATCTCTTTTTTTTATTGGTTTTAATAAAGAGTGGGAGCTGCAGAACCATTTTAGAAATTCTCCCTCTAAATTATTTTTTGTGCTTTGATTATTTGTTTCGATGTACTTTGATAAAGGGCCAAAACCAATATCGGATAGCAGAGCTAGGATGTCAAAGTAAATTTCATCACCACACAAATTCTCTAGAGGAAATGTGATGACGATAAAGAGTGAAAAGAATGAGATTATGACATTCTAGTACCTATTACTCATGAAGAGTAACTACACTTGAAAAAGATGCGTATTAATTTGCAAGTACAAGATATGTGGGACTCCATCAAGAATGGTGACGACGTCAAGAATCATAAGGACAAGATGACTATTGTTGCCATCTACCAAGCAATCTTAGTGGATGTGCTTCTCATGTTGGTAGAGAAAGACTCGACAAATGCAACGTGAGAGACATTGCAAACAATGCATAAGAAGTGACTCTTTTATCAAACATGAGTCTATTGATGTTTCTACTCATCCGCCTAGCTTTTCATATCACAAAATTGGAATCGTACTCATCGGAAGAGGTATGGTGCAAATATGGCTTAGTGCATGACGTTAAAATTAATGAAGTAGAACTAAGAAAAAATGTTGTGGCTTCATCAGACTTATAATGTCAACCAAGGTGGCTAGAAAAAGGTTGTAATAACCCTAAATTTCTACTTATTTAGAGTTGCTACTAACTTCATGCTAAGCTCATATGCAGAATAACTCTTAAAGATAACATCATTTCTAGAATAACTTTTCAAAAGAATAAAACAACTTCATCTTTAAAAACACCACCATGGTCATGCATGTTCAACACATAATACTAAAAATGCAAATAAAAACAAATATGAAATAATTTAAAATATGAAATGCAAGACAACCTATCCTAACCTAAGTCTAGGAATTCAAATATGTTTCTATCTTATGCACGTGCTATAGTTTCTACTTGCAATGTCACCGTCAACTCTACATGGGCGTTTTGCCTTCACTTGAAAAAATGCAAACACATACAAATGATTCTCTAGGTACCTATCTTTATCTCATCCTAGGGGTGACCTCGAGTCCGGACTAACTATGGATGTGTAGTACTTCTCTACACATGACTCACACATGCGAGTATAAATCTCCAGGTGGTTTGCACCCCTAGACCCATCATTGTCGAGCTAGCTGTCTGTAACGACATCCGAAGGTCAGAAGACCCCTGGGTGTCATGCTCAACATGATCACCATCATCATCATAACGTGCACATTCGCACTCATCATCATAAAGGGGAAGTATCTCAATGTTTATGTACACACAACATGCATAAGGCCCCTCTATTTCTTATCTTAAAACATCTTTCTGACACAACCATAGTCTCATCTCTATATTACTTTTAGCAATACATGATCATTATATATTTATGTTAATATCGTTATTCATACTCTTTAGGGTTGTGTCCTAGGCCGATTTCTTGACATGATGCAACATGGAATTCATCACATACATCATGCTTAATATGGAAAACATCATCATATTAAAGTAAACGTCATGCATCATAAACATCATAATCGTTATAATGCCATCAAATACATCAAGAACACCAAGTACATCATACATCTGTTAGGGTATGGAGCATGCTGCTTATTTATAGCTTGGTCAACGGTTATATCCGTAAAGTTATATTTGGTAAAGCTATATCCGGTAAAGCTATAAATGGTAAATAGCTATATATAGTAGAGAGTTAAATCGGGTAAAGCTATATATAGTAAATAGCTATGTATAGTAGATGGTTAAATATGGTAAAACTATATTAGTAAACTGAACTATATATATATCCAGTCCGGTAGAGCTTTGAAAAGTACTTTCTATTCTCTGTAATTCTCTCTTACTGTACATACGTGAAGTCATCAATAAAAAAAATTCTTTTAGCTAGAGTTCTCCTTGCACTTTTCTCTATCATGTTCTTTGTGTTCATTTAGATCGAGCGTGTGCGTTGTTGTGCGATCCTAACAACTGGTATTAGAGCTAGGCGAAATTCACCACAATTTGTGAAGATGGAAAGTTCAAAGATTGGAATTGAGAAGTTCGATGGATCCGATTTCGATTTCTGGAAGATGCAGATTGAAGATTATCTGTACCAGAAAGATCTTCACGAACCTCTGTTGGAGGTGAAGTCAGAATCCATGACCACGGAACAGTGGAAGCTCAAGGATCGACAAGCCTTGGGGCTGATCCGGTTGACGCTATCCAGAAACGTGGCGTTCAACATTATCAAAGAGTAGACAACGTCAGATCTATTGAAGGCGCTGTCAAGTATGTATGAAAAACCATCGGCTATGAACAAGGTGTATTTGATGCGGAGATTGTTCAATCTATAGATGTCTGAAGGTGAACCTGTTGCTGATCATATAAATGAATTCAATATGATCATAAGTCAACTGAGTTCGGTGGAAATTAATTTCGAAGATGAAATTAAAGCGTTGATTTTGATGTCATCCTTACCCGAGTCATGGGATACTACTGTTGCCGCAATCAGTAGTTCCCAAGGATCTGATAAACTGAAGTTTGATGAAATTCGAGATGTAGTTCTTAGCGAAAGTATTCACAAACGAGAAACTGGAGATTCATCAGGCAATGCTCTCAGTGTTGACCAACGGGAAGAAGTAAACCGAAGGACCCAAACAAAGGGCGATCAAAATCAAAGAACCGAGAAAAATCTCCAAATAGACCAAAACGTAACGTGTTGGAATTGTGGAGAAAAAGGTCACTTTCAGATAGGTTGTACAAGACCAAAGAGGAAGCAGAATCACAAATCTGGAGATGATGATGATTCTATAAATTCAGCAGAAGACATTGGGGATGCACTAATCCTCAGCGTGGACAGTTCGATTTAGTCCTGAATTTTGGATTCACGTGCATCTTTTCATTCATCTCCAAATAAAGAGTTGTTCCGAAATTTCAAGTCTAGAAATTTCGATAAGGTGTATCTTGCCAACAATAAAGATTTGGAGATTAAAGGAAAAAGAGATGTCTGTATAAAAACTCCGGCAGGAAATCAGTGGACATTAAAGGATGTCAGATATATTTCTGGTCTAAAAAAGAACCTGATCTCTATTGGTCAGTTGGACAGCACATGTTATGCAACAAAGTTAGGGAAGAGTTCGTGGAAGATTATGAAGGGTGCTACGGTGGTAGCACGTGGCTCAAAATCTGGAACCTTATACACCACTGTAGGGTTTATAACATAGCTGCTGTTGCTGAGAGTGCTTCAAATTCAAGTCTACGGCACAATAGACTTAAACATATGAGCGCGAAAGAAATGAAGAGGCTGGCTGCGAAAGGAGTTTTAGAAGGTCTGAAATCTATTGATGTGGGTCGTTGTGAGAACTACGTTATGAGCAAGCAGAAACGAGTTAGCTTCACAAGGACCGCCAGAGAATTGAAGAAAGTGCGGTTGGAAATGGAACCATATGTGGAGCAAGGTTCGACGAAGCAAGTGGGAGTTGAGCTTAAGTTGTAGGAAAATCACTTAGTGATGTTGTAGTAGATACTCATGAAACTTCTGAGACTATTGCTGAGGAACCAGATGTGGAGCAAGGTTCCAAAACCACGAAGCAAGTGGGAGTTGAGCTTGAGTTGTAGGGAAACTCACCTAGTGATGTTGTAGTAGATACTCAAGAAACTCCTGAGACTATTGCTGAGGAACCAGATGTGGAGCAAGGTTTCAAGACAACAAAGCAAGTGGGAGTTGAGGTTGAGTTGCGGAGAAAATCACCAAGTGATCTTGTAGCAGATACTCAACAAACTCCTGAGGTTATTGCGGAGGAATCAGCAGTGGAGCAAGTGACACCTGAACTGGTGTTGAGAAGATCATCCTATACTATTAGAGTACCATATATGTATATACCTTCATTACACTATCTGTTGCTGATGAAACGGAACCACAACCCTTTGATGAGACCCTATAGTTGGAGGATACAACCAAGTGGGAGCAAGTCATGGATGATGGGACGTCTAGGCTTCAAAAATGCGTTGTACTGAGATTGAGTACGTGGCAATAGTTGAAGCTGGAAAGAAGACGATATGGATGATTGACTATCTGGAAGAATGGGCAAGAAGCAGCACGAAGATATTCTTTACAGAAATAGTCAGAGTGTCATATAGTTGACGAAGGAACCGGTCTATCATTTAAAGAGAAAACACAGAAGACGATACCATTTCACTTGCAGGTTAGTGAAAGATGGTGATGTGTTTGGAGAAGATAGAGGGTGCAAAGAATCCAGCAAACATGTTGACAAAATGTGTTGATGTTGGAACATTGAGGTTGTGCAAAGCCTCAATTGGGATATATATAGTAAACTGAACTATATATATATCCCGTCCGATAGAGCTGTAATTCTTTCTTACTGTACATACGTGAAGTCATCAATAAAAAAATCCTTTTAGTCAGAGTTCTCCTTACACTTTTCTCTATCCTGTTCTTTGTGTTCATCTAGATCAAGCGTGTGCGTTGTTGTGCGATCCTAACAACATCATCATATAACTCATATATGTCATCATACGTCATCATAAGTCATGGCTCATACAAGTTTCTAACCTATCCTATAGTAAAAACCCAGTTGATATCGATTGCAACAAGACATCTAGGCCTCTGAAGTAGGAACGAATACCAGAAATAAATGGAAGAGATCCTAGTTGTGATGAGCCGATAAGCTGACAAAAGATATGCAAGATGTTGAAGGGTCACTTGTAGATACATGTATGAATAGATACATGTGTTGAAGGGTCACTTATAGATACATATATAGATACATGTATAAGGACATGTATGAATAGATACATTAGGTTCATTAGTTTATAATTAATTAGGTGCATGACTTTTGTATAATGAATGGTAGTGGGGAATGTCCCAAATTACCTATATATATGTATGTTGGCATGGGTGGAAGAAGTAGAAAATCAATTAAGCATTCCTTTATGGTTATACAAAGTTTTCTTCTCCCAAAAAATTCTACCAAATTTCTCTACTACCAACATAGAAACTCTGTATTAAGAAAGAAAGAGACTACAATAATTGGAACTATCTCCCTAACAACTCTATACTAGGAAGGAAAGAAAGAGACTACAATAATGGAACTATCTCCCTAACAGAATGGAAAGGATAGGATTTGAAGATGAAGAGATTGGTTGAGAGGGCGCTGAAGACTTGAAGCCAATCACTGTTTAAATAATTAAGTTTGAACATACTTGGTTGAAAAGGATCTCAACCAATAATTGAGAGGGGATATTATGACCCTGCTGGTTTAGGGCATGTCCATATCTAACCTTTTATTTTGCTATTATTGTATGTCTTTCATTATGGTATATCTCTCGTAAATTTGTTAGCATATGACTCCTCACTTTTGATATTCACTTGTGCCAAAATCAATTTGCCTCATGATTCAAATCTTCTTACCCAAGTTATTTACTTTCTAAAAAAAAAAACTCTCCAAAATGCTTTTTAAAATTTTCTACGAGATAAGTCATTCCTACCATTAATTATCCAAATGTGAGTTAACTGACTTATTCAAGAATAAAACAAGTGTCACGCAATTGCTTGTAACACATAAATAAGAAAGAAATAAATAAATAAGGAAGTAGAAACTAAAATAAGTTTTCTTTTTAAGGCCCCCACCACCACAAAATGCAAACTCACAAACTCTTTCATATTATAAATTTGGCTGACAAAAAACATTTTGAGACATTAACTACTCATTCGTCCTCCAACCATTGTTCGACAACTCAATTGTACTATCCTCTCTCTTTCTCCAAAAATAAATAAATAAATAAATAAAAACAACAAACGATTATAGAATTATTATTTATTTATTTTTCTTTGTTTCTTTCTTTCCCACGTTAGCAACAACAATCTCTTCTTTGGTTCGAGGGCAAATCAACAATTACGGAAACAATAAGAATAACAATTCTTCTTCTTCTTCTTCCTGTTCTTCTTGTTCTTCTTGTTCTTCTTGTTCTTCTTTCCCATAGCACAGATGCTTCTGTCGTGTAACAATAAAGCTCCATCATTTTAGGGTTAGGGTTTATTTTGTTTGGAAATCCGGCATGGGAAGAGGCAGAGTTCAGCTGAAGAGAATAGAGAACAAAATCAGCCGCCAAGTCACCTTCTCAAAGCGTAGAGCTGGTTTGCTCAAAAAGGCCCATGAGATCTCTGTTCTTTGTGATGCAGATGTTGCTTTGATCGTCTTCTCCACCAAAGGCAAGCTCTTTGAGTACTCCTCTCATTCCAGGTTCTTCCCCATTCCATTTCATACTCTTTTTTTTTAAAAAAAAAAAACCTTTTTCTCTTCATAATTAATTCAAATTTATCGACTTAGATCGAGTTGCTGGGCTTTAATTCGTCTATTTTTAGAGTAATTAGCCTACAGATTTGCTTATGTTAACAAAATTTTTTTAAAAAAAAAACCATCTTTATCATCTTAGATTTTTTTTTTTTTTTCTTTGGCTAAATTCAAAAGAACAAGCAAGAAAAATAATGCAATAATTCGTTTTCTCTCTCTTTTTGGCTTTTTATTTAATGGGTATGTTTTGAATTTTTACTTCGTTTACATGTATTTGTGTTGGCATTTGAGTTAAATTTAGTGTAGAAATTATAATATGCATGTAGTAGACAAGACACAAAGACGACACACAGTACATGTTGTATTTATTTGATTTGATGCTCTGAAACAAGGAGAAAAACATGGAGTGTTGCAGCAGAATTTCGATATACCACAAAATTTTATATCAACTTTTTGTTTTATTAAGCATTGGTCCTTTTTCTTTATTCTTATTATTTTTTTAAAAAGAAAAATTGAATTGGCTTTGAACACAGGTGAAAAACCTAGAGCCACGTGTCGGGAGACCATGATGTTTTTTTTTTTTTGTTTGTTATTTTTCTTCTTGCTTCGTAGCTCGAACCTAGTATTTGAATATCTCTATGTTGTTCTTAGTGACCTCGAATGAAGAGATTTAGGTCTAAAAAAGGAGTCAAACCTTAATAATGAAATTTGGTTTTAATTTATGTATGCATGAGATGCATGTGATTGATAATCTGTTCATACTGTTTTTTTTTAATGCCATTAATTTGTGAAATTTCTTCATGTTACTCATTAAGGTTAATAGTAATAATAATGATAATATTATTAATAATTAAGGCTTTGATTTGGTTTCCAAAAACAGCATGGAGAAAATCTTAGAAAAATATGAAAGATATTCTTATGCTGAGAGACCATTGGCCCCAAATCCAGATTCTGAATCACAGGTAAATAAACATATCTCACCTTCATTGCTACTCTTATCTCTTGTCCTTCTCGACGTTTAATTTCTCACGACATAAAAAGAACAAGCTACAGATATTGATCTACTAGATTTAGAGTCCGGAATATATGTCTTGTCGGTTAGGAATCACGATTCTCCACAATAGTATGATATTGTTCACTTTGAGCATAACCTCTCATAGGTTTGTTTTGAGCTTCCACAATAAGTCTCATACCAATGAAGATATATTTCTTATTTATAAACTCAGAATACTTATAAACTTATGATCATTTCCTAAATTAGCGAATGTGGGACGCCCTCCCAACAATCCTGAACATTGTTTTGGAATTAGAACGTTGATCTTCCTAGCACAGTAGTAACTGTGTTCTCTTGTCCTTTCATGGGTTCGAGGGCGAATCAAAGTTCCACGTTACTGTCGTAATTCGTTCGATCGTGAATTCCTCTAAAATTTATTTTTAGTTTAATATAATAGGATTTTTTTATAAAAAAAAAAAACACTACTAATTAAGCTAATTATATCTTTCTTAGTTCATTTGACCCATAATTCTTAATTATTACTAATTTGTTCCATTATAACATTACTTTCAGTACTGAGTTTCTACAGTTTATGTAGGATGAATAGTAGAAAAATAGAAGGAACTTTTCTCCTTTTCTTATTAACATATTAAAGAATAATTAAAATGGTTTGGCAGGCAAGTTGGTGTCAGGAGTATCCAAAGCTTGCAGCCAGATTGGAGATTGTGCAGAAAGAATTAAGGTATTTGAACAGTTCTTATGTACTATTATTCATTTTCTTATCATATTTACGAACAATTGTTAGACAATCATGGGTTTACTTTTTGTTGCAGAACCACCAAACTAAATGCAAGAAATCCATTTCAAAGCTACACAAAAAGTAGTGAATAACTGTACATTTGAATGCAATGTTTGGTATCATTTTCATGTGACTCTAATGTGCTAAGGAATCACGACTCTCCAATAATATGGTATTGTGAGCGAATAAAATTCTCATGGCTTTGTTTTGCGGCTTTCTAAAATGCCTCATACCCAATGGAAGATAGTATTTCTCTGCACTTATAAATCCTAAATTATCCATGTGAGACCTTCGAAAAAACCTCCCCTTAATCAAGGCTCGACTTCTTTTTTAGAGATTTCAAACAAAGTACAACACCCTTTGTTCTACACTTTTAGTCACTTTTTGACTTATAATTTTCGAGGCTCACAATACTTTCGTTTCGACATTTGAAGATTCTATTGACCATGGCTACACTTTAGGGTAATGGTGGCCCTCTGAATTAATACTTTGGAATCACGGATCTCTCCACAATGGTATTAATAGTGTCCACTTTGAACATAAACTCTCATGATTTTGGTTTGGGGCTTCCCTAAAAATGCCTGCATACACCATGGATACAGTATTCCTCACTTTTACAAACAAACGATTGAGTTCCCTACATTCGCCAAACGTGAAATTCCATCCTCACACATCTTCAACATTTTGTTCATGCAGGAAAAGGAATTGCGAAGAGGAGAACGGGGAGAAGGCTAGCACATACGGTATAAATTATATTCCGATTCGGTGTTCTTTATCTAAGTAACTTCTTGTCTAAATGTTCTTTAATTTTATTATTTGAAAATATAAGGTGAAAAGAGAATGAGGATCGGTTTTGGGTTGAACGAGGGACAACTGCGAGCGCTCACAAAATTTGGATCATAATCAACCAACAATTTTCAGCAACGCCACCATCCACTTCCTTATTTGTCACTGGGGTATTGCCTCTTACTCTTTTAAACAAAACACGAAAAACCTGTATTTTTTTCCATCTTCACCAACTCAATTTAGAAACCCTAATCTTAAGACCAAAACAAAATAATGATAAC